>JAZDVW010002662.1:0-124267 GCA_037367395.1 Lithobates pipiens | reverse complement strand
TGTTGTGTTTTACTCAGAAATTAGGAATAAATTCAGTTGACTGATTGGACTTCTGTGGACTTTTCCATTCTCTGAGAAGTTTCTCTAGTTATGATTTGCGGGGGGCACACACACACACGTAGATTGTTCGTAGTTCTGTAGAATAAGACAATGGTAGAGCAGCCGATATATTATGGGGATCGTAGATAAAAGTCGTGTTTCTTGTTGGGCAGGAGATATGGCCATGCATAGAATTTGGATTTCCCAAGAGATAAAACGGGTCGGTATTTGTGTCTGCTAATACCGGGTAAAAGATTTCTGTTTCAATAGGTTTATTACATTTTGGGTAAACAAGAAAATATAACACGCTTATTGAGCGCCCCTCGCAGGGGCTACCAAACATGTATAGAATTCCAGAGAGCAATTTCCTTCACAAAGAACACAGAACATAGTGAAAGCAGAGGGGTGGCATCAAAAAACGACCACTGTATAAAGTGCCCTATCCCCAATTTAGTCGCCGAAGGAGAAGCGGGGCAAAAGATTTCTCATTTTCTTTTTCTGGAGGCAGTAGTAAACCGCCATGTTTTTTTTTCCCCCAACCTGCAAGGTAAAGTTATAATGTGCTAGTATGCATCGCATACAAACCCATTATGTGAAACTTACCTTAAAACAAAGCTAGTGAGAAGCCCACTCAGTTAGGCTGAAGAAAAAGGCGAGAACACCTTGAAAACGTGCTCCGACTGCGCATGCGCCACAAGTGACATTGGGTGGAGGAGGTCTGGTCACCGAGTTTTGTAGACCATCTGCAGCAGTACTGAAAGCTGATATCCACAGTGACACTAGTGTCGGGTGTTGTGGACATTTTTATTAATGCATGTTGTCAGACGCCCCCCTAGTGTCAGTTTTGCTTTAATGCGCTCATGCGAGGGTAGTCACGCATACAGACGTTGGTGGAAGACAATTGGATGCGGAAAACTTCCCGTGGGCGCGGTGGATCTGTTTGCTCTTTTAAGGAGGTTTGTTTATGCCTCACCAAGGGACTGGCCACTCCATGGTGACCGCATCTAAACTCCTAAGTAAGCAGATCTGCGTACATGGGAACCATAGTATAACCATACAAACGGATGGCCCATTGAGCCATGATAGAGAACGGCTCGCGTCATTGGTAGCAGTGGGAGCGTGCACGCGATCGTGTTCAGAGCCTTGTGCTTGCCGCATGGTTTTGAACATGACCATCTGCACACGTCACTACTGCATTTCTATTTGAATATATACAAGTGAATGTGATTGGATCTTTTGAATGAATACAAGTGTCTGATTGGCTGATTCTGAAGCCACCACGCTCGTGTGTTATCCATGTGTATAGCATAAATAAAGGCTGCCTGGCTATTTCTCTTCAGGATTATACTGAGCTCGAGGTGATGCCAGCATCTGTCTGTGTTACTTGGAGAGATAAACGAGCCGCTTTGCCGGCATTATATAAGAGAGTTGCATTTGTGCTTTTAAGCGCAAAGAAATGAAATGCTTATAGGAAGAAGCTTAGAATTTCACAGGGTCCTCTCTATCCCGCCCCCATGCCAATGGCCAAGGCTGGGTGTTTCCCCATCTCTGGTTGATGGTTCTCAGGGTCACTACCAACCCTCATACAGACACTTGTGAGTGCATTTTTATTCACATTTTATTATATTACACTATGGAGTACCTGCACCTGGTTTTCTCTTTTTCCAGTTGGACTTTACATGGAGCGCCCCCTCCTGGTTACTCCACAGCGAAGCTCACATTTATTTTTGGGTTACCCCCAATTATACATACATGATCCTTTTCCCAATCCACATCTCCTCAGAGGGGTACCATTTTCTGCTTTTATCCCAAAGATTCCCATTCCCTTTGCACAGACGTTCCCTGGGCTGTTCATTCCGTCATACATACAGACTATTTTCTATCAGCTTTGTCTGATGAGGGTGAGGATTACCTGTTCTCAGGTGAGGAGGAGGAGGAGGAGGGTGAGGATTACCTGTGCTCAGGTGAGGAGGAGGAGGGTGAGGATTACCTGTTCTCAGGTGAGGAGGAGGAGGAGGAGGGTGAGGATTACCTGTTCTCAGGTGAGGAGGAGGAGGAGGAGGGTGAGGATTACCTGTTCTCAGGTGAGGAGGAGGAGGAGGAGGGTGAGGATTACCTGTTCTCAGGTGAGGAGGAGGAGGAGGAGGGTGAGGATTACCTGTTCTCAGGTGAGGAGGAGGAGGAGGAGGGTGAGGATTACCTGTTCTCAGGTGAGGAGGAGGAGGAGGAGGGTGAGGATTACCTGTGCTCAGGTGAGGAGGAGGAGGAGGAGGGTGAGGATTACCTGTGCTCAGGTGAGGAGGAGGAGGAGGGTGAGGATTACCTGTGCTCAGGTGAGGAGGAGGAAGGTGAGGATTACATGTTCTCAGGTGAGGAGGAGGAGGAGGGTGAGGATTACCTGTTCTCAGGTGAGGAGGAGGAGGAGGGTGAGGATTACCTGTTCTCAGGTGAGGAGGAGGAGGAGGGTGAGGATTACCTGTGCTCAGGTGAGGAGGAGGAGGAGGGTGAGGATTACCTGTGCTCAGGTGAGGAGGAGGAGGAGGGTGAGGATTACCTGTTCTCAGGTGAGGAGGAGGAGGAGGGTGAGGATTACCTGTTCTCAGGTGAGGAGGAGGAGGAGGGCGAGGATTACCTGTTCTCAGGAGAGGAGGAGGGTGAGGATTACCTGTTCTCAGGTGAGGAGGAGGAGGGTGAGGATTACCTGTTCTCAGGTGAGGAGGAGGAGGAGGGTGAGGATTACCTGTTCTCAGGTGAGGAGGAGGGTGAGGATTACCTGTTCTCAGGTGAGGAGGAGGGTGAGGATTACCTGTTCTCAGGTGAGGAGGAGGGTGAGGATTACCTGTTCTCAGGTGAGGAGGAGGGTGAGGATTACCTGTTCTCAGGTGAGGAGGAGGGTGAGGATTACCTGTTCTCAGGTGAGGAGGAGGAGGGTGAGGATTACCTGTTCTCAGGTGAGGAGGAGGAGGGTGAGGATTACCTGTTCTCAGGTGAGGAGGAGGAGGGTGAGGATTACCTGTTCTCGGGTGAGGAGGAGGGTGAGGATTACCTGTTCTCGGGTGAGGAGGAGGGTGAGGATTACCTGTTCTCGGGTGAGGAGGAGGGTGAGGATTACCTGTTCTCGGGTGAGGAGGAGGGTGAGGATTACCTGTTCTCAGGTGAGGAGGAGGGTGAGGATTACCTGTTCTCAGGTGAGGAGGAGGGTGAGGATTACCTGTTCTCAGGTGAGGAGGAGGGTGAGGATTACCTGTTCTCAGGTGAGGAGGAGGGTGAGGATTACCTGTTCTCAGGTGAGGAGGAGGGTGAGGATTACCTGTTCTCAGGTGAGGAGGAGGGTGAGGATTACCTGTTCTCAGGTGAGGAGGAGGGTGAGGATTACCTGTTCTCAGGTGAGGAGGAGGAGGAGGGTGAGGATTACCTGTTCTCAGGTGAGGAGGAGGAGGAGGAGGAGGGTGAGGATTACCTGTTCTCAGGTGAGGAGGAGGAGGAGGGTGAGGATTACTTGTTCTCAGGTGAGGAGGAGGAGGAGGGTGAGGATTACCTGTTCTCAGGTGAGGAGGGTGAGGATTACCTGTTCTCAGGTGAGGAGGAGGGTGAGGATTACCTGTTCTCAGGTGAGGAGGAGGGTGAGGATTACCTGTTCTCAGGTGAGGAGGAGGGTGAGGATTACCTGTTCTCAGGTGAGGAGGAGGGTGAGGATTACCTGTTCTCAGGTGAGGAGGAGGGTGAGGATTACCTGTTCTCAGGTGAGGAGGAGGGTGAGGATTACCTGTTCTCAGGTGAGGAGGAGGGTGAGGATTACCTGTTCTCAGGTGAGGAGGAGGGTGAGGATTACCTGTTCTCAGGTGAGGAGGAGGGTGAGGATTACCTGTTCTCAGGTGAGGAGGAGGGTGAGGATTACCTGTTCTCAGGTGAGGAGGAGGAGGAGGGTGAGGATTACCTGTTCTCAGGTGAGGAGGAGGAGGAGGAGGAGGGTGAGGATTACCTGTTCTCAGGTGAGGAGGAGGAGGAGGGTGAGGATTACTTGTTCTCAGGTGAGGAGGAGGAGGAGGGTGAGGATTACCTGTTCTCAGGTGAGGAGGGTGAGGATTACCTGTTCTCAGGTGAGGAGGAGGGTGAGGATTACCTGTTCTCAGGTGAGGAGGAGGGTGAGGATTACCTGTTCTCAGGTGAGGAGGAGGGTGAGGATTACCTGTTCTCAGGTGAGGAGGAGGAGGAGGGTGAGGATTACCTGTTCTCAGGTGAGGAGGAGGAGGAGGGTGAGGATTACCTGTTCTCAGGTGAGGAGGAGGAGGAGGAGGAGGGTGAGGATTACCTGTTCTCAGGTGAGGAGGAGGAGGAGGGTGAGGATTACCTGTTCTCAGGTGAGGAGGAGGAGGAGGGTGAGGATTACCTGTTCTCAGGTGAGGAGGAGGAGGAGGAGGGTGAGGATTACTTGTTCTCAGGTGAGGAGGAGGAGGAGGGTGAGGATTACCTGTTCTCAGGTGAGGAGGAGGAGGAGGGTGAGGATTACCTGTTCTCAGGTGAGGAGGAGGAGGAGGAGGAGGAGGGTGAGGATTACTTGTTCTCAGGTGAGGAGGAGGAGGAGGGTGAGGATTACCTGTTCTCAGGTGAGGAGGAGGAGGAGGGTGAGGATTACCTGTTCTCAGGTGAGGAGGAGGGTGAGTTCTCGGGGGAGGATTACCTGTTCTCGGGGGAGGAGGAGGGTGAGGATTACCTGTTCTTGGGGGGAGGATTACCTGTTCTCGGGGGAGGATGAGGATGGTGATGATGATTCCTTGTTCCCTGGTCGGGATCCATCCTGAGATCACTAGAAGAGAGGAGAGGAATCACACATCATAATATATACCTCAATAAACCTTCCTGAAATCTCTCCATAAGTGACCTATCAGGATTGAGTGACCCCGGGTAGTAGGGGGTCTAATGAGCCGGGAGCGAGGATGAAGGGTTTAGGAACATGGTGGAGTAGGGGTCCAGTGTCCCATTAAAAAGGGTGTCTGGAGAAACAGAAGGGTAAAGGGTTTAGTGGCCCAACAAAGTAGAAGTCTGGTGACCAGGCAGGGATGGGGCCCTACCAGGAGACCCCTAGAGGGAGAGGGAGCGGTTTAGTGACCCGGTGGAGTAGGGGTCTGGTGATCCATGAGGGAGGGTGAAGGATTTAGTAAACTGCTGGAGTAGAGGTCTGGTGACTCAGGAAGAAGGGGGCCGGAAGACCCAAGCAGAAGGTTGAAGGGTTTATTAACCCAGCGGGGTAGGGGGTCTGGTGAGTCAAGAGAGAGTGAAGGGATTAGTGACCATGCAGAGTAGGGGTCTGGTTACGGGAGAGGAAGGGGGTCCGGAGACTCAGGAGGGAGGGTGAAGGGTTTAGTAACCTGGTGAAGTAGCGGTCTGGTGACTCGGGAAGGAGGGGGCCTGGAGACCTGGGAGGAGTGTGAAGGATATAGTGACCTGAATGACCCAGGAGGGAGGATGCAGGGATTCGTGACTTCACAGGGTAGGGGTCTGGTGACTCGGAAGGGAAGGTGGAGGGTTCAGAGAGCCAGCGAAGTAGGGGTCTAGTGACTCGGGAAGGAGGGGGTCTGGAGACCTGGGAGGGAGTATGAAGGGTTTAGTGACTGGAATGAGTAGGGGTCTAGAGACCCGGGAGGGAGGATAAAGAGTTTAGTGACCGTAATGAGTAGGGGTCTGGAGACCCGGGGAGGGAGGATGAAAGGTTTAGTGACTGGAATGAGTAGGGGTCTGGAGACCCGGGGAGGGAGGATGAAAGGTTTAGTGACTGGAATGAGAAGGGTCTGGAGACCCGGGGAAGGAGGATGAAGGGTTTAGTGACCGTAATGAGTAGGGGGTCTGGAGACCCGGGAAGGAGGATGAAGGGTTTAGTGACTGGAATGAGTAGGGGTCTAGAGACCTGGGAGGGAGGATGAAGGGTTTTAGTGACTGGAATGAGAAGGGGTCTAGAGACCCGGGAGGATAAAGAGTTTACTGACCGTAATGAGAAGGGGTCTGGAGACCCGGGAAGGAGGATGAAGGGATTAGTGACCGTAATGAGTAGGGGTCTGGAGACCCGGGAAGGAGGGTGAAGGGTAGTGACTTCACAGGGTAGGGGTCTGGAGACCCGGGAGGGAGGGTGAAGGGCTTAGTGACCGGAATAAGTAGGGGTCTGGAGACCCGGGAGGGAGGATAAAGAGTTTAGTGACTGATATGAGTAGGGGTCTGGAGACCCTGGAGGGAGGATGAAAGGTTTAGTGACTGGAATGAGTAGGGGTCTGGAGACCCGGGAGGGAGGGTGAAGGGATAGTGACTTCATAGGGTAGGGGTCTGGAGACCCGGGAGGGAGGATGAAAGGTTTAGTGACTGGAATGAGTAGGGGTCTGGAGACCCGGGAGGGAGGGTGAAGGGATAGTGACTTCATAGGGTAGGGGTCTGGCGACTTGGGAAGGAGGGTGAAGGGTTAGTGACTTCACAGGGTAGGGGTCTGGAGACCTGGGAAGGAGGGTGAAGGGTTAGTGACTTCACAGGGTAGGGGTCTGGAGACCCGGGAGGGAGGATGAAAGGTTTAGTGACTGGAATGAGTAGGGGTCTGGAGACCCGGGAGGGAGGATGAAAGGTTTAGTGACTGGAATGAGTAGGGGTCTGGAGACCCGGGAGGGAGGGTGAAGGGATAGTGACTTCATAGGGTAGGGGTCTGGCGACTTAGGAAGAAAGGTGGAGGGTTCAGAGATCTGGTGAAGCAGGGGTCTGGTGTCCAGGGAGGAAGGGTGTAGGGATGGTGACCCAGGAGGAGATCGGGGGGGGGGGGGGTGTAATGATCTGGGGGGTGATCTGTGGTGATCTGGGGGGTGTAATGATCTAGGGATGATCTGGGGTGATATGATCTGGGGGTGATCTGGAGGGTGTAATGATCTGTTGGCGATCTGTGGTGATCTGGGGGTGTAATGATCAGGGGGGGGTGATCTGTGGTGATCTGGGGGGTGTAATGATCTAGGGATGATCTGGGGGTGATCTGGAGGGTGTAATGATCTGTTGGCGATCTGTGGTGATCTGGCGGTGTAATGATATGGGGGTGATTTGGGGGTGTAATGATCTGGAGGTGATCTGTGCTGATCTGGAGGTGTAATGATATGGGGGTGATCTGTGGGTGTAATGATCGGGGGTGATCTGTGGTGATCTAGGAGGGTGTAATGATCTGGGGGTGATCTGTGGGGTGTAATGATCTGGGGGTGATCTGGGGGGTGTAATGATCTGTGGTGACCTGGGGGGTGTAATGATCTGGGGGTGATCTGTGGTGACCTGGGGGGTGTAATGATCTGGGGGTGATCTGGGGGGTGTAATGATCTGGGGGGTGATATGATCTGGGGGTGATATGATCTGGGGGTGATATGATCTGGGGGTGATATGATCTGGGGGTGATATGATCTGGGGGGTGATATCTGTGGTGACCTGGGGGGGTGTAATGATCTTGGGGGTGTAATGATCTGGGGATGATCTGTGGTGACCTGGGGGTGATCTGTGGGGTGTAATGATCTGGGGGTGATCTGTGGGGTGTAATGATCTGGGGGGTGATATCTGTGGTGACCTGGGGGGTGTAATGATCTTGGGGGTGTAATGATCTGGGGATGATCTGTGGTGACCTGGGGGTGATCTGTGGGGTGTAATGATCTGGGGGTGATCTGGGGGGTGTAATGATCTGGGGGTGATTTGGGGGGTGTAATGATCTGTGGTGACCTGGGGGGTGTAATGATCTGGGGGTGATCTGTGGTGACCTGGGGGTGTAATGATCTGGGGGGTGTAATGATCTGGGGTGATCTGGGGGGTGTAATGATCTGGGGGGTGATATCTGTGGTGACCTGGGGGGTGTAATGATCTTGGGGGTGTAATGATCTGGGGATGATCTGTGGTGACCTGGGGGTGATCTGTGGGGTGTAATGATCTGGGGGTGATCTGGGGGTGATTTGGGGGGTGTAATGATCTGTGGTGACCTGGGGGGTGTAATGATCTGGGGGTGATCTGTGGTGACCTGGGGGTGTAATGATCTGGGGAGTGTAATGAACTGGGGTGATCTGGGGGGTGTAATGATCTAGGGATGATCTGGGGTGATATGATCTGGGGGTGATCTGGAGGGTGTAATGATCTGGGGGCGATCTGTGGTGATCTGGGGGTGTAATGATATGGGGGTGATCTGGGGGTGTAATGATCTGTGGTGACCTAGGGGGGTGTAATGATCTGGGGAGTGTAATGATCTGGGGTGATCTGGGGGGTGTAATGATCTGGGGGTGATCTGTGGTGACCTGGGGGGTGTAATGATCTGGGGGTGTAATGATCAGGGGGGGTGATCTGTGGTGATCTGGGGGGTGTAATGATCTAGGGATGATCTGGGGTGATATGATCTGGGGGTGATCTGGGGGGTGTAATGATCTGGGGGTGATCTGTGGGTGTAATGATATGGGGGTGATCTGGGGGTGTAATGATCTGTGGTGACCTAGGGGGGTGTAATGATCTGGGGGGTGTAATGATCTGGGGTGACCTGGGGGGTGTAATGATCTGGGGATGATCTGTGGTGACCTGGGGGGGTGTAATGATCTGGGGGGTGTAATGATCTGGGGGGTGTAATGATCTGGGGGGGTGTAATGATCTGGGGGGGTGTAATGATCTGGGGGGGTGTAATGATCTGGGAGGGTGTAATGATCTGGGGGGTGTAATGATCTGGGGGGTGTAATGATCTGGGGATGATCTGTGGTGACCAGGGGGGGTGTAATGATCTAGGGATGATCTGGGGTGATATGATCTGGGGGTGATCTGGGGGGTTAATGATCTGGGGGCGATCTGTGGTGATCTGGGGGTGTAATGATATGGGGGTGATCTGGGGGGTGTAATGATCTGTGGTGACCTGGGGGGTGTAATGATCTGAGGATGATCTGTGGTGACCTGGGGGGGGTGTAATGATCTGGGGGGGTGTAATGATCTGGGGGGGGGGGTGTAATGATCTGGGGTGATCTGGGGGTGTAATGATCTGGGGGTGATCTGTGGTGATCTGGGGGTGTAATGATCTAGGGATGATCTGGGGTGATATAATCTGGGGGTGATCTGGAGGGTGTAATGATCTGGGGGCGATCTGTGGTGATCTGGGGGTGTAATGATATGGGGTGATCTGGGGGTGTAATGATCTGTGGTGACCTAGGGGGGTGTAATGATCTGGGGAGTGTAATGATCTGGGGTGATCTGGGGGGTGTAATGATCTGGGGGTGATCTGTGGTGACCTGGGGGGGTGTAATGATCTGGGGGTGATCTGTGGTGATATGATCTGGGGGTGATCTGGAGGGTGTAATGATCTGGGGGTGATCTGTGGTGATCTGGGGGTGTAATGATATGGGGGTGATCTGGGGGTGTAATGATCTGTGGTGATCTGGGGGTGATCTGTGGTGATCTAGGAGGGTGTAATGATCTGTGGTGATCTGGGGGGTGTAATGATCTGGGGGTGATCTAGGAGGGTGTAATGATCTGTGGTGACCTGGGGGTGATCTGGGAGGGTGTAATGATCTGTGGTGACCTGGGGGTGATCTGGGAGGGTGTAATGATCTGGGGGTGATCTGGGAGGGTGTAATGATCTGGGGGTGTAATGATCAGGGGGGGAGTGATCTGTGGTGATGATCTGTGGTGATCTGGGGGGTGTAATGATCTGGGGGGGTGTAATGATCTGGGGGGGTGTAATGATCTGGGGTGATCTGGGGGGTGTAATGATCTGGGGGTGATCTGGGGGGTGTAATGATCTGGGGGTGATCTGTGGTGATCTGGGGGTGTAATGATCTAGGGATGATCTGTGGTGATCTGGGGGTGTAATGATATGGGGGTGATCTGGGGGTGTAATGATCTGTGGTGACCTAGGGGGGTGTAATGATCTGGGGAGTGTAATGATCTGGGGTGATCTGGGGGGTGTAATGATCTGGGGTGATCTGGGGGGTGTAATGATCTGGGGGTGATCTGTGGTGACCTGGGGGGTGTAATGATCTGGGGGGTGTAATGATCAGGGGGGGTGATCTGTGGGGTGTAATGATCTAGGGATGATCTGGGGTGATATGATCTGGGGGTGATCTGGAGGGTGTAATGATCTGGGGGCGATCTGTGGTGATCTGGGGGTGTAATGATCTGGGGGTGATCTGTGGTGACCTGGGGGGTGTAATGATCTGGGGGTGTAATGATCAGGGGGGGTGATCTGTGGTGATCTGGGGGGTGTAATGATCTAGGGATGATCTGGGGTGATATGATCTGGGGGTGATCTGGGGGGTGTAATGATCTGGGGGTGATCTGTGGGTGTAATGATATGGGGGTGATCTGGGGGTGTAATGATCTGTGGTGACCTAGGGGGGTGTAATGATCTGGGGGGTGTAATGATCTGGGGTGACCTGGGGGGTGTAATGATCTGGGGATGATCTGTGGTGACCTGGGGGGGTGTAATGATCTGGGGGGTGTAATGATCTGGGGGGTGTAATGATCTGGGGGGGTGTAATGATCTGGGAGGGTGTAATGATCTGGGGGGTGTAATGATCTGGGGGGTGTAATGATCTGGGGATGATCTGTGGTGACCAGGGGGGGTGTAATGATCTAGGGATGATCTGGGGTGATATGATCTGGGGGTGATCTGGGGGGTTAATGATCTGGGGGCGATCTGTGGTGATCTGGGGGTGTAATGATATGGGGGTGATCTGGGGGGTGTAATGATCTGTGGTGACCTGGGGGGTGTAATGATCTGAGGATGATCTGTGGTGACCTGGGGGGGGTGTAATGATCTGGGGGGGTGTAATGATCTGGGGGGGTGTAATGATCTGGGGGGGGGGTGTAATGATCTGGGGTGATCTGGGGGTGTAATGATCTGGGGGTGATCTGTGGTGATCTGGGGGTGTAATGATCTAGGGATGATCTGGGGTGATATAATCTGGGGGTGATCTGGAGGGTGTAATGATCTGGGGGCGATCTGTGGTGATCTGGGGGTGTAATGATATGGGGTGATCTGGGGGTGTAATGATCTGTGGTGACCTAGGGGGGTGTAATGATCTGGGGAGTGTAATGATCTGGGGTGATCTGGGGGGTGTAATGATCTGGGGGTGATCTGTGGTGACCTGGGGGGGTGTAATGATCTGGGGGTGATCTGTGGTGATATGATCTGGGGGTGATCTGGAGGGTGTAATGATCTGGGGGTGATCTGTGGTGATCTGGGGGTGTAATGATATGGGGGTGATCTGGGGGTGTAATGATCTGTGGTGATCTGGGGGTGATCTGTGGTGATCTAGGAGGGTGTAATGATCTGTGGTGATCTGGGGGGTGTAATGATCTGGGGGTGATCTAGGAGGGTGTAATGATCTGTGGTGACCTGGGGGTGATCTGGGGAGGGTGTAATGATCTGTGGTGACCTGGGGGTGATCTGGGAGGGTGTAATGATCTGGGGGTGATCTGGGAGGGTGTAATGATCTGGGGGTGTAATGATCAGGGGGGAGTGATCTGTGGTGATGATCTGTGGTGATCTGGGGGGTGTAATGATCTGGGGGGTGTAATGATCTGGGGGGGTGTAATGATCTGGGGTGATCTGGGGGGTGTAATGATCTGGGGGGTGATCTGGGGGGTGTAATGATCTGGGGGTGATCTGTGGTGATCTGGGGGTGTAATGATCTAGGGATGATCTGTGGTGATCTGGGGGGTGTAATGATATGGGGGTGATCTGGGGGTGTAATGATCTGTGGTGACCTAGGGGGGTGTAATGATCTGGGAGTGTAATGATCTGGGGTGATCTGGGGGGTGTAATGATCTGGGGTGATCTGGGGGGTGTAATGATCTGGGGGTGATCTGTGGTGACCTGGGGGGTGTAATGATCTGGGGGTGTAATGATCAGGGGGTGATCTGTGGGGTGTAATGATCTAGGGATGATCTGGGGTGATATGATCTGGGGGTGATCTGGAGGGTGTAATGATCTGGGGGCGATCTGTGGTGATCTGGGGGTGTAATGATATGGGGGTGATCTGGGGGTGTAATGATCTGTGGTGACCTAGGGGGGTGTAATGATCTGGGGGTGTAATGATCTGGGGTGACCTGGGGGGTGTAATGATCTGGGGATGATCTGTGGTGACCTGGGGGGGTGTAATGATCTGGGATGATCTGTAGTGACCTGGGAGGGTGTAATGATCTGGGGGGTGTAATGATCTGGGGGGTGTAATGATCTGGGGGGGTGTAATGATCTGGGGATGATCTGTGGTGACCTGGGGGGGTGTAATGATCTGGGGGTGTAATGATCTGGGGGGGTGTAATGATCTGGGGGGGTGTAATGATCTGGGGGGGTGTAATGATCTGGGGATGATCTGTGGTGACCCGGGGGGTGTAATGATCTGAGGAGTGTGGATGGAGGGGGGGTGGACCCGGGTGGAGGGGGAGGGTGACCCGGAAGGAAGGGGAGGGTGACCTGGGTGGAGGGGGGGGGTTGAATCGGGTGAAGGGGGAAGGTGACCTGGGTGGAGGGGGAGGGTGACCCAGTGGAGGGGGAGGGGGGGTGACTCGGGTGACCTGGGTGGAGGGGGATGGTGGGGGGAGGGTGACCCGGGTGGAGGGGGATGGAGGCGGGAGGGTGACTCGGGGGAGGGGGGTGACTTGGGTGACCTGGGTGGAGGGGGAGGGTGACCTGGGTGGAGGGGGAGGGGGGTGACTCGGGTGAGGGGGATGGTGGGCATGGAGGGGGAGGGTGACCCGGGTGGAGGGGGATGGCGGGGATGGAGGGGGAAGGTGACTCGAGGGAGGAGGAGGTTGACCTGGTGGAGGGGGATGGTGGGGATGGAGGGGGAGGGTGACCCGGGTGAGGGGGAGGGTGACCAGGGTGGAGGGGAGGGTGACCCGGGTGGAGGGGGAGGGTGACCTAGGGTGAGGGGGGATGGTGGGATGGAGGGGGGAGGGGGATCCGGTAGGATGGGGGGGAGGGTGATCCGGGTGGAGGGGGATGGTGGGGATGGAGTGGGAGGGTGACCCGGGTGGAGGGGGGATGATGGAGATGGAGGGGGAGGGTGACCAAGGGTGAGGGGGGATGGTGGGATGGAGGGGGAGGGGGATCCGGTAGGATGGTGGGGGGAGGCTGACCCCGGGTGGGAGGGGGATGGTGGGGATGGAGGGGGGGTGACCCGGATGGAGGGTGACCCGGGTGGAGGGGGGATGATGGAGGGGGAGGGGGATCCGTTAGTATGGGGGGGTGACCCAGGTGGAGGGGGGTGGAGGCGGGAGGGTGACTCTGGTGGAGGGGGGTGACTCGGGTGACCTGGGTGGAGGGGGAAGGGGGTGACTCGGGTGAGGGGGAGGGTGACCTGGGGGAGGGGGATGGTGGGCATGGAGGGGGAGGTGACCCCGGGTGGAGGGGGATGGCGGGGATGGAGGGGGAAGGTGACTCGGGGGAGGAGGAGGTTGACCTGGTGGAGGGGGATGGTGGGGATGGAGGGGGAGGGTGACCAGGGTGGAGGGGGAGGGTGACCTAGGGTGAGGGGGGATGGTGGGATGGAGGGGAAGGGGATCCGGTAGGATGGGGGGGAGGGTGATCCGGGTGGAGGGGGATGGTGGAGATGGAGGGGAGGGGGGATCCGGTAGGATGGTGGGGGGAGGCTGACCCGGGTGGAGGGGGATGGTGGGGATGGAGGGGGGGGGTGACCCCGGATGGAGGGTGACCCGGGTAGAGGGGGGATGATGGAGGGGGAGGGGGATCCGTTAGTATGGGGGGGGGGGGGTGACCCAGGTGGAGGGGGTGGAGGGGGATGGAGGCGGGAGGGTGACTCGGGTGGAGGGGGGTGGAGGGGGATGGAGGGGGGGTGTGACCCGGATGGAGGGTGACCCGGGTGGAGGGGGGATGATGGAGGGGGAGGGGGATCCGTTAGTATGGGGGGGGGTGACCCAGGTGGAGGGGGATGGAGGGGGGGGGGGTGACCCGGATGGAGGGTGACCGGGTGGAGGGGGGATGATGGAGGGGGAGGGGGATCCGTTAGTATGGGGGGGGGTGACCCAGGTGGAGGGGGGTGGAGGGGGATGGAGGGGGGGTGACCCGGATGGAGGGTGACCCGGGTGGAGGGGGATGATGGAGGGGGAGGGGTATCCGTTAGTATGGGGGGGGGGGGTGACCCAGGTGGGAGGGGGGTGGAGGGGGATGGAGGGGGGGGGGGTGACCCCGGATGGAGGGTGACCTGGGTGGAGGGGGGATGATGGAGGGGAGGGGGATCCGTTAGTATGGGGGGGGGTGACCCAGGTGGAGGGGGATGGGGGGGGGGGGGGGTGACCCGGATGGAGGGTGACCCGGGTGGAGGGGGATGATGGAGGGGGAGGGGGATCCGTTAGTATGGGGGGGGGGGTGACCCAGGTGGAGGGGGGTGGAGGGGGATGGAGGGGGGGTGACCCGGATGGAGGGTGACCCGGGTGGAGGGGGGATGATGGGAGGGGGAGGGTATCCGTTAGTATGGGGGGGGGGGGGTGACCCAGGTGGAGGGGGGTGGAGGGGGATGGAGGGGGGGGGGGTGACCCGGATGGAGGGTGACCTGGGTGGAGGGGGGATGATGGAGGGGGAGGGGATCCGTTAGTATGGGGGGGGGGTGACCCAGGTGAGGGGGATGGTGGGGGAGGGCATGGTGACCCGGGGTGGAGGGGGGTGACCCATGGGGAGGGGGAGGGGGAGGGGGAAGGTTCCGGTTACCGATCTCTCGGAGTTGGAAGATGTTCTTTGGTTCGGTTTCCATGGAGATGGAGGACGCCGGAGAAGGGGGCGGGGTCAGGTTAGTGTGCCCTCACATGGTGGGAGGGATATACTGACGTCATGCAGCGGGTCGTCCAGCCTTTTGATGGGAAGAAGAACGTGGGAGAGATGGAGGGCGGGACATGTTAATATCGATGAATGTGAATGGGCGGAGCTAGAAGATCCGGGAAGTGGGAGGAGAAGCGGGACCGGAAGCTGAACGGAACACCGATCGGAAATACCGGCGAGTGACCCCATTTATATCCGTGTGTGTCAGTCATAGAGGGGCGGAGCCTGTAGTTCTGTGTATATATATATATACAGGGCGGTAGAGACGTGTCAGGCAGGTGTTGGGAATGGAGAGAAAAGCGATAGTGAGAAATCCCAACATCAGAATATCACAGCTCATAACTACTATTATTATTATTATGGATTTATATGGCGCCAACAGTTTACACAGCGCTTTACAATGTATAGGGGGGGACAACACAACATCCTCCAGACCCTTTATTAGCTTTGTTGCCCTTCTTTGTAGTCGCTCCATTTCCAGTACATCCTTCCTGAGGACTGGTGCCCAGAACTGGACAGTATACTCCAGGTGCAGCCGGACCAGAGTCTTGTAGAGGGGAGAATTATAATTTTATCTCTGGAGTTGATCCCTTTTTAATTGCCAATATTCTGTTTGCTTTGTTAGCAGCAGCTTGGCATTGCTGAGCCCATCATCTACTAGGACCCCCAGGTCCTTCTCCACCCTAGATCCCCCCAGAGGTTCTCCCCCCAGTCTATAGATTGCATTCACATTTTTGCCGCCCAAATGCATTATTTTATATTTTCTACATTGAACCTCATTTGCCATGTAGTTGCCCCTCCCCCCATTCATTTGTTCAGATCTTCCTGCAAAATTTCCACACGGAGAAGTTATTGTCCTGCTTAGCTTATTATCATCCGCAAATACAGAGATTGAGCTGTTTCCCCATCCCCCTCCTCCAGGTCATTTATGTACAAATTAAATAGGATTGGTCCCAGCACAGAACCCTGGGGGACCCCACTACCCACCCCCGACCATTCTGAGTACACCCCATTTATTACCACCCTCTGAACTCGCCCTTGTAGCCAATCCATGTACTCACCCTATGGTCCATACCAATATAACTTCATTTATGTAGATACACCACATCTACAGACCTTCCTTTATCTAGATACATCACGTCTACGGGCCTTCCTTTATCTAGATACACCACATCTACGGGCCTTCCTTTATCTAGATACAGCACGTCTACGGGCCTTCCTTTATCTAGATACACCACATATACGGGCCTTCCTTTATCTAGATACACCACGTCTACGGGCCTTCCTTTATCTAGATACACCACGTCTACGGGCCTTCCTTTATCTAGATACACCACATCTACGTGCCTTCCTTTATCTAGATACACCACGTCTACGGGCCTTCCTTTATCTAGATACACCAAGTCTACGGGCCTTCCTTTATCTAGATACACCACATCTACGGGCCTTCCTTTATCTAGATACACCACCTCTACGGGCCTTCCTTTATCTAGATACACCACGTCTACGGGCCTTCCTTTATCTAGATACACCACGTCTACGGGCCTTCATTTATCTAGATACACCACATCTACGGACCTTCCTTTATCTAGATACACCACGTCTACGGTCCTTCATTTATCTAGATACACCACGTCTACGGGCCTTCCTATATCTAGATACACCACGTCTACGGGCCTTCCTTTATCTAGATACACCACGTCTACGGGCCTTCCTTTATCTAGATACACCACGTCTACGGGCCTTCTTTTATCTAGATACACCACGTCTACGGACCTTCCTTTATCTAGATACACCACGTCTACGGGCCTTCCTTTATCTAGATACACCACGTCTACGGGCCTTCCTTTATCTAGATAACCACGTCTACGGGCCTTCTTTTATCTAGATACACCACGTCTACGGGCCTTCATTTATCTAGATACACCACGTCTACGGGCCTTCCTTTATCCAGATACACCACGTCTACGGGCCTTCTTTTATCTAGATACACCACGTCTACGGGCCTTCCTTTATCTAGATACACCACGTCTACGGGCCTTCATTTATCTAGATACACCACGTCTACGGGCCTTCCTTTATCCAGATACACCACGTCTACGGGCCTTCCTTTATCCAGATACACCACGTCTACGGGCCTTCCTTTATCTAGATACACCACGTCTACGGGCCTTCCTTTATCTAGATACACCACATCTACGGGCCTTCCTTTATCTAGATACACCACGTCTACGGGCCTTCCTTTATCTAGATACACCACGTCTACGGGTCTTCCTTTATCTAGATACACCACGTCTACGGGCCTTCCTTTATCTAGATACACCACGTCTACGGGCCTTCCTTTATCTAGATACACCACGTCTACGGGCCCTTCTTTTATCTAGATACACCACGTCTACGGGCCTTCCTTTATCCAGATACACCACGTCTACGGGCCTTCCTTTATCCAGATACACCACGTCTACGGGCCTTCCTTTATCTAGATACACCACGTCTACGGGCCTTCTTTTATCTAGATACACCACGTCTACGGGCCTTCCTTTATCTAGATACACCACGTCTACGGGCCTTCCTTTATCTAGATACACCACGTCTACGGGCCTTCCTTTATCTAGATACACCACGTCTACGGGCCTTCTTTTATCTAGATACACCACGTCTACGGGCCTTCTTTTATCTAGATACACCACGTCTACGGGCCTTCTTTTATCTAGATACACCACATCTACGGGCCTTCATTTATCTAGATACACCACGTCTACGGGCCTTCCTTTATCCAGATACACCACGTCTACGGGCCTTCCTTTATCTAGATACACCACGTCTACGGGCCTTCCTTTATCTAGATACACCACGTCTACGGGCCTTCCTTTATCTAGATACACCACGTCTACGGGCCTTCATTTATCTAGATACACCACGTCTACGGACCTTCCTTTATCTAGATACACCACGTCTACGGGCCTTCCTTTATCTAGATACACCACGTCTACGGGCCTTCCTTTATCTAGATACACCACGTCTACGGGCCTTCTTTTATCTAGATACACCACGTCTACGGGCCTTCATTTATCTAGATACACCACGTCTACGGGCCTTCCTTTATCCAGATACACCACGTCTACGGGCCTTCTTTTATCTAGATACACCACGTCTACGGGCCTTCCTTTATCTAGATACACCACGTCTACGGGCCTTCATTTATCTAGATACACCACGTCTACGGGCCTTCCTTTATCCAGATACACCACGTCTACGGGCCTTCCTTTATCTAGATACACCACGTCTACGGGCCTTCCTTTATCTAGATACACCACATCTACGGGCCTTCCTTTATCTAGATACACCACGTCTACGGGCCTTCCTTTATCTAGATACACCACGTCTACGGGTCTTCCTTTATCTAGATACACCACGTCTACGGGCCTTCCTTTATCTAGATACACCACGTCTACGGGCCTTCCTTTATCTAGATACACCACGTCTACGGGCCTTCTTTTATCTAGATACACCACGTCTACGGGCCTTCCTTTATCCAGATACACCACGTCTACGGGCCTTCTTTTATCTAGATACACCACGTCTACGGGCCTTCCTTTATCTAGATACACCACGTCTACGGGCCTTCATTTATCTAGATACACCACGTCTACGGGCCTTCCTTTATCCAGATACACCACGTCTACGGGCCTTCCTTTATCTAGATACACCACATCTACGGGCCTTCCTTTATCTAGATACACCACGTCTACGGGCCTTCCTTTATCTAGATACACCACGTCTACGGGCCTTCATTTATCTAGATACACCACGTCTACGGACCTTCCTTTATCTAGATACACCACGTCTACGGGCCTTCTTTTATCTAGATACACCACGTCTACGGGCCTTCATTTATCTAGATACACCACGTCTACGGGCCTTCCTTTATCCAGATACACCACGTCTACGGGCCTTCCTTTATCTAGATACACCACGTCTACGGGCCTTCCTTTATCTAGATACACCACATCTACGGGCCTTCCTTTATCTAGATACACCACGTCTACGGGCCTTCCTTTATCTAGATACACCACGTCTACGGGCCTTCCTTTATCCAGATACACCACGTCTACGGGCCTTCCTTTATCCAGATACACCACATCTACGGGCCTTCCTTTATCTAGATACACCACGTCTACGGGCCTTCCTTTATCTAGATACACCACGTCTACGGGCCTTCTTTTATCTAGATACACCACGTCTACGGGCCTTCATTTATCTAGATACACCACATCTACGGGCCTTCCTTTATCCAGATACACCACGTCTACGGGCCTTCTTTTATCTAGATACACCACGTCTACGGGCCTTCCTTTATCTAGATACACCACGTCTACGGGCCTTCTTTTATCTAGATACACCACGTCTACGGGCCTTCTTTTATCTAGATACACCACGTCTACGGACCTTCCTTTATCTAGATACACCACGTCTACGGACCTTCCTTTATCTAGATACACCACGTCTACGGGTCTTCCTTTATCTAGATACACCACGTCTACGGGCCTTCCTTTATCTAGATACACCACGTCTACGGGCCTTCCTTTATCCAGATACACCACGTCTACGGGCCTTCCTTTATCTAGATACACCACGTCTACGGGTCTTCCTTTATCTAGATACACCACGTCTACGGGCCTTCTTTTATCTAGATACACCACGTCTACGGGCCTTCTTTTATCTAGATACACCACGTCTACGGGTCTTCCTTTATCTAGATACACCACGTCTACGGGCCTTCTTTTATCTAGATACACCACGTCTACGGGCCTTCTTTTATCTAGATACACCACGTCTACGGACCTTCCTTTATCTAGATACACCACGTCTACGGACCTTCCTTTATCTAGATACACCACGTCTACGGGTCTTCCTTTATCTAGATACACCACGTCTACGGGTCTTCCTTTATCTAGATACACCACGTCTACGGGCCTTCCTTTATCTAGATACACCACGTCTACGGGCCTTCCTTTATCTAGATATACCACGTCTACGGGTCTTCCTTTATCTAGATACACCACGTCTACGGACCTTCCTTTATCCAGATACACCACGTCTACGGGCCTTCCTTTATCTAGATACACCACGTCTACGGGCCTTCCTTTATCTAGATACACCACGTCTACGGGCCTTCATTTATCTAGATACACCACGTCTACGGACCTTCCTTTATCTAGATACACCACGTCTACGGGCCTTCCTTTATCTAGATACACCACGTCTACGGGCCTTCTTTTATCTAGATACACCACGTCTACGGACCTTCCTTTATCTAGATACACCACGTCTACGGGCCTTCCTTTATCTAGATACACCACGTCTACGGGCCTTCCTTTATCTAGATACACCACGTCTACGGGCCTTCTTTTATCTAGATACACCACGTCTACGGGCCTTCATTTATCTAGATACACCACGTCTACGGGCCTTCCTTTATCCAGATACACCACGTCTACGGGCCTTCTTTTATCTAGATACACCACGTCTACGGGCCTTCCTTTATCTAGATACACCACGTCTACGGGCCTTCATTTATCTAGATACACCACGTCTACGGGCCTTCCTTTATCCAGATACACCACGTCTACGGGCCTTCCTTTATCTAGATACACCACGTCTACGGGCCTTCCTTTATCTAGATACACCACATCTACGGGCCTTCCTTTATCTAGATACACCACGTCTACGGGCCTTCCTTTATCTAGATACACCACGTCTACGGGTCTTCCTTTATCTAGATACACCACGTCTACGGGCCTTCCTTTATCTAGATACACCACGTCTACGGGCCTTCCTTTATCTAGATACACCACGTCTACGGGCCTTCTTTTATCTAGATACACCACGTCTACGGGCCTTCCTTTATCCAGATACACCACGTCTACGGGCCTTCTTTTATCTAGATACACCACGTCTACGGGCCTTCCTTTATCTAGATACACCACGTCTACGGGCCTTCATTTATCTAGATACACCACGTCTACGGGCCTTCCTTTATCCAGATACACCACGTCTACGGGCCTTCCTTTATCTAGATACACCACATCTACGGGCCTTCCTTTATCTAGATACACCACGTCTACGGGCCTTCCTTTATCTAGATACACCACGTCTACGGGCCTTCATTTATCTAGATACACCACGTCTACGGACCTTCCTTTATCTAGATACACCACGTCTACGGGCCTTCTTTTATCTAGATACACCACGTCTACGGGCCTTCATTTATCTAGATACACCACGTCTACGGGCCTTCCTTTATCCAGATACACCACGTCTACGGGCCTTCCTTTATCTAGATACACCACGTCTACGGGCCTTCCTTTATCTAGATACACCACATCTACGGGCCTTCCTTTATCTAGATACACCACGTCTACGGGCCTTCCTTTATCTAGATACACCACGTCTACGGGCCTTCCTTTATCCAGATACACCACGTCTACGGGCCTTCCTTTATCCAGATACACCACATCTACGGGCCTTCCTTTATCTAGATACACCACGTCTACGGGCCTTCCTTTATCTAGATACACCACGTCTACGGGCCTTCTTTTATCTAGATACACCACGTCTACGGGCCTTCATTTATCTAGATACACCACATCTACGGGCCTTCCTTTATCCAGATACACCACGTCTACGGGCCTTCTTTTATCTAGATACACCACGTCTACGGGCCTTCCTTTATCTAGATACACCACGTCTACGGGCCTTCTTTTATCTAGATACACCACGTCTACGGGCCTTCTTTTATCTAGATACACCACGTCTACGGACCTTCCTTTATCTAGATACACCACGTCTACGGACCTTCCTTTATCTAGATACACCACGTCTACGGGTCTTCCTTTATCTAGATACACCACGTCTACGGGCCTTCCTTTATCTAGATACACCACGTCTACGGGCCTTCCTTTATCCAGATACACCACGTCTACGGGCCTTCCTTTATCTAGATACACCACGTCTACGGGTCTTCCTTTATCTAGATACACCACGTCTACGGGCCTTCTTTTATCTAGATACACCACGTCTACGGGCCTTCTTTTATCTAGATACACCACGTCTACGGGTCTTCCTTTATCTAGATACACCACGTCTACGGGCCTTCTTTTATCTAGATACACCACGTCTACGGGCCTTCTTTTATCTAGATACACCACGTCTACGGACCTTCCTTTATCTAGATACACCACGTCTACGGACCTTCCTTTATCTAGATACACCACGTCTACGGGTCTTCCTTTATCTAGATACACCACGTCTACGGGTCTTCCTTTATCTAGATACACCACGTCTACGGGCCTTCCTTTATCTAGATACACCACGTCTACGGGCCTTCCTTTATCTAGATATACCACGTCTACGGGTCTTCCTTTATCTAGATACACCACGTCTACGGACCTTCCTTTATCCAGATACACCACGTCTACGGGCCTTCCTTTATCTAGATACACCACGTCTACGGACCTTCCTTTATCTAGATACACCACGTCTACGGACCTTCCTTTATCTAGATACACCACGTCTACGGGCCTTCCTTTATCTAGATACACCACGTCTACGGACCTTCCTTTATCTAGATACACCACGTCTACGGACCTTCCTTTATCTAGATACACCACGTCTACGGACCTTCCTTTATCTAGATACACCACGTCTACGGGCCTTCCTTTATCTAGATACACCACGTCTACGGGCCTTCCTATATCTAGATACACCACGTCTACGGGCCTTCCTTTATCTAGATACACCACGTCTACGGGCCTTCCTTTATCCAGATACACCACGTCTACGGGCCTTCCTTTATCTAGATACACCACGTCTACGGACCTTCCTTTATCTAGATACACCACGTCTACGGACCTTCCTTTATCTAGATACACCACGTCTACGGGCCTTCCTTTATCTAGATACACCACGTCTACGGACCTTCCTTTATCTAGATACACCACGTCTACGGACCTTCCTTTATCTAGATACACCACGTCTACGGACCTTCCTTTATCTAGATACACCACGTCTACGGGCCTTCCTTTATCTAGATACACCACGTCTACGGGCCTTCCTATATCTAGATACACCACGTCTACGGGCCTTCCTTTATCTAGATACACCACGTCTACGGGCCTTCCTTTATCTAGATACACCACGTCTACGGACCTTCCTTTATCCAGATACACCACGTCTACGGACCTTCCTTTATCTAGATACACCACGTCTACGGGCCTTCCTTTATCCAGATACACCACGTCTACGGACCTTCCTTTATCTAGATACACCACGTCTACGGACCTTCCTTTATCTAGATACACCACGTCTACGGGCCTTCCTTTATCTAGATACACCACATCTTAAGTTTCCCAAGTCTAATTTTAATTCTGTCCTCTGTTAACCATGGAGGGGCTTCCTGTGATGTGTGATGAGGATAAACACTGCAGTTTTGGTTACTGAAGCCCCCCGATTCCCTTGTGAAGACTGAGGAGAAGAATAAATTCAATACCTTCCCCATCCCCCCATCCTTTGTAACCCGATGTCCTTCCTCATTCTTTATGGGGCCAATATAGTTTGTCCTCCCCTTTTTTACATACTTAACGAATTTCTTGGGATTTTTTTTTTGCTCTCCTCCACTATGTGTCTTTCATGTTTTGTCTTAGCTGTCCTTATTGCACCCTTACATTTCTTGTTGCATTCTTTATAAAATCTGAATGCTGATGATGATCCCTCAACCTTGTATTTTTTGAAGGCCTTCTCCTTTGCTTTCATATACATTTTTCCATTGGAGTTAAGCCATCCAGGACTTTTGTTCGCTCTTTTAAATGTATTACCCAATGGGATGCATTGGCTAATGCCCTTATTTAATATGCTCTTAAAGAAAACCCATCTCTCCTCTGTGTTCTTTGTTCCTAAGATTTTATCCCAATTTATGCCTTCTAGTAAGGTTCGTAGTTTAGGGAAGTTGGCTCTTTTTAAGTTCAGTGTCTTTGTATTCCCTTTATGTTTCCTATTTGTGTGATTTATACTGAAGACAATTGATCTGTGATCGCTGTTCCCTAAATTGTCCTGTATTTTCGTATCAGGTATCATATCCGTATCAGGTCTGTATTGTTGGTAATCAGTAGATCCAGTAACGCTTTATTCCTAGTTGGTGCGTCTACCACCTGACCCATAAAATTGTCCTGCAAGACATTTAGGAACTGGCGAGCCTTAGATGAATGCGCGGTTCCCTCCGCCCAGTCTATGTCTGGATAATTAAAATCCCCCATTATGATAACCATTCCTATCCTTGCTGCTAATCCAAATTGTGATAGGAGATCAGTCTCCGCTTCCTCCCTCAGGTTAGGGGGTCTATAGCATACTCCCAGTATTATTTTACCCTTAGCTTCATCCCTTTGGAGCTTTACCCATAATGATTCCACTACTCCCTAGCCTCCTTAGTGATGTCATCTCTCACATTCACTTGTACAATATTCTTGATATATAGGCATACCCCTCCCCCTTTTTTACCCTCTCTATCCTTGTAATAAAGGGAATACCCTTGAATGGTTGTCAGCCGATCATGAGAGCTGTTGAACCAGGTCTCTGAAATTCTCACAAAATCCAAATCCTCCTTCGTACAACAGTATCTCTAGTTCACCCATCTTGTCCGTCAGGCTCCTGGCATTGGTGAACATGCCACGTAGTTTAGACCGGTCACATATTATCCTCTTATTGGGTGTTCCGAGATTGCAACTAGGACTTGTTACTATACTTACCTTGGTTTTATGTGCTTTGTTTACCCTGCCACTAATGCTGTGTGTCAGGGGGGAGGTGGCAGTGTGTCGGGGGGGAGGTGGCCGTGTGTCGGGGGAGAGGTGGCCGTGTGTCGGGGGAGAGGTGGCCGTGTGTCGGAGGAGAGGTGGTTGTGTGTCGGGGGGAGGTGTTTGTAAGAGGTGGTTGTGTGTCGGGGGGAGGTGGTTGTGTGTCGGGGGGAGGTGGTTGTAAGAGATGGTTGTGTGTCGGGGGAGAGGTGGTTGTGTGTCGGGGGAGAGGTGGTTGTGTGTCGGGGGGAGGTGGTTGTAAGAGGTGGCTGTGTGTCGGGGGGAGGTGGTTGTAAGAGGTGGCCGTGTGTCGGGGGAGAGGTGGCCGTGTGTCGGGGGAGAGGTGGCCGTGTGTCGGGGGAGAGGTGGCCGTGTGTCGGGGGAGAGGTGGCCGTGTGTCGGGGGAGAGGTGGCCGTGTGTCGGGGGAGAGGTGGCCGTGTGTCGGGGGAGAGGTGGCCGTGTGTCGGGGGGGAGGTGGCCGTGTGTCGGGGGGGAGGTGGCCGTGTGTCGGGGGGGAGGTGGCCGTGTGTCGGGGGGGAGGTGGCTGTGTGTCGGGGGAGAGGTGGCTGTGTGTCGGGGGAGAGGTGGCTGTGTGTCG
This sequence comes from Lithobates pipiens, assembly GCA_037367395.1. Lineage (NCBI taxonomy): Eukaryota > Metazoa > Chordata > Amphibia > Anura > Ranidae > Lithobates > Lithobates pipiens. Next base: position 98,978 of record JAZDVW010002662.1, on the reverse strand, counting down.
GGGGGAGGTGGTTGTAAGAGGTGGCCGTGTGTCGGGGGAGAGGTGGCCGTGTGTCGGGGGAGAGGTGGCCGTGTGTCGGGGGAGAGGTGGCCGTGTGTCGGGGGAGAGGTGGCCGTGTGTCGGGGGAGAGGTGGCCGTGTGTCGGGGGAGAGGTGGCCGTGTGTCGGGGGGGAGGTGGCCGTGTGTCGGGGGGGAGGTGGCCGTGTGTCGGGGGGGAGGTGGCCGTGTGTCGGGGGAGAGGTGGCCGTGTGTCGGGGGAGAGGTGGCTGTGTGTCGGGGGAGAGGTGGCTGTGTGTCGGGGGAGAGGTGGCTGTGTGTCGGGGGAGAGGTGGTTGTGTGTCGGGGGAGGTGTTTGTGAGAGGTGGCTGTGTGTCGGGGGGGGTGGTTGTGTGTCGGGGGAGAGGTGGTTGTGTGTCAGGGGGAGAGGTGGCCGTGTGTCGGGGGAGAGGTGGCCGTGTGTCGGGGGAGAGGTGGCTGTGTGTCGGGGGAGAGGTGGTTGTGTGTCAGGGGGAGAGGTGGCTGTGTGTCGAGGGGAGGTGGTTGTAAGAGGTGGCTGTGTGTCAGGGGGAGAGGTGGTTGTGTGTCAGGGGGAGAGGTGGTTGTGTGTCAGGGGGAGAGGTGGCTGTGTGTCGGGGGAGAGGTGGCTGTGTGTCGGGGGAGAGGTGGCCGTGTGTCGGGGGAGAGGTAGCTGTGTGTCGGGGGGAGAGGTAGCTGTGTGTCGGGGGAGAGGTGGCTGTGTGTCGGGGGAGAGGTGGCTGTGTGTCGGGGGAGAGGTGGCTGTGTGTCGGGGGAGAGGTGGCCGTGTGTCGGGGGAGAGGTGGCCGTGTGTCGGGGGAGAGGTGGCTGTGTGTCGGGGGAGAGGTGGCTGTGTGTCGGGGGAGAGGTGGCTGTGTGTCGGGGGAGAGGTGGCTGTGTGTCGGGGGAGAGGTGGCTGTGTGTCGGGGGAGAGGTGGCTGTGTGTCGGGGGGAGCTGGTTGTAAGAGGTGGCCGTGTGTCGGGGGAGAGGTGGCCGTGTGTCGGGGGAGAGGTGGCCGTGTGTCGGGGGAGAGGTGGCTGTGTGTCGGGGGAGAGGTGGCCGTGTGTCGGGGGAGAGGTGGCCGTGTGTCGGGGGGAGAGGTAGCCGTGTGTCGGGGGAGAGGTGGCTGTGTGTCGGGGGAGAGGTGGCTGTGTGTCGGGGGAGAGGTGGCCGTGTGTCGGGGGAGAGGTGGCCGTGTGTCGGGGGGAGAGGTAGCCGTGTGTCGGGGGAGAGGTGGCTGTGTGTCGGGGGAGAGGTGGCTGTGTGTCGGGGGAGAGGTGGCCGTGTGTCGGGGGAGAGGTGGCCGTGTGTCGGGGGAGAGGTGGCTGTGTGTCGGGGGAGAGGTGGCTGTGTGTCGGGGGAGAGGTGGCTGTGTGTCGGGGGAGAGGTGGCTGTGTGTCGGGGGAGAGGTGGCCGTGTGTCGGGGGGAGAGGTAGCCGTGTGTCGGGGGAGAGGTGGCTGTGTGTCGGGGGAGAGGTGGCTGTGTGTCGGGGGAGAGGTGGCCGTGTGTCGGGGGAGAGGTGGCTGTGTGTCGGGGGAGAGGTGGCCGTGTGTCGGGGGAGAGGTGGCCGTGTGTCGGGGGAGAGGTGGCTGTGTGTCGGGGGAGAGGTGGCTGTGTGTCGGGGGAGAGGTGGCCGTGTGTCGGGGGGAGAGGTAGCTGTGTGTCGGGGGAGAGGTGGCTGTGTGTCGGGGGAGAGGTGGCTGTGTGTCGGGGGAGAGGTGGCTGTGTGTCGGGGGAGAGGTGGCCGTGTGTCGGGGGAGAGGTGGCCGTGTGTCGGGGGAGAGGTGGCTGTGTGTCGGGGGAGAGGTGGCTGTGTGTCGGGGGAGAGGTGGCTGTGTGTCGGGGGAGAGGTGGCTGTGTGTCGGGGGAGAGGTGGCTGTGTGTCGGGGGAGAGGTGGCTGTGTGTCGGGGGGAGCTGGTTGTAAGAGGTGGCCGTGTGTCGGGGGAGAGGTGGCCGTGTGTCGGGGGAGAGGTGGCCGTGTGTCGGGGGAGAGGTGGCCGTGTGTCGGGGGAGAGGTGGCCGTGTGTCGGGGGAGAGGTGGCCGTGTGTCGGGGGAGAGGTGGCTTTGTGTCAGGTAGGTGGTTGTATGTACATCTTGGAGAACTAGGCACAGATCTTCTGTGGATGTCGGCTGCCTCCAATCCTTCTTCCCAGACAGACTCCATGATGGGGAGATCAGGGCTCTGCGGGGGGCAAACCACCACTTCCAGGACTCCTTCTTTACATGGAAAAAAGTTCTTAAAGTGGGAGTCCACCGGGACTCCGCGTTTTTTTTTTTTAAAAGCCAGCAGCTACAAATACTGCAGCTGCTGACTTTTAAAATAGTGACACTTACCTGTCCAGCGCGCACGCGATGTCGGCACCCGAAGCCGATCGCTAGGTCGTCTGTCGGGTCCTGCCGCCGCCATCTTGGGTATGGGAATCAGGAAATGGAGCCTTTCGGCTTCATTTCCCGGTTCCCTACTGCGTATGCGCGAGCCGCGCGGCGCAATCCGGACGGTCCCCGCTGCCTCTGGGAACTGTGTGTTTCCCAGCAGGCAGCGGGGCACTTGCGCAAAGGGGCGGGCAGTTGCGGAAAGGGGCGTAATCTACGCCCCTTTCCGCAGACGGCTATCCCGGAAGTGGGTGCAGTTACCTGGATTATCCAGGTAACTGCACCCCCCTCCCCCCTGAAAGGTGCCAATTGTGGCGCCGGAGGGGGGGGGATTCCGATGAGCGGAGGTCCATTTTAGGGTGGACCTCCGCTTTAATAACATTGGCTGGATGTGGGGGGGGGGGGGGCGGCGTTGTCCTGTGGCAGAATACATTTGAGGCCAATCACCCTAATGAGATGCCTGGATTTCTCACACCGTCCATCCTGACAAAATCTCCAACTCTATTCGCTGAAATGCAGCCCCAAACCAAGGAACCTCCACCATGCTTCACAGTTGCCTGCAGCCCTTCCCCCAACAAAATGCCTCCTGCTACAGCCAAATATTTCACACCTGCTGCCCCCCCAGTTCCTATGTTTTCCTGCATAGTTGAGTGTCTTAGCCTTGTTTTCATGTTTGGGGCTTTTTGGAGGGAATTCTTCTATGAAGACCACTTCTGGCCAGACTTCTCGGGACAGTAGATGGGTGTACCTGGGTCCCACTGGATTCCTCCAGACTTCTCAGGACAGTAGATGGGTGTACCTGGGTCCCACTGGATTCCTCCAGACTTCTCAGGACAGTAGATGGGTGTACCTGGGTCCCACTGGATTCCTCCAGACTTCTCAGGACAGTAGATGGGGGTACCTGGGTCCCACTGGATTCCTCCAGACTTCTCAGGACAGTAGATGGGGTACCTGGGTCCCACTGGTTTCCACCAGACTTCTCGGGACAGTAGATTGGTGTACCTGGGTCCCACTGGTTTCCTCCAGACTTCTCCGGACAGTAGATGGGTGTACCTGGGTCCCACTGGATTCCTCCAGACTTCTCAGGACAGTAGATGGATGTACCTGGGTCCCACTGGTTTCCTCCAGACTTCTCAGGACAGTAGATGGGTGTACCTGGGTCCCACTGGGTTTCCTCCAGACTTCCTAGGACAGTAGATGGGGTACCTGGGTCCCACTGGTTTCCTCCAGACTTCTCAGGACAGTAGATTGGTGTACCTGGGTCCCACTGGGTTTCCTCCAGACTTCCTAGGACAGTAGATGGTGGTACCTGGGTAGATGGTGGTACCTGGGTCCCGCTGGTTTCCACCATACTTCCTAGGACAGTAGATGGTGGTACCTGGGTCCCACTGGTTTCCACCAGACTTCTCCAGACAGTAGATGGATGTACCTGGGTCCCGCTGGTTTCCTCCAGACTTCTCTGGACAGTAGATGGGTGTACCTGGGTCCCACTGGTTTCCTTCAGACTTCATAGGACAGTAGATGGATGTACCTGGGTCCCGCTGGTTTCCTCCAGACTTCTCTGGACAGTAGATGGGTGTACCTGGGTCCCACTGGTTTCCACCAGACTTCATAGGACAGTAGATTGGTGTACCTGGTTCCCACTGGGTTTCCTCTAGACTTCCTAGGACAGTAGATGGTGGTACCTGGGTAGATGGTGGTACCTGGGTCCCACTGGTTTCCTCCAGACTTCCCTGGACAGTAGATGGGGGGTACCTGGGTCCCACTGGTTTCCACCAGACTTCCTTGGACAGTAGATGGGTGTACCTGGGTCCCACTGGTTTCCTCCAGACTTCTCCGGACAGTAGATGGGTGTACCTGGGTCCCACTGGTTTCCTCCAGACTTCTCCGGACAGTAGATGGGTGTACCTGGGTCCCACTGGTTTCCACCAGACTTCATAGGACAGTAGATGGGTGTACCTCGGTCCCACTGGTTTCCTCCAGACTTCTCCCGACAGTAGATGGGTGTACCTGGGTCCCACTGGTTTCCACCAGACTTCATAGGACAGTAGATTGGTGTACCTGGTTCCCACTGGGTTTCCTCTAGACTTCCTAGGACAGTAGATGGGTGTACCTGGGTCCCACTGGTTTCCTCCAGACTTCTCCGGACAGTAGATGGGTGTACCTGGGTTCCACTGGTTTCCACCAGACTTCATAGGACAGTAGATTGGTGTACCTGGTTCCCACTGGGTTTCCTCTAGACTTCCTAGGACAGTAGATGGTGGTACCTGGGTAGATGGTGGTACCTGGGTCCCACTGGTTTCCTCCAGACTTCCCTGGACAGTAGATGGTGGTACCTGGGTCCCACTGGTTTCCTCCAGACTTCCTAGGACAGTAGATGGGTGTACCTGGGTCCCACTGGATTCCTCCAGACTTCTCAGGACAGTAGATGGGTGTACCTGGGTCCCACTGGATTCCTCCAGACTTCTCAGGACAGTAGATGGATGTACCTGGGTCCCACTGGTTTCCTCCAGACTTCTCAGGACAGTAGATTGGTGTACCTGGGTCCCACTGGGTTTCCTCCAGACTTCCTAGGACAGTAGATGGTGGTACCTGGGTAGATGGTGGTACCTGGGTCCCGCTGGTTTCCTCCAGACTTCTCAGGACAGTAGATGGGGTACCTGGTTCCCACTGGTTTCCTCCAGACTTCTCAGGACAGTAGATTGGTGTACCTGGGTCCCACTGGGTTTCCTCCAGACTTCCTAGGACAGTAGATGGTGGTACCTGGGTAGATGGTGGTACCTGGGTCCCGCTGGTTTCCACCATACTTCCTAGGACAGTAGATGGTGGTACCTGGGTCCCACTGGTTTCCACCAGACTTCTCCAGACAGTAGATGGATGTACCTGGGTCCCGCTGGTTTCCTCCAGACTTCTCTGGACAGTAGATGGGTGTACCTGGGTCCCACTGGTTTCCTTCAGACTTCATAGGACAGTAGATGGATGTACCTGGGTCCCGCTGGTTTCCTCCAGACTTCTCTGGACAGTAGATGGGTGTACCTGGGTCCCACTGGTTTCCACCAGACTTCATAGGACAGTAGATTGGTGTACCTGGTTCCCACTGGGTTTCCTCTAGACTTCCTAGGACAGTAGATGGTGGTACCTGGGTAGATGGTGGTACCTGGGTCCCACTGGTTTCCTCCAGACTTCCCTGGACAGTAGATGGGGGGTACCTGGGTCCCACTGGTTTCCACCAGACTTCCTTGGACAGTAGATGGGTGTACCTGGGTCCCACTGGTTTCCTCCAGACTTCTCCGGACAGTAGATGGGTGTACCTGGGTCCCACTGGTTTCCTCCAGACTTCTCCGGACAGTAGATGGGTGTACCTGGGTCCCACTGGTTTCCACCAGACTTCATAGGACAGTAGATGGGTGTACCTCGGTCCCACTGGTTTCCTCCAGACTTCTCCCGACAGTAGATGGGTGTACCTGGGTCCCACTGGTTTCCACCAGACTTCATAGGACAGTAGATTGGTGTACCTGGTTCCCACTGGGTTTCCTCTAGACTTCCTAGGACAGTAGATGGTGGTACCTGGGTAGATGGTGGTACCTGGGTCCCACTGGTTTCCTCCAGACTTCCCTGGACAGTAGATGGGTGTACCTGGGTCCCACTGGTTTCCACCAGACTTCCTTGGACAGTAGATGGGTGTACCTGGGTCCCACTGGTTTCCTCCAGACTTCTCCGGACAGTAGATGGGTGTACCTGGGTTCCACTGGTTTCCACCAGACTTCATAGGACAGTAGATTGGTGTACCTGGTTCCCACTGGGTTTCCTCTAGACTTCCTAGGACAGTAGATGGTGGTACCTGGGTAGATGGTGGTACCTGGGTCCCACTGGTTTCCTCCAGACTTCCCTGGACAGTAGATGGTGGTACCTGGGTCCCACTGGTTTCCTCCAGACTTCCCCGGACAGTAGATGGGTGAACCTGGGTCCCACTGGTTTCCTCCAGACTTCTCCGGACAGTAGATGGGGGTACCTGGGTCCCACTGGTTTCCTCCAGACTTCCTAGGACAGTAGATGGGAGTACCTGGGTCCCATTGGTTTCCACCAGACTTCCCCGGACAGTAGATGGGTGAACCTGGGTCCCACTGGTTTCCTCCAGACTTCTCCGGACAGTAGATGGGGGTACCTGGGTCCCACTGGTTTCCTCCAGACTTCTCTGGACAGTAGATGGGTGTACCTGGGTCCCACTGGATTCCTCCAGACTTCTCAGGACAGTAGATGGGGTACCTGGTTCCCACTGGTTTCCTCCAGACTTCTCAGGACAGTAGATGGATGTACCTGGGTCCCACTGGTTTCCTCCAGACTTCTCAGGACAGTAGATTGGTGTACCTGGGTACCATTGGGTTTCCTCCAGACTTCCTAGGACAGTAGATGGTGGTACCTGGGTAGATGGTGGTACCTGGGTCCCGCTGGTTTCCTCCAGACTTCTCAGGACAGTAGATGGGGTACCTGGTTCCCACTGGTTTCCTCCAGACTTCTCAGGACAGTAGATTGGTGTACCTGGGTCCCACTGGGTTTCCTCCAGACTTCCTAGGACAGTAGATGGTGGTACCTGGGTAGATGGTGGTACCTGGGTCCCGCTGGTTTCCACCATACTTCCTAGGACAGTAGATGGTGGTACCTGGGTCCCACTGGTTTCCACCAGACTTCTCCAGACAGTAGATGGATGTACCTGGGTCCCGCTGGTTTCCTCCAGACTTCTCTGGACAGTAGATGGGTGTACCTGGGTCCCACTGGTTTCCACCAGACTTCATAGGACAGTAGATTGGTGTACCTGGTTCCCACTGGGTTTCCTCTAGACTTCCTAGGACAGTAGATGGTGGTACCTGGGTAGATGGTGGTACCTGGGTCCCACTGGTTTCCTCCAGACTTCCCTGGACAGTAGATGGGGGGTACCTGGGTCCCACTGGTTTCCACCAGACTTCCTTGGACAGTAGATGGGTGTACCTGGGTCCCACTGGTTTCCTCCAGACTTCTCCGGACAGTAGATGGGTGTACCTGGGTCCCACTGGTTTCCTCCAGACTTCTCCGGACAGTAGATGGGTGTACCTGGGTCCCACTGGTTTCCACCAGACTTCATAGGACAGTAGATGGGTGTACCTCGGTCCCACTGGTTTCCTCCAGACTTCTCCAGACAGTAGATGGGTGTACCTGGGTCCCACTGGTTTCCACCAGACTTCATAGGACAGTAGATTGGTGTACCTGGTTCCCACTGGGTTTCCTCTAGACTTCCTAGGACAGTAGATGGTGGTACCTGGGTAGATGGTGGTACCTGGGTCCCACTGGTTTCCTCCAGACTTCCCTGGACAGTAGATGGGTGTACCTGGGTCCCACTGGTTTCCACCAGACTTCCTTGGACAGTAGATGGGTGTACCTGGGTCCCACTGGTTTCCTCCAGACTTCTCCGGACAGTAGATGGGTGTACCTGGGTTCCACTGGTTTCCACCAGACTTCATAGGACAGTAGATTGGTGTACCTGGTTCCCACTGGGTTTCCTCTAGACTTCCTAGGACAGTAGATGGTGGTACCTGGGTAGATGGTGGTACCTGGGTCCCACTGGTTTCCTCCAGACTTCCCTGGACAGTAGATGGTGGTACCTGGGTCCCACTGGTTTCCACCAGACTTCCTTGGACAGTAGATGGGTGTACCTGGGTCCCACTGGTTTCCTCCAGACTTCTCCGGACAGTAGATGGGTGTACCTGGGTCCCACTGGTTTCCACCAGACTTCCCCGGACAGTAGATGGGTGAACCTGGGTCCCACTGGTTTCCTCCAGACTTCTCCGGACAGTAGATGGGGGTACCTGGGTCCCACTGGTTTCCACCAGACTTCCCCGGACAGTAGATGGGTGAACCTGGGTCCCACTGGTTTCCTCCAGACTTCTCCGGACAGTAGATGGGGGTACCTGGGTCCCACTGGTTTCCTCCAGACTTCCTAGGACAGTAGATGGGAGTACCTGGGTCCCATTGGTTTCCACCAGACTTCTCCGGACAGTAGATGGATGTACCTGGGTCCCAATGGTTTCCTCCAGACTTCTCTGGACAGTAGATGGGTGTACCTGGGTCCCACTGATTTCCTCCAGACTTCTCCGGACAGTAGATGGGGGTACCTGGGTCCCACTGGTTTCCTCCAGACTTCTCCGGACAGTAGATGGGTGTACCTGGGTCCCACTGGTTTCCACCAGACTTCTCTGGACAGTAGATGGGTGTACCTGGGTCCCACTGGTTTCCTCCAGACTTCTCCGGACAGTAGATGGGTGTACCTGGGTCCCACTGGTTTCCTCCAGACTTCTCCGGACAGTAGATGGGTGTACCTGGGTCCCACTGGTTTCCTCCAGACTTCTCCGGACAGTAGATGGGTGTACCTGGGTCCCACTGGTTTCCACCAGACTTCTCTGGACAGTAGATGGGTGTACCTGGGTCCCACTGGTTTCCACCAGACTTCTCCGGACAGTAGATGGGGGGTACCTGGGTCCCAATGGTTTCCACCAGACTTCTCCGGACAGTAGATGGATGTACCTGGGTCCCAATGGTTTCCTCCAGACTTCCTTGGACAGTAGATGGGTGTACCTGGGTCCCACTGGATTCCTCCAGACTTCTCAGGACAGTAGATGGGTGTACCTGGGTCCCACTGGATTCCTCCAGACTTCTCAGGACAGTAGATGGGGGTACCTGGGTCCCACTGGATTCCTCCAGACTTCTCAGGACAGTAGATGGGGTACCTGGGTCCCACTGGTTTCCACCAGACTTCTCGGGACAGTAGATTGGTGTACCTGGGTCCCACTGGTTTCCTCCAGACTTCTCCGGACAGTAGATGGGTGTACCTGGGTCCCACTGGATTCCTCTAGACTTCTCAGGACAGTAGATGGATGTACCTGGGTCCCACTGGTTTCCTCCAGACTTCTCAGGACAGTAGATTGGTGTACCTGGGTCCCACTGGGTTTCCTCCAGACTTCCTAGGACAGTAGATGGTGGTACCTGGGTAGATGGTGGTACCTGGGTCCCGCTGGTTTCCACCATACTTCCTAGGACAGTAGATGGTGGTACCTGGGTCCCACTGGTTTCCACCAGACTTCTCCAGACAGTAGATGGATGTACCTGGGTCCCGCTGGTTTCCTCCAGACTTCTCTGGACAGTAGATGGGTGTACCTGGGTCCCACTGGTTTCCTTCAGACTTCATAGGACAGTAGATGGATGTACCTGGGTCCCGCTGGTTTCCTCCAGACTTCTCTGGACAGTAGATGGGTGTACCTGGGTCCCACTGGTTTCCACCAGACTTCATAGAACAGTAGATTGGTGTACCTGGTTCCCACTGGGTTTCCTCTAGACTTCCTAGGACAGTAGATGGTGGTACCTGGGTAGATGGTGGTACCTGGGTCCCACTGGTTTCCTCCAGACTTCCCTGGACAGTAGATGGGGGGTACCTGGGTCCCACTGGTTTCCACCAGACTTCCTTGGACAGTAGATGGGTGTACCTGGGTCCCACTGGTTTCCTCCAGACTTCTCCGGACAGTAGATGGGTGTACCTGGGTCCCACTGGTTTCCTCCAGACTTCTCCGGACAGTAGATGGGTGTACCTGGGTCCCACTGGTTTCCACCAGACTTCATAGGACAGTAGATGGGTGTACCTCGGTCCCACTGGTTTCCTCCAGACTTCTCCCGACAGTAGATGGGTGTACCTGGGTCCCACTGGTTTCCACCAGACTTCATAGGACAGTAGATTGGTGTACCTGGTTCCCACTGGGTTTCCTCTAGACTTCCTAGGACAGTAGATGGGTGTACCTGGGTCCCACTGGTTTCCTCCAGACTTCTCCGGACAGTAGATGGGTGTACCTGGGTTCCACTGGTTTCCACCAGACTTCATAGGACAGTAGATTGGTGTACCTGGTTCCCACTGGGTTTCCTCTAGACTTCCTAGGACAGTAGATGGTGGTACCTGGGTAGATGGTGGTACCTGGGTCCCACTGGTTTCCTCCAGACTTCCCTGGACAGTAGATGGTGGTACCTGGGTCCCACTGGTTTCCTCCAGACTTCCTAGGACAGTAGATGGGTGTACCTGGGTCCCACTGGATTCCTCCAGACTTTTTAGGACAGTAGATGGGTGTACCTGGGTCCCACTGGTTTCCTCCAGACTTCTCAGGACAGTAGATTGGTGTACCTGGGTCCCACTGGGTTTCCTCCAGACTTCCTAGGACAGTAGATGGTGGTACCTGGGTAGATGGTGGTACCTGGGTCTCGCTGGTTTCCTCCAGACTTCTCAGGACAGTAGATGGGGTACCTGGTTCCCACTGGTTTCCTCCAGACTTCTCAGGACAGTAGATTGGTGTACCTGGGTCCCACTGGGTTTCCTCCAGACTTCCTAGGACAGTAGATGGTGGTACCTGGGTAGATGGTGGTACCTGGGTCCCGCTGGTTTCCACCATACTTCCTAGGACAGTAGATGGTGGTACCTGGGTCCCACTGGTTTCCACCAGACTTCTCCAGACAGTAGATGGATGTACCTGGGTCCCGCTGGTTTCCTCCAGACTTCTCTGGACAGTAGATGGGTGTACCTGGGTCCCACTGGTTTCCTTCAGACTTCATAGGACAGTAGATGGATGTACCTGGGTCCCGCTGGTTTCCTCCAGACTTCTCTGGACAGTAGATGGGTGTACCTGGGTCCCACTGGTTTCCACCAGACTTCATAGGACAGTAGATTGGTGTACCTGGTTCCCACTGGGTTTCCTCTAGACTTCCTAGGACAGTAGATGGTGGTACCTGGGTAGATGGTGGTACCTGGGTCCCACTGGTTTCCTCCAGACTTCCCTGGACAGTAGATGGGGGGGTACCTGGGTCCCACTGGTTTCCACCAGACTTCCTTGGACAGTAGATGGGTGTACCTGGGTCCCACTGGTTTCCTCCAGACTTCTCCGGACAGTAGATGGGTGTACCTGGGTCCCACTGGTTTCCTCCAGACTTCTCCGGACAGTAGATGGGTGTACCTGGGTTCCACTGGTTTCCACCAGACTTCTCAGGACAGTAGATTGGTGTACCTGGGTCCCACTGGGTTTCCTCCAGACTTCCTAGGACAGTAGATGGTGGTACCTGGGTAGATGGTGGTACCTGGGTCCCGCTGGTTTCCACCATACTTCCTAGGACAGTAGATGGTGGTACCTGGGTCCCACTGGTTTCCACCAGACTTCTCCAGACAGTAGATGGATGTACCTGGGTCCCGCTGGTTTCCTCCAGACTTCTCTGGACAGTAGATGGGTGTACCTGGGTCCCACTGGTTTCCACCAGACTTCATAGGACAGTAGATTGGTGTACCTGGTTCCCACTGGGTTTCCTCTAGACTTCCTAGGACAGTAGATGGTGGTACCTGGGTAGATGGTGGTACCTGGGTCCCACTGGTTTCCTCCAGACTTCCCTGGACAGTAGATGGGGGGGGTACCTGGGTCCCACTGGTTTCCACCAGACTTCCTTGGACAGTAGATGGGTGTACCTGGGTCCCACTGGTTTCCTCCAGACTTCTCCGGACAGTAGATGGGTGTACCTGGGTCCCACTGGTTTCCTCCAGACTTCTCCGGACAGTAGATGGGTGTACCTGGGTCCCACTGGTTTCCACCAGACTTCATAGGACAGTAGATGGGTGTACCTCGGTCCCACTGGTTTCCTCCAGACTTCTCCAGACAGTAGATGGGTGTACCTGGGTCCCACTGGTTTCCACCAGACTTCATAGGACAGTAGATTGGTGTACCTGGTTCCCACTGGGTTTCCTCTAGACTTCCTAGGACAGTAGATGGTGGTACCTGGGTAGATGGTGGTACCTGGGTCCCACTGGTTTCCTCCAGACTTCCCTGGACAGTAGATGGGTGTACCTGGGTCCCACTGGTTTCCACCAGACTTCCTTGGACAGTAGATGGGTGTACCTGGGTTCCACTGGTTTCCACCAGACTTCATAGGACAGTAGATTGGTGTACCTGGTTCCCACTGGGTTTCCTCTAGACTTCCTAGGACAGTAGATGGTGGTACCTGGGTAGATGGTGGTACCTGGGTCCCACTGGTTTCCTCCAGACTTCCCTGGACAGTAGATGGTGGTACCTGGGTCCCACTGGTTTCCACCAGACTTCCTTGGACAGTAGATGGGTGTACCTGGGTCCCACTGGTTTCCTCCAGACTTCTCCGGACAGTAGATGGGTGTACCTGGGTCCCACTGGTTTCCACCAGACTTCCCCGGACAGTAGATGGGTGAACCTGGGTCCCACTGGTTTCCTCCAGACTTCTCCGGACAGTAGATGGGGGTACCTGGGTCCCACTGGTTTCCACCAGACTTCCCCGGACAGTAGATGGGTGAACCTGGGTCCCACTGGTTTCCTCCAGACTTCTCCGGACAGTAGATGGGGGTACCTGGGTCCCACTGGTTTCCTCCAGACTTCCTAGGACAGTAGATGGGAGTACCTGGGTCCCATTGGTTTCCACCAGACTTCCCCGGACAGTAGATGGGTGAACCTGGGTCCCACTGGTTTCCTCCAGACTTCTCCGGACAGTAGATGGGGGGTACCTGGGTCCCAATGGTTTCCACCAGACTTCTCCGGACAGTAGATGGATGTACCTGGGTCCCAATGGTTTCCTCCAGACTTCTCTGGACAGTAGATGGGTGTACCTGGGTCCCACTGATTTCCTCCAGACTTCTCCGGACAGTAGATGGGGGTACCTGGGTCCCACTGGTTTCCTCCAGACTTCTCCGGACAGTAGATGGATGTACCTGGGTCCCACTGGTTTCCTCCAGACTTCTCCGGACAGTAGATGGGTGTACCTGGGTCCCACTGGTTTCCTCCAGACTTCTCCGGACAGTAGATGGGTGTACCTGGGTCCCACTGGTTTCCTCCAGACTTCTCCGGACAGTAGATGGGTGTACCTGGGTCCCACTGGTTTCCACCAGACTTCTCTGGACAGTAGATGGGTGTACCTGGGTCCCACTGGTTTCCACCAGACTTCTCCGGACAGTAGATGGGGGGTACCTGGGTCCCAATGGTTTCCACCAGACTTCTCCGGACAGTAGATGGATGTACCTGGGTCCCAATGGTTTCCTCCAGACTTCCTTGGACAGTAGATGGGTGTACCTGGGTCCCACTGGTTTCCTCCAGACTTCTCCGGACAGTAGATGGATGTACCTGGGTCCCACTGATTTCCTCCAGACTTCTCCGGACAGTAGATGGGGGTACCTGGGTCCCACTGGTTTCCTCCAGACTTCTCCGGACAGTAGATGGGTGTACCTGGGTCCCACTGGTTTCCACCAGACTTCTCTGGACAGTAGATGGGTGTACCTGGGTCCCACTGGTTTCCTCCAGACTTCTCCGGACAGTAGATGGGTGTACCTGGGTCCCACTGGTTTCCACCAGACTTCTCTGGACAGTAGATGGGTGTACCTGGGTCCCACTGGTTTCCTCCAGACTTCTCCGGACAGTAGATGGGTGTACCTGGGTCCCAATGGTTTCCACCAGACTTCTCCGGACAGTAGATGGGGGTACCTGGGTCCCACTGGTTTCCACCAGACTTCTCCGGACAGTAGATGGGTGTACCTGGGTCCCAATGGTTTCCACCAGACTTCTCCGGACAGTAGATGGGGGGGTACCTGGGTTCCACCTCTTCTGGTATTTGGTTAGTCATGGTGACGGGGGAGGGGGCATTGTTTGTTTGTGGTGTATGTTCTACAAACCTTTTTTTTATGACAATGAATGATGAGATCATTTTCCACTTCTATAAAATTGTGCCATATTTGGATGAAGCGTTTGCTTTATTGATCTAACCTTTCCCATGCCCTTTATTTCAGGTATGCCAGGATGCCGAACTGCATCATCATGGGGTGTCCACACAAGACTGGGAACAACCAGAAATTCCCAGGAATTGTCCTGCACTCCTTTCCCAGCTCCATAGAGCGCATCAAGAAGTGGATTCTGCAGACAGGCCAGCTTTTCCAGGATCCCGATACCTTGGCCGGTAAGATTTATGAAGGGAAGAAGACGGACACCTTCCGCATGTGCTCCGCCCATTTCACAAAGGACAGTTATATTTTTACTGCTCAGAAAAGATTTTTGAAGCACAACGCTTTGCCGGCAATTTTTCCACAAGCCACCGAAGGGAAACCTTTGATCGACGAACAGAAAATAGTTGGGAAAAGGAAAAAGAAATCGGAGCGATTAGAAGCCAAGAGCATTAGTTCTTTTATTTGTAATCGATGTCTAATGTCAGAGAACATCTATGAAGGGAAAGTATTGGTGGATGCCGGAACTCAGACCGATAACAACCTTCTGAATCCTCAGCCCCAGAAATCCCAGCAGGCACCCGTCCTTCCCATGACACAGGCTGCCGCTGTACTCATGTTATCCCTTCCTTTACAGTCCTACTGCACACCACAGATAACGCCCATCATCAAGCAGCCTACCCATTCCTTGGGAAGCCTTGCCGCCGTTGGCTACAACGCCCAGGACCTTCTGAAGAACTTCAACTTTCACAATGCTCTTCCTGCCACAAGCAGTCAGAGCTTTCCATATCCTCTGATGGAACCAGGCGGCCTGCCGTTCTCTATGTCCACTGACCATAATAAAGACTCCAACCTCGGGGAAGAGCTCCATCCGGATTCTGAAGTTGGCATGACCCAAGAAAGAGACACGCTAGAGAAGATTGTCCGAGGTCGGAGGCTGTTGGTGTTTGAGGAATGTTTGGACTCTCTTGTGTATATGGTGAAGTGTCGGCAGGCTCCTGGCTGCACTAAATTGGTGAAAAGCTTTAACAAGGAGTATAGAGGCTCCACCGTCATCATTCGAGGTCAATGTGAGGATGGACATTTCTTTAAAATTTGGGAAAGTCAACCAAGGGTGAAAAGGTTCTTTGCTGGAAACGTCCTCATGGCAGCCTCCTTGTTTTGTAGTGGCCTCCAATATCGGGAAGCCCATTACCTCTTCAACAATTTGGGCCTGAGACACATTTCAGAAAAAAAATATCGTTACTACCAAAAATACTACTGCTATCCTGCAATCCACGCAGCTTGGGAGGAAGAACACAAAAAAGTCACCCAAGAACTTCAAGACAGTCCGGTATCATTGGCTGGTGCCAGTCAGCATGGCACAATAGGACGTAATGCTGGGCATTGCATCTACACTCTTACTGACACCATCACAGACAAAATTCTAGACTTTGAAATTATTGGAAGTTCTCCATGCCAATTCTTGGTGGATATGGAGAAACGCAGCTTTGAGGTATGCATGTCCCGCGCTATGGCAGGACTGGACGTGGCTTGTTTTTCCTCTGACAGGTGTAAGAATATTGTAGAATCCATGAAGGAAAATTACCCCAAGGTCGTTCATCAATTCAACCTGTGGCAGTACGCTAAGAATCTATCAAAGAGGCTAAAAGCTGCTAGCCGAGCGAGGTTCTGTGCAAACATCGGGCCCTGGATCAGGAAAATTCGTGACCATTTTGTGTGGTCAGTCCAGACATCTGAAAACCGCGAGGATCTACTAAGAGAAAAATGGCTCTCGCTGATCCACCATATTGTTAATGAGCACTCATGGGAAGAGGGGCGTCTCTATAAACAATGCGAACACGAAGATCTGTCCCAGAAGACTTTGAGGGAAACTCTGTGGCTGAAACCTGGAAGCCCGTCCTTTCAGAAAGTACAAGAAATAGTGACTGACCCCCAGCTCATTGAAGATCTGAGACATCTGACCTGGAACTGCCAGTCTGACATTCCCGCCATGTTTCACAGGAATGTTCTGAAATTCAGCACCAGAGGGCTTCATTCTGGCCTCGATGAACTAGAAGCCAGGGTGAAACTTGCAGCCCTCCACCACAACCAGAATGTCGGACAAAGGAGAGCAGATGGGAAGGTTCTCCGCAGAAAACGCACATGGGATGATACAGCCAGAAGAAAACGCATGGCCACCAAAAGGAAAGATAAACGGCTTGTCCATACACTACGTGAACCCATGAGCTCCCGTTATCTATGGACGGTTATGGAGGGTGTCCTGGGAATGTGTCAGGGCACAAGAACAACCTCCTATATATCTAAAGACCTTTCTATACCACCTTGTGTTTCAGTGACTGAAAGGCCAACCAAGGCCATTGACAAACGCGTTTCTAGGTTAGGATTCAAAAAAAGAAAACGCGAGAATTAATGTCAACCTGTCTCATCAACTTTGTAACAAAAACCTTTATTGAGTAGATGTTGGGTACCTTTTCCTTCTATCTGGAGAGCCTTCAAAGTTCAGGAGATGGAGACTTGGACTTGTGTTCATAGCTCAGCCTTGGTTATCCCATCCCCCAAATCCATTCATCTAGACGCTACTGTGGCATTCCCTTTGGACTGTGAGGTGTTAGCACAACAGACCGATAGACCTCAGTGTGACATAGGTTTGGGATGGAGGAAGCTCTCTGGGTGTACAAAGGAAAGAGTAGGTGGAAGTGAAGGACGCCTGTGAAGCCTGACCTCTGATACAGAAGTTATGACAGGTTCCCTTTAAGGCTGTAAACAAACTAGGGCTCTGTACATTGTAGTGTATATAATCCTTTCTACAGGGACGCCAGAATATGTATCTACACATTTCATACTAGAAGGGTTAGAACCCCTGTTGGGTTTTGATCGTGATGAGAATCCATCACTTCTGTCATCGCACCCAAGTCTCCCAAGTGGAGGAACTGAGAGGAAATCTCCCATTCGAGATATAAACAGCAGTTCAAATTCTCATCTTCTTTTTCCAGACTTCAAAATTAAAGTGATACTAAAGGTTTGTGTTGTTTTGTTTTCTTCTAATCCTGTTCCTTTAAGGTACTGTACTGTGTGCTCACTTAGCCTTTCCTTAATTTTCGTTTAAAAAAAAACGTATTTTTGGTGTGTTTTTGCCACTTCCTGTTCTTGTCCTAGAAGGTTGCCCCGTCAGCAGAGCCGCTCTGTATGGGGGTTACCTTGCGTGCGCGCTCCCCTACACTGGGACTACATCCCTGCGGGGAGACGCTGTGGCCGTTCACAGCTACAGGAGCCTGTGGGCGTGTCTAAGATGCTATAGCTCCGCCTCCCCGTCCATTTTATTTAAATGAGAATCAGGATCTCATCAACACAGCCCCGCCTTTACTCCGCCCCTTTTTTTTTTTATAAGTGAATTACATAGAATACATATATAGAATTACATGAATTTTAATTACATAGTAAATACAATTATTTTTCATAATATGGTAGAGCTGCACGATTAATCGTTAACCTCCCTGGCGGTATGATTCAGTCTGATTTTAGGTGCTGAAAGCGGTACAATTATTTTGCATGGAAATTTGGCGTTTTAGATTGTAGTCCTGTAATTCTTAGGAATAACTCTCTTAGGCCGGGTTCACACTGCTGCGGCTACGAGAACCGGATTTGATTCGCACCGCACTGCAGTGCAAATCACATCCGATCTCTCTGTGCGATGTGAGTTCAGCCATACAGATAGTATACAGATAGTATGGCTGAATTCGCATCGCACCCGCCCCAAACTCGCACATGACCCTTTTTTGGTCCGCAGCAGAATCGGATCGCATGGGTGTTCACGCCATGCGATCCGATTCCTGTCCGAGTTTGCAGATCGCACTGCGATATGCAAACTGATCTGGGGGTGTCATTAACCTTTCACTGACATTCCCAGCAGTTCGCATAGGGCAGTGTGAACTGCCGCCGGGAGGCATGCGATGCGGGAACCCGCCGCGGATTCGCGTTGTTCCCGCATCGCTGCAGTGTGAACCCAGCCTTAAATCTGTTCAAACCAGAGTCTAGTAGACATCCCGGGTATGATAAAGTTTATAATATAATAAATAATAATAAAAATTATTCAATAATGTAATCAAATCCTAAAACACTGAAAAAGGAACACGTTTTGGTTGCTATGGACAATCTCCAAGTTTCAGGCAGAAAAAACAGTTTTTATAATATAAAAGTGCATGCCGGGCACGGCACAGACCACTAGGGACAAAGGGGGTGTGTATTTTTTTATGCCGAGGTCTCCATTCCCGAGTTAGAAAATGCCGAGGTCTCCAATTCCCGAGGTAGAAAATGCAGAGGTCTCCATTCCCCAGTTAGAAAATGACGAGGTCTCCATTCCCCAGTTAGAAAATGGCGAGGTCTCCATTCCCCAGTTAGAAAATGGCGAGGTCTCCATTCCCCAGTTAGAAAATGGCGAGGTCTCCATTCCCCAGTTAGAAAATGACGAGGTCTCCATTCCCCAGTTAGAAAATGGCGAGGTCTCCATTCCCCAGTTAGAAAATGACGAGGTCTCCATTCCCCAGTTAGAAAATGGCGAGGTCTCCATTCCCCAGTTAGAAAATGGCGAGGTCTCCATTCCCCAGTTAGAAAATGGCGAGGTCTCCATTCCCCAGTTAGAAAATGACGAGGTCTCCATTCCCCAGTTAGAAAATGACGAGGTCTCCATTCCCGAGGTAGAAAATGACGAGGTCTCCATTCCCCAGTTAGAAAATGACGAGGTCTCCATTCCCCAGTTAGAAAATGACGAGGTCTCCATTCCCGAGGTAGAAAATGCAGAGGTCTCCATTCCCCAGTTAGAAAATGACAAGGTCTCCATTCCCCAGTTAGAAAATGGCGAGGTCTCCATTCCCGATTTAGGAAATGGCGAGGTCTCCATTCCCCAGTTAGAAAATGGCGAGGTCTCCATTCCCGATTTAGGAAATGGCGAGGTCTCCATTCCCCAGTTAGAAAATGACGAGGTCTCCATTCCCGATTTAGGAAATGGCGGTCTCCATTCCCGAGTTAGAAAATGCCGAGGTCTCCATTCCCCAGTTAGAAAATGCCGAGGTCTCCATTCCCGAGTTAGGAAATGGCGAGGTCTCCATTCCCCAGTTAGAAAATGGCGAGGTCTCCATTCCCCAGTTAGAAAATGGCGAGGTCTCCATTCCCCAGTTAGAAAATGGCGAGGTCTCCATTCCCCAGTTAGAAAATGCCGAGGTCTCCATTCCCGAGTTAGAAAATGCCGAGGTCTCCATTCCCCAGTTAGAAAATGCCGAGGTCTCCATTCCCCAGTTAGAAAATGACGAGGTCTCCATTCCCCAGTTAGAAAATGACGAGGTCTCCATTCCCCAGTTAGAAAATGCAGAGGTCTCCATTCCCGAGTTAGAAAATGCCGAGGTCTCCATTGCTCAGTTAGAAAATGACGAGGTCTCCATTCCCCAGTTAGAAAATGACGAGGTCTCCATTCCCCAGTTAGAAAATGGCGAGGTCTCCATTCCCCAGTTAGAAAATGCCGAGGTCTCCATTCCCGAGTTAGAAAATGCCGAGGTCTCCATTCCCCAGTTAGAAAATGCCGAGGTCTCCATTCCCCAGTTAGAAAATGCCGAGGTCTCCATTCCCCAGTTAGAAAATGACGAGGTCTCCATTCCCCAGTTAGAAAATGACGAGGTCTCCATTCCCCAGTTAGAAAATGCCGAGGTCTCCATTCCCGAGTTAGAAAATGCCGAGGTCTCCATTGCTCAGTTAGAAAATGACGAGGTCTCCATTCCCCAGTTAGAAAATGCAGAGGTCTCCATTCCCCAGTTAGAAAATGACGAGGTCTCCATTCCCCAGTTAGAAAATGGCGAGGTCTCCA
Organism: Lithobates pipiens; assembly: GCA_037367395.1. NCBI lineage: Eukaryota > Metazoa > Chordata > Amphibia > Anura > Ranidae > Lithobates > Lithobates pipiens. Next base: position 78,950 of record JAZDVW010002662.1, on the reverse strand, counting down.
TTCCCCAGTTAGAAAATGACGAGGTCTCCATTCCCCAGTTAGAAAATGACGAGGTCTCCATTCCCCAGTTAGAAAATGCCGAGGTCTCCATTCCCCAGTTAGAAAATGACGAGGTCTCCATTCCCCAGTTAGAAAATGACGAGGTCTCCATTCCCGAGTTAGAAAATGGCGAGGTCTCCATTCCCCAGTTAGAAAATCCCAAGGTCTCCATTCCCGAGTTAGGAAATGGCGAGGTCTCCATTCGCGAGTTAGAAAATCCAGAGGTCTTCATTGCTGCGATACTAAGTCCCAAGGTCTCATTCATGGGATACAGTTGTTAAGCTGGAACATAATGGGGAATGGTGACCCACACAGCATTGTGCTGCCCTTCTGCACTCTGTACAAAAAAAACATGAACTGAAAACATGGGCTTGGTTCTAATGTATGTTTTCTATTGACTGCTTGTTTTTTATTCACTCCTGACTCCAACCTGAAATAAAATATTGGTCTGCTGTAAGTCATAGGAGACACTTAACGGCCTGGTACATTTTTTGGGTTCTGCACCACTTTTTTTTGTTTAGAGAAGGTGTCATTTGTCCAGGTATGTCCTTATCTTCCATGAGCATGGGCTGAAGGAAGCTGCCATCTACATGCCTGGAAGGAGGAACGCTTCAAGATCGTTAGGGTTTTCCATAGACCTGGAAAAGCAAGCATTCCTCCTGATTTCAAGCATCTCTTGGGGGAATTGACAAAAACTAAAGCAGCTGTGCACAGCAACCAATCACCTTCTATCTTCAGAGTTTTAGTTATGCTTTGAAAATGGAAGCTGATTTATTGGTTGCTGAGCATAGCTCCTCCAGCCTCATACATTTTGCTTCTTGTGTTTTAATAGAGTTTATGACGTCCAATACAAGGTGCCATCTTGAGGTACTTGTTACCATGGAGATGGGTCAGAAGGGCCCGGGTATGTATTGCTGCCCCCACCTGGAGAAGGTGGGTTGGAGTTTAACACTCATGAAGTAGGACATGGTCTTTGTCCTCCAGTCCTGGGGAGATATTGATCCAATACAAAGTGCCATCTTGAGGTACTTGTTACCATGGAGATGGGGCGGAAGGGCCCGGGTATGTACTGCTGCCCCCATCTGGAGGAGGTGGGTTGGAGTTTGACACTTATAAAGCAGGACATGGTCCTACTTCATGAGTGTCAAACTCCAACCCACCTTCTCCAGATGGGGACAGTAGTACATACCTGGGCCCTTCTGACCCATCTCCATGGTATGTACTGCTGCCCCCATCTGGAGAAGGTGGGTTAGAGTTTAACACTATGAAGGAGGAGATGGTCTTTGGCCATCAGTCCCGGGGAAATATTGATCCAATGCTAACTGCCATCTTGAGGTACTTGTTACCATGGAGATGGGTCAGAAGGGCCAGGGTATGTACTGCTGTCCCCATCTGGAGGAGGTGGGCTGGAGTTTGACACATGATCAGCGTCATATCCAGAGGTTGTCTTTGGGAAATAGACGTATGAGTGCTGCCAGCATTGCTGCAGAGGTTGTAGGGGTGGGGGGGTCAGCCTGTCAGTGCTCAGACCATACGCCGCACACTGCATCAAATTGGTCTGCATGGCTGTCGTCCCAGAAGGAAGCCTCTTCTAAAGATGATGCACAAGAAAGACCACAAACTGCTGAAGACAAGCAGACTAAGGAGATGGATTACTGGAACCATGTCCTGTGGTCTGATGAGACCAAGATAAAGGTATTTGGTGTCAGATGGTGACAAGCGTGTGTGGGGGCAACCAGGTGAGCAGGACAAAGACAAGTGTGTCTTGTCTACAGTCAGGCATGGTGGTGGGAGTGTCATGGTCTGGGGCTGCATGAGTGCTGCCGGCACTGGGGGGCTACAGATCATTAAGGGGACCATGAATGCCAACATGTACTGTGACATACTGAAGCAGAGCATGACCCCCTCCCTTCAGAGACTGGACCGCAGGGCAGTATTCCAACATGATAACCACCCCAAACACACCTCCACCACTGCCTTGCTAAAGAAGCTGAGGGTAAAGGTGATGGACTGGCCAAGCATGTCTCCAGACCTAAACCCTATTGATCATCTGTGGGGGATCCTCAAACGGAAGGTGGAGGAGGGGAAGGTCTCCAACATCCACCAGCTCTGTGATGTCATCATGGAGGAGGGGAAGAGGACTCCAGTGGTGACCTGTGAAGCTCTGCTGACCTCCATGCACAAGAGGGTGAAGGCAGTGCTGGAAAATAATGGCGGCCACACAAAATATTGACACTCTGGGCCCAATTTGGACATTTTCACTTAGGGGGTGTGCTGACTTTTGTTGCCAGCGGTTTAGACATTAACCACTTCAGCCCCGGACCAATTGTCAGCCTAAGGACCAGAGGTCTTTTTACAATTTCGCACTGCACTGCTTTAACTGGTAATTGCGCGGTCATGCAATGTTGTACCCAAACGAAATTTGCGTCCTTTTCTTCCCACAAATAGAGCTTTCTTTTGATGGTATTTGATTGCCTCTGCGATTTTTATTTTTTGCGATATAAATGGAAAAAGACCGAAAATTTTGAGAAAAAATGATATTTTCTACTTTTTGTTATAAGAAAAATCGAATAAACTCAATTTTAGTCATACATTGAGGGCAAAATTTATTCAGCCACATGTCTTTAGTAAATAAAAATGTCAATAAGCGAATATTTATTGGTTTGCGCAAAAGTTATAACGTCTACAAACTAGAGTACATTTTCTGGAATTTACACAGCTTTTAATTTACGACTGCCTATCTCAATTCTTGAGGTGCTAAAATGGCAGGGCAGTACAAATCCCCCCCCCAAATGACCCCATTTTGGAAAGTAAACACCCCAAGGAAGTTGTGAAGAGGTATGTTGAGCCCATTGAATATTTTTTTTTTGTCCCAAGTGATTGAATAATGACACAAAAAAAAAAAAAAAAAAGTTTACAAAAAGTTGTCACTAAATGATATATTGCTCACACATGCCATAGTTATATGTGGAATTGCACCCCAAAATATATTCTGCTGCTTCTCCCGAGTACGGGGATACCACATGTGTGAGACTTTTTGGGAGCCTAGCCGCGTACGGCATCCGAAAACCAATCACTGCCTTCAGGATTTCTAAGGGTGCAAATTTTTTATTTCACTCCTCGCTACCTATCACAGTTTCAAATGCCATAAAATGCCAAAATAACACAAAACCCCCCCAAATGACCCCATTTTGGAAAGTAGACACCCCAAGGAAGTTGTGGAGAGGCATGTTGAGCCCATTGAATATTTTTTTTTTTGTCCCAAGTGATTGAATAATGACACACAAAAAAAAAAGTTTACAAAAAGTTGTCACTAAATGATATATTGCTCACACATGCCATAGTTATATGTGGAATTGCACCCCAAAATATATTCTGTTGCTTCTCCTGAGTATGGGGATACCACATATGTGGGACTTTTTGGGAGTCTAGCTGCGTACGGCACCCCGAAAACCAATCACTGCCTTCAGGGTTTCTAAGGGTGCAAATTTTTGATTTCACTCCTCACTACCTATCACAGTTTCGAATGCCATAAAATGCCAAAATAACACAAAACCCCCCCAAATGACCCCATTTTGGAAAGTAGACACCCCAAGCTATTTACTGAGAGGCATGTTGAGCCCATGAAATATTTTATATTTTGCCACAAGTTGCAGGAATTTTACAATTTTTTTTTTTTTTGCACAAAGTTGTCACTAAATGATATATTGCTCACACATGCTATGGGCATAACTGAAATTACACCCCAAACTAAATTCTGCTGCTTCTCCCGAGTACGGGGATACCACATGTGGGGGACTTTTTGGGAGCCTAGCCACGTACGGGACCCCGAAAACCAAGCACCGCCTTCCGGATTTAAATATAAAATGCTACCAAAAAAACTGTTAACGATCGCAGGGATCAGGCCTGACTCTGCGATCGCTGCAGTTATTCTCCATTGCCTTCACGTTTGGTCACATCACTAGGAACCATCTCCTGCTGTTGTTTCAAGACTGGCTTGCTGACATCCCTCCTGGTTTCCATCCTGCTTGCAGTTGCTCTCCTTGGATCCCTGACGTCTGGACTGGCTGATTACCCGATCTGGCTTATGAACTTTGGACTGGCTGACTACCCGATCTGGCTACTGGACTCTGGCTATGCTTTGACTACGCTTTTTCCTGTTTACCTTTTTATATTTATTAATAAACAAGTGTGATTTGATTGTACTTCTCTCTCAGCCTGATTCATGGTTCCTGATAACACTATAGATACACGCAAATTAAGCACTTCTATCATAGCAGAGGCAACCTGGATTCCCGTATTCTTCCCATGCAATATGAACACATTTGTCTACACTCCTCCAGGGGCAAAGGGGGTTATTTCCAAGCTTTATTGCTTACTCAGCAAATTTTCCTTGGCTGAGAGAACCGAACCAATGCTTAAATGGGAGACGGACAACTGGTCCACATGAATGGGAGGAGATGCTAACCAACATGTAAAAAAACACCAGGTCATACTCAACTTGTGAAACAGCTGTCAAACTCCTTACAAGGTGGTACATGACACCCCTAAAAATACATTCACCCGTAAAAATACATTCACCCCTAAAAATACATTCAATTTACCCTACAGTACCTCTGTGCTTTCGGGGATGTGGAGAGCTTGGCTCATTAACTCCTATTTTCTCTCAACGCTGCTTGAAAGGCATCCAGTATTGCAGGTCGTGTAATTACTCTTTCCATACAGATGTGAATATGTTTCACTCCCATTCCAGACATCCCCACGCCCTGTGAAAAACGAATTCACACGCTTTTTGTTGCCATACACTGGGTGTTGGGAAACATCACATGGTAAAACAATTATGGACTGCTCCGTAGGACCTGTTTCTGCACACGTTGAAAACAGAGCGTAGTAAGACAATTGTGTACTGTTCCATGAGAGATGTCTCTGGAGCGCGCGTTGAAAACAACCACGCGTTACACAAGTTTAGGACTGTGCCACAGGTACTGGTTTGGAAGTACATGTTGGGGAACCACACACGTTAAGACAGTTATGGACTGTTCAAAAGGAGCCGTGTCTGAAGAAGGGTGGTATGCGCCTTTTAGGCGCAAAGCGGAATATGTTGGAAGTGAACAAGAAGTAACGTTATATATCTAAAGTTCTACACATCTGTTGGTACAACTGAACTCAGCCATATTGATGTTTGCAGTCCCACATGTTTAGAATGTGTAGAGGAATGTGGTAGAATCTGCATAGCAAAGGAGTTATCTTCAGCCCACCTGGTATGCACAAAGCTTCAAAGAGATTGATGATGAAGGCGGCCCAGGGCACATCGACTGCAATACTGGCCACAGAAGCCAAGTATGGCTGGAGAGTCAGTAATTTTAGGAGGGCTGTCATGTGAACACTGATTGGTCCAAGCAAATGGGACTGGCAGTAGGGTGTGGTATGGCTGAGGTATGTTTAACAAAAAGGGTTGCAACAATGAATTCGCTCTCTCACTTCCATCATGAGGCTTAGCTGCGAAGGTCTGATAAGTATGGCTTATATTGTACTTTGATTGTATGCTATGTATTATTGTAACTTCTATTGATACCTTATGCACGCTTTCTTATTTCCTTGGGAAATAAATGAGATTTAATTGATCTTAGACCATGTATTGATAATGGCACTAAATTGGCGATCTTCAGCCCTTCCCTGGTCGCAAGTGTTGTCCAGAATGGAAGCTATTAAATGATCCGAACGCATACACCACACGTTGTATGATACTATGCATAGTCACAATAACAAATGGAATGACGGGGATACCGTATTTGTATGATCTAGCTCTGATCTTAGAGATATTTCCATCATTGGTCCAAATTGTTATCATAATAACGAGTAGATTAAAACTTATGCTTTGGAAATTGTTTCATTTGCTCAATTACTGGACTTCATCATATCAACCACTATGCCTTATTCTAAAGAATGGACCTTGTCTGTCTGATACTTTTATTGTATGTTTACAAACTTTCAATAAAAATATTTTGTAATAAAAAAAAAAGAATTTGCATCAGTTGGAACCGGGACTTAAAGTGGTACTAAAGGCTCAATGTTTTTTACTTTCATGCATTCTATATATGAAGATAAAAGCCTTCTGTGTGCAGGAGTCCCTCCCCCCCCCCAATACTTACCTGAACCCCATTGTGATCTAGTAATGTGCACAAGAGCCTCGGCTCTCTGGGGACTCTTCCTCCTCATTGGCTGAGACAGCACCGAGAGCCAAAGGCTGTCAATCACAGCCCATGAAAAGAGGGGGGGGGCAGGGCGGAGCCATGGCTCTCTGGGGACTCTTCCTCCTCATTGGCTGAGACAGCACCGAGAGCCAAAGGCTGTCAATCACAGCCCATGAAAAGAGGGGGGGGGCAGGGCGGAGCCATGGCTCTCTGGGGACTCTTCCTCCTCATTGGCTGAGACAGCACCGAGAGCCAAAGGCTGTCAATCACAGCCCATGAGAAGAGAGGGGGGGGGGCGAGCCATGGCTCTCTGTTTGAATGGATGCAGGTGCCCTCACAACAAGCTGTTTGCTCTGGGGGCGTTTAACAGGAGGGAGGGGCCAGTAGTTCCGGTGGAGGACCCAAGGAGAGGAGGATCAGGGCTGCTCTGTGCAAAAATATTACAGAGCCGGTAAGTAAAAAATGTGGCCTTTAATAGTTCTATAAGTGGGTCTTCACCTTCAATTTGATGTCCTCTCCTCCCCACAAATAGGGCTTTTTTTATTTACTTTTCTTTTAGTAGAGAAGAGGATCTCAGCAGGACAAAGCTGGATTCTCTGGGGGTGTGAGTATCATAACTATGCAGGACCCGCAACCAGGTAAGCAGAGGTTAAAAAAACTAAAAACATGGGGATGGGTTGAATTTCCTCTTTAAGACTTTCCATGACCAGGGAAGTAAGGGAAAATCTATTTTATGTTCAACAATGAGAAAATAAGATGACTTCCATCTCCTAGATCCCAATGTGACACCCATACTGCAATAGAGACATTAGACTGAGGCAGACAGATCTGATAAAGTAGATATAAAGCCTGTCTCCTTCCCTGGGGTCCCCGTGTCTTCCCAATGTCTCAGTGCTGCCATTGACTTCCTTTCTTGGGTACCCCAATGATCCCAATGTCTCAGTGACTTCCTTCCTTGGGTTCCTCAGTGTTCCCAGTATCTCAGTGCTGCCATTCACCTCCTTCCTTGGGTACCCCAGTGGTCCCAGTGTCTCAGTGCTGCCATTCACCTCCTTCCTTTGGCTACCCCATTGGTCCCAGTGTCTCAGTGCTGCCATTCACCTCCTTCCTTGGGTTCTCCGGTGCTCCCAATGTCTCAGTGCTGCCATTAACCTCCTTCCTTGGGTTCTCTGGTGCTCCCAATGTCTCAGTGCTGCCATTCACCTCCTTCCTTGGGTACCCCAGTGGTCCCAATGTCTCAGTGCTGCCATTCACCTCCTTCCTTTGGGTACCCCAGTGGTCCCAGTGTCTCAGTGCTGCCATTCACCTCCTTCCTTGGGTTCTCCGGTGCTCCCAATGTCTCAGTGCTGCCATTAACCTCCTTCCTTGGGTTCCCTAGTGCTCCCAATGTCTCAGTGCTGCCATTCACCTCCTTCCTTGGTCTCTCCAGTGCTCCCAGTATCTCAGTGCTGCCATTAACCTCCTTCCTTGGGTACCCCAATGCTCCCAATGTCTCAGTGCTGCCATTCACCTCCTTCCTTGGTCTCTCCAGTGCTCCCAGTATCTCAGTGCTGCCATTAACCTCCTTCCTTGGGTACCCCAATGCTCCCAATGTCTCAGTGCTGCCATTCACCTCCTTCCTTGGGTTCTCCGGTGCTCCCAATGTCTCAGTGCTGCCATTCACCTCCTTCCTTGGGTTCTCCGGTGCTCCCAATCTCTCAGTGCTGCCATTAACCTCCTTCCTTGGGTTCCCTAGTGCTCCCAATGTCTCAGTGCTGCCATTCACCTCCTTCCTTGGTCTCTCCAGTGCTCCCAGTATCTCAGTGCTGCCATTAACCTCCTTCCTTGGGTACCCCAATGCTCCCAATGTCTCAGTGCTGCCATTCACCTCCTTCCTTGGGTTCTCCGGTGCTCCCAATGTCTCAGTGCTGCCATTAACCTCCTTCCTTGGGTTCCCTAGTGCTCCCAATGTCTCAGTGCTGCCATTCACCTCCTTCCTTGGTCTCTCCAGTGCTCCCAGTATCTCAGTGCTGCCATTAACCTCCTTCCTTGGGTACCCCAATGCTCCCAATGTCTCAGTGCTGCCATTCACCTCCTTCCTTGGTCTCTCCAGTGCTCCCAGTATCTCAGTGCTGCCATTAACCTCCTTCCTTGGGTACCCCAATGCTCCCAATGTCTCAGTGCTGCCATTCACCTCCTTCTTTGGGTTCTCCAGTGCTCCCAATGTCTCAGTGCTGCCATTCACCTCCTTCCTTGGGTTCCCTAGTGCTCCCAATGTCTCAGTGTTTCCACTCACCTCTTTCCCTGGGTTCCCTAGTGCTCCCAATGTCTCAGTGTTTCCACTCACCTCTTTCCCTGGGGTCCCTGTGTGTTCCCAGTGCTGCCATTCACCTCCTTCCTTGGGTTCCCCAGTGCTCCCAGTATCTCAGTGCTGCCATTCACCTCTTTTTTTGGGTTCCCCAGTGTTCCCAATGTCTCAGTGCTGCTATTCACCTCCTTCCTTGTGTTCTCCAGTGTTGCCATTGTCTCAGTGCTGCCATTCACCTCCTTCCTTGGGTTCCCCAGTGCTCCCAGTATCTCAGTGCTGCTATTCACCCCCTTCCTTGGGTTCCCTAGTGCTGCCATTCACCTCCTTCGCTGGGGTCCCCTTGTGTTCCCAATGTCTCAGTGCTGCCATTCACCCCCTTCCTTGGGTTCCTCAGTGTTCCCAATGTCTCAGTGTTTCCACTCACCTCCTTCTCTGGGGTCCCCTTGTGTTCCCAAAGTCTCAGTGCTGCCATTCACCTCCTTCCTTGGGTTCCCTAGTGCTCCCAATGTCTCAGTGCTGCCATCCACCTCCTTCCTTGGGTTCCCTAGTGCTCCCATGTCTCAGTGCTGCCATTCACCTCCTTCCTTGGGTTCTCCAGTGCTCCCAGTATCTCAGTGCTGCCATTCACCTCTTTCCTTGGGTTCCCCAGTGTTCCCAGTGTCTCAGTGCTGCCATTAACCTCCTTCCTTGGGTTCCCTAGTGCTCCCAATGTCTCAGTGCTGCCATCCACCTCCTTCCTTGGGTTCCCTAGTGCTCCCATGTCTCAGTGCTGCCATTCACCTCCTTCCTTGGGTTACTTAGTGCTCCCAATGTCTCAGTGCTGCCATCCACCTCTTTCCTTGGGTTCCCTAGTGCTCCCATGTCTCAGTGCTGCCATTCACCTCCTTCCTTGGGTTACTTAGTGCTCCCAATGTCTCAGTGCTGCCATCCGCCTCCTTCCTTGGGTTCCCTAGTGCTCCCATGTCTCAGTGCTGCCATTCACCTCCTTCCTTGGGTTACTTAGTGCTCCCAATGTCTCAGTGCTGCCATCCACCTCCTTCCTTGGGTTCCCTAGTGCTCCCATGTCTCAGTGCTGCCATTCACCTCCTTCCTTGGGTTACTTAGTGCTCCCGATGTCTCAGTGCTGCCATTCACCTCCTTCCTTGGGTTCCCTAGTGCTCCCAATGTCTCAGTGCTGCCATCCACCTCCTTCCTTGGGTTCCCTAGTGCTCCCAGTATCTCAGTGCTGCCATTCACCTCCTTCCTTGGGTTCCCTAGTGCTCCCAATGTCTCAGTGCTGCCATCCACCTCCTTCCTTGGGTTCCCTAGTGCTCCCATGTCTCAGTGCTGCCATTCACCTCCTTCCTTGGGTTCCCCAGTGTTCCCAATGTCTCAGTGCTGCCATTCACCTCCTTCCTTGGGTACCCCAGTGTTCCCAGTGTCTCAGTGGTGCCATTAACCTCCTTCCTTGGGTTCCCTAGTGCTCCCAATGTCTCAGTGCTGCCATCCACCTCCTTCCTTGGGTTCCCTAGTGCTCCCATGTCTCAGTGCTGCCATTCACCTCCTTCCTTGGGTTACTTAGTGCTCCCAATGTCTCAGTGCTGCCATCCACCTCCTTCCTTGGGTTCCCTAGTGCTCCCATGTCTCAGTGCTGCCATTCACCTCCTTCCTTGGGTTACTTAGTGCTCCCGATGTCTCAGTGCTGCCATTCACCTCCTTCCTTGGGTTCCCTAGTGCTCCCAATGTCTCAGTGCTGCCATCCACCTCCTTCCTTGGGTTCCCTAGTGCTCCCAGTATCTCAGTGCTGCCATTCACCTTCTTCCTTGGGTTCCCTAGTGCTCCCAATGTCTCGGTGCTGCCATCCACCTCCTTCCTTGGGTTCCCTAGTGCTCCCATGTCTCAGTGCTGCCATTCACCTCCTTCCTTGGGTTCCCCAGTGTTCCCAATGTCTCAGTGCTGCCATTCACCTCCTTCCTTGGGTACCCCAGTGTTCCCAGTGTCTCAGTGCTGCCATTAACCTCCTTCCTTGGGTTCCCTAGTGCTCCCAATGTCTCAGTGCTGCCATCCACCTCCTTCCTTGGGTTCCCTAGTGCTCCCATGTCTCAGTGCTGCCATTCACCTCCTTCCTTGGGTTACTTAGTGCTCCCAATGTCTCAGTGCTGCCATCCACCTCCTTCCTTGGGTTCCCTAGTGCTCCCATGTCTCAGTGCTGCCATTCACCTCCTTCCTTGGGTTACTTAGTGCTCCCGATGTCTCAGTGCTGCCATTCACCTCCTTCCTTGGGTTCCCTAGTGCTCCCAATGTCTCAGTGCTGCCATCCACCTCCTTCCTTGGGTTCCCTAGTGCTCCCATGTCTCAGTGCTGCCATTCACCTCCTTCCTTGGGTTACTTAGTGCTCCCAATGTCTCAGTGCTGCCATTCACCTCCTTCCTTGGGTTCCCTAGTGCTCCCAATGTCTCTGTGCTGCCATCCACCTCCTTCCTTGGGTTCCCTAGTGCTCCCAGTATCTCAGTGCTGCCATTCACCTTCTTCCTTGGGTTCCCTAGTGCTCCCAATGTCTCAGTGCTGCCATCCACCTCCTTCCTTGGGTTCCCCAGTGTTCCCAATGTCTCAGTGCTGCCATCCACCTCCTTCCTTGGGTTCCCCAGTGTTCCCAATGTCTCAGTGCTGCCATTCACCTCCTTCCTTGGGTACCCCAGTGTTCCCAGTGTCTCAGTGCTGCCATTAACCTCCTTCCTTGGGTTCCCTAGTGCTCCCAATGTCTCAGTGCTGCCATCCACCTCCTTCCTTGGGTTCCCTAGTGCTCCCATGTCTCAGTGCTGCCATTCACCTCCTTCCTTGGGTTACTTAGTGCTCCCAATGTCTCAGTGCTGCCATCCGCCTCCTTCCTTGGGTTCCCTAGTGCTCCCATGTCTCAGTGCTGCCATTCACCTCCTTCCTTGGGTTACTTAGTGCTCCCGATGTCTCAGTGCTGCCATTCACCTCCTTCCTTGGGTTCCCTAGTGCTCCCAATGTCTCAGTGCTGCCATCCACCTCCTTCCTTGGGTTCCCTAGTGCTCCCAGTATCTCAGTGCTGCCATTCACCTCTTTCCTTGGGTTCCCCAGTGTTCCCCATGTCTCAGTGCTGCCATTCACCTCCTTCCTTGGGTTCTCCAGTGCTCCCAGTATCTCAGTGCTGCCATTCACCTCTTTCCTTGGGTTCCCCAGTGTTCCCAATGTCTCAGTGCTGCCATTCACCTCCTTCCTTGGGTTCCCTAGTGCTCCCAATGTCTCAGTGCTGCCATCCACCTCCTTCCTTGGGTTCCCTAGTGCTCCCATGTCTCAGTGCTGCCATTCACCTCCTTCCTTGGGTTCCCCAGTGTTCCCAATGTCTCAGTGCTGCCATTCACCTCCTTCCTTGGGTACCCCAGTGTTCCCAGTGTCTCAGTGCTGCCATTAACCTCCTTCCTTGGGTTCCCTAGTGCTCCCAATGTCTCAGTGCTGCCATCCACCTCCTTCCTTGGGTTCCCTAGTGCTCCCATGTCTCAGTGCTGCCATTCACCTCCTTCCTTGGGTTACTTAGTGCTCCCAATGTCTCAGTGCTGCCATCCACCTCCTTCCTTGGGTTCCCTAGTGCTCCCATGTCTCAGTGCTGCCATTCACCTCCTTCCTTGGGTTACTTAGTGCTCCCGATGTCTCAGTGCTGCCATTCACCTCCTTCCTTGGGTTCCCTAGTGCTCCCAATGTCTCAGTGCTGCCATCCACCTCCTTCCTTGGGTTCCCTAGTGCTCCCAGTATCTCAGTGCTGCCATTCACCTTCTTCCTTGGGTTCCCTAGTGCTCCCAATGTCTCAGTGCTGCCATCCACCTCCTTCCTTGGGTTCCCTAGTGCTCCCATGTCTCAGTGCTGCCATTCACCTCCTTCCTTGGGTTCCCCAGTGTTCCCAATGTCTCAGTGCTGCCATTCACCTCCTTCCTTGGGTACCCCAGTGTTCCCAGTGTCTCAGTGCTGCCATTAACCTCCTTCCTTGGGTTCCCTAGTGCTCCCAATGTCTCAGTGCTGCCATCCACCTCCTTCCTTGGGTTCCCTAGTGCTCCCATGTCTCAGTGCTGCCATTCACCTCCTTCCTTGGGTTACTTAGTGCTCCCAATGTCTCAGTGCTGCCATCCGCCTCCTTCCTTGGGTTCCCTAGTGCTCCCATGTCTCAGTGCTGCCATTCACCTCCTTCCTTGGGTTACTTAGTGCTCCCGATGTCTCAGTGCTGCCATTCACCTCCTTCCTTGGGTTCCCTAGTGCTCCCAATGTCTCAGTGCTGCCATCCACCTCCTTCCTTGGGTTCCCTAGTGCTCCCAGTATCTCAGTGCTGCCATTCACCTTCTTCCTTGGGTTCCCTAGTGCTCCCAATGTCTCAGTGCTGCCATCCACCTCCTTCCTTGGGTTCCCCAGTGTTCCCAATGTCTCAGTGCTGCCATTCACCTCCTTCCTTGGGTACCCCAGTGTTCCCAGTGTCTCAGTGCTGCCATTAACCTCCTTCCTTGGGTTCCCTAGTGCTCCCATGTCTCAGTGCTGCCATTCACCTCCTTCCTTGGGTTACTTAGTGCTCCCAATGTCTCAGTGCTGCCATCCACCTCCTTCCTTGGGTTCCCTAGTGCTCCCATGTCTCAGTGCTGCCATTCACCTCCTTCCTTGGGTTACTTAGTGCTCCCGATGTCTCAGTGCTGCCATTCACCTCCTTCCTTGGGTTCCCTAGTGCTCCCAATGTCTCAGTGCTGCCATCCACCTCCTTCCTTGGGTTCCCTAGTGCTCCCATGTCTCAGTGCTGCCATTCACCTCCTTCCTTGGGTTCCCCAGTGTTCCCAATGTCTCAGTGCTGCCATTCACCTCCTTCCTTGGGTACCCCAGTGTTCCCAGTGTCTCAGTGCTGCCATTAACCTCCTTCCTTGGGTTCCCTAGTGCTCCCAATGTCTCAGTGCTGCCATCCACCTCCTTCCTTGGGTTCCCTAGTGCTCCCATGTCTCAGTGCTGCCATTCACCTCCTTCCTTGGGTTACTTAGTGCTCCCAATGTCTCAGTGCTGCCATCCACCTCCTTCCTTGGGTTCCCTAGTGCTCCCATGTCTCAGTGCTGCCATTCACCTCCTTCCTTGGGTTACTTAGTGCTCCCGATGTCTCAGTGCTGCCATTCACCTCCTTCCTTGGGTTCCCTAGTGCTCCCAATGTCTCAGTGCTGCCATCCACCTCCTTCCTTGGGTTCCCTAGTGCTCCCAGTATCTCAGTGCTGCCATTCACCTTCTTCCTTGGGTTCCCTAGTGCTCCCAATGTCTCAGTGCTGCCATCCACCTCCTTCCTTGGGTTCCCCAGTGTTCCCAATGTCTCAGTGCTGCCATTCACCTCCTTCCTTGGGTACCCCAGTGTTCCCAGTGTCTCAGTGCTGCCATTAACCTCCTTCCTTGGGTTCCCTAGTGCTCCCAATGTCTCAGTGCTGCCATCCACCTCCTTCCTTGGGTTCCCTAGTGCTCCCATGTCTCAGTGCTGCCATTCACCTCCTTCCTTGGGTTACTTAGTGCTCCCAATGTCTCAGTGCTGCCATCCGCCTCCTTCCTTGGGTTCCCTAGTGCTCCCATGTCTCAGTGCTGCCATTCACCTCCTTCCTTGGGTTACTTAGTGCTCCCGATGTCTCAGTGCTGCCATTCACCTCCTTCCTTGGGTTCCCTAGTGCTCCCAATGTCTCAGTGCTGCCATCCACCTCCTTCCTTGGGTTCCCTAGTGCTCCCAGTATCTCAGTGCTGCCATTCACCTCTTTCCTTGGGTTCCCCAGTGTTCCCCATGTCTCAGTGCTGCCATTCACCTCCTTCCTTGGGTTCTCCAGTGCTCCCAGTATCTCAGTGCTGCCATTCACCTCTTTCCTTGGGTTCCCCAGTGTTCCCAATGTCTCAGTGCTGCCATTCACCTCCTTCCTTGGGTTCCCTAGTGCTCCCAATGTCTCAGTGCTGCCATCCACCTCCTTCCTTGGGTTCCCTAGTGCTCCCATGTCTCAGTGCTGCCATTCACCTCCTTCCTTGGGTTCCCCAGTGTTCCCAATGTCTCAGTGCTGCCATTCACCTCCTTCCTTGGGTACCCCAGTGTTCCCAGTGTCTCAGTGCTGCCATTAACCTCCTTCCTTGGGTTCCCTAGTGCTCCCAATGTCTCAGTGCTGCCATCCACCTCCTTCCTTGGGTTCCCTAGTGCTCCCATGTCTCAGTGCTGCCATTCACCTCCTTCCTTGGGTTACTTAGTGCTCCCAATGTCTCAGTGCTGCCATCCACCTCCTTCCTTGGGTTCCCTAGTGCTCCCATGTCTCAGTGCTGCCATTCACCTCCTTCCTTGGGTTACTTAGTGCTCCCGATGTCTCAGTGCTGCCATTCACCTCCTTCCTTGGGTTCCCTAGTGCTCCCAATGTCTCAGTGCTGCCATCCACCTCCTTCCTTGGGTTCCCTAGTGCTCCCAGTATCTCAGTGCTGCCATTCACCTTCTTCCTTGGGTTCCCTAGTGCTCCCAATGTCTCAGTGCTGCCATCCACCTCCTTCCTTGGGTTCCCTAGTGCTCCCATGTCTCAGTGCTGCCATTCACCTCCTTCCTTGGGTTCCCCAGTGTTCCCAATGTCTCAGTGCTGCCATTCACCTCCTTCCTTGGGTACCCCAGTGTTCCCAGTGTCTCAGTGCTGCCATTAACCTCCTTCCTTGGGTTCCCTAGTGCTCCCAATGTCTCAGTGCTGCCATCCACCTCCTTCCTTGGGTTCCCTAGTGCTCCCATGTCTCAGTGCTGCCATTCACCTCCTTCCTTGGGTTACTTAGTGCTCCCAATGTCTCAGTGCTGCCATCCGCCTCCTTCCTTGGGTTCCCTAGTGCTCCCATGTCTCAGTGCTGCCATTCACCTCCTTCCTTGGGTTACTTAGTGCTCCCGATGTCTCAGTGCTGCCATTCACCTCCTTCCTTGGGTTCCCTAGTGCTCCCAATGTCTCAGTGCTGCCATCCACCTCCTTCCTTGGGTTCCCTAGTGCTCCCAGTATCTCAGTGCTGCCATTCACCTTCTTCCTTGGGTTCCCTAGTGCTCCCAATGTCTCAGTGCTGCCATCCACCTCCTTCCTTGGGTTCCCTAGTGCTCCCATGTCTCAGTGCTGCCATTCACCTCCTTCCTTGGGTTCCCCAGTGTTCCCAATGTCTCAGTGCTGCCATTCACCTCCTTCCTTGGGTACCCCAGTGTTCCCAGTGTCTCAGTGCTGCCATTAACCTCCTTCCTTGGGTTCCCTAGTTCTCCCAATGTCTCAGTGCTGCCATCCACCTCCTTCCTTGGGTTCCCTAGTGCTCCCATGTCTCAGTGCTGCCATTCACCTCCTTCCTTGGGTTACTTAGTGCTCCCAATGTCTCAGTGCTGCCATCCACCTCCTTCCTTGGGTTCCCTAGTGCTCCCATGTCTCAGTGCTGCCATTCACCTCCTTCCTTGGGTTACTTAGTGCTCCCGATGTCTCAGTGCTGCCATTCACCTCCTTCCTTGGGTTCCCTAGTGCTCCCAATGTCTCAGTGCTGCCATCCACCTCCTTCCTTGGGTTCCCTAGTGCTCCCATGTCTCAGTGCTGCCATTCACCTCCTTCCTTGGGTTCCCCAGTGTTCCCAATGTCTCAGTGCTGCCATTCACCTCCTTCCTTGGGTACCCCAGTGTTCCCAGTGTCTCAGTGCTGCCATTAACCTCCTTCCTTGGGTTCCCTAGTGCTCCCAATGTCTCAGTGCTGCCATCCACCTCCTTCCTTGGGTTCCCTAGTGCTCCCATGTCTCAGTGCTGCCATTCACCTCCTTCCTTGGGTTACTTAGTGCTCCCAATGTCTCAGTGCTGCCATCCACCTCCTTCCTTGGGTTCCCTAGTGCTCCCAATGTCTCAGTGCTGCCATTCACCTCCTTCCTTGGGTTACTTAGTGCTCCCGATGTCTCAGTGCTGCCATTCACCTCCTTCCTTGGGTTCCCTAGTGCTCCCAATGTCTCAGTGCTGCCATCCACCTCCTTCCTTGGGTTCCCTAGTGCTCCCATGTCTCAGTGCTGCCATCCACCTCCTTCCTTGGGTTCCCTAGTGCTCCCATGTCTCAGTGCTGCCATTAACCTCCTTCCTTGGGTTCCCTAGTGCTCCCAATGTCTCAGTGCTGCCATCCACCTCCTTCCTTGGGTTCCCTAGTGCTCCCATGTCTCAGTGCTGCCATTCACCTCCTTCCTTGGGTTACTTAGTGCTCCCAATGTCTCAGTGCTGCCATCCACCTCCTTCCTTGGGTTCCCTAGTGCTCCCATGTCTCAGTGCTGCCATTCACCTCCTTCCTTGGGTTACTTAGTGCTCCCGATGTCTCAGTGCTGCCATTCACCTCCTTCCTTGGGTTCCCTAGTGCTCCCAATGTCTCAGTGCTGCCATCCACCTCCTTCCTTGGGTTCCCTAGTGCTCCCAGTATCTCAGTGCTGCCATTCACCTTCTTCCTTGGGTTCCCTAGTGCTCCCAATGTCTCAGTGCTGCCATCCACCTCCTTCCTTGGGTTCCCCAGTGTTCCCAATGTCTCAGTGCTGCCATTCACCTCCTTCCTTGGGTACCCCAGTGTTCCCAGTGTCTCAGTGCTGCCATTAACCTCCTTCCTTGGGTTCCCTAGTGCTCCCAATGTCTCAGTGCTGCCATCCACCTCCTTCCTTGGGTTCCCTAGTGCTCCCATGTCTCAGTGCTGCCATTCACCTCCTTCCTTGGGTTACTTAGTGCTCCCAATGTCTCAGTGCTGCCATCCGCCTCCTTCCTTGGGTTCCCTAGTGCTCCCATGTCTCAGTGCTGCCATTCACCTCCTTCCTTGGGTTACTTAGTGCTCCCGATGTCTCAGTGCTGCCATTCACCTCCTTCCTTGGGTTCCCTAGTGCTCCCAATGTCTCAGTGCTGCCATCCACCTCCTTCCTTGGGTTCCCTAGTGCTCCCAGTATCTCAGTGCTGCCATTCACCTCTTTCCTTGGGTTCCCCAGTGTTCCCCATGTCTCAGTGCTGCCATTCACCTCCTTCCTTGGGTTCTCCAGTGCTCCCAGTATCTCAGTGCTGCCATTCACCTCTTTCCTTGGGTTCCCCAGTGTTCCCAATGTCTCAGTGCTGCCATTCACCCCCTTCCTTTGGTTCCCCAGTGCTCCCAGTATCTCAGTGCTGCCATTCACCTCTTTCCTTGGGTTCCCCAGTGTTCCCAATGTCTCAGTGCTGCCATTCACCCCCTTCTTTTGGTTCCCCAGTACTCCTAGTGTCTCACTATATGCATGCTGTTCTTGGATTTTTTTTTTGTGTTGTCTGCTGGAATTCATGGGCTCTTTGAACATGTTTATTACATCACAACACTAAACATTTTACTTAGAGCCTCAGGATAACACCTGAACAGAAATAGCTGGTTTGGTTCTCGGTAGTTCTTCCATATGCCAGTTTATGGTTGTAATGTATGTATTGTGGCAATGAGACCTTATAGAGTATACTAGAATGCCAATGTTACAGCTCAATCTGCACACTGAACTGGAGCTCAGATTCAGGAGTGTCCCTCATAGAAACCCGTGCCACACGGTGGGTTTGATGCTCCTTAGACTTTACAGTCCATACCTCTTGCCGGGGGCACTTACCTGTGACACACACTAAAAGGGGTGAGAGCAGTGTACTTCCCTGATTTTACCTCTGTATTTGTTTAGACATGGGGCCCAGGTACAATGAATTTTACAAATTCAGGAAAGCACAGCTGCACAACTAGTAGCTGCAAATGCAGAAAACCACAAGAGCTCACCACCTCCTGTAATTCACCCGACCTACATGCCTTTTCATCTACTTCCTGCAAAACACCAGCCACAAAAACTGAAAGACAAGGTAGTACGGGGGTGTAGGCGGAGAAGAGACTGAGGCTTGCTGGAGGTTATGGCCACCAAACCACTGGACACATTTTACTTTCATCTACTTTGGATGTGCGCGGCGGCTGGTGCTGGACTGACGGGTGAGTAGAAGGCTGACCGCATTGGGTCGTTCTAAAACAAACTGACATGAACTGCTTTACTGAATGATTTCAGACATTCCTTGTTGTAGTGAGAGGCACAATCCAGACATAGATGCGGTACAATTGGTTATTGAAGATGAATTTTACTTCTTATTTTTATCTGTTCCTTTTGTCATTGGAGCAACTAATAATAAAAGAAAGGCGATTTATAGCTGTGAGCGAAGAGAAGAACCACATGTCTAAGCCTTTGGTTTCCATTGTTAGTTAATGGCTGTCATGGCACCAAAGCCAATGTTCTGCCAATGTCGACGCCGTAATTACAGATATGTTAGTCTGATAGTAGGAAGGATGTTCGAGGGTTTTATAAGAGACCACAGTGACTGCCAGAGAACGGTGATATAGGTGGTAGCCACATCCATTCACAAAGTAACCTCGTTGTCTTTTTTATGAGGAAGTATAAAACTTCAGAGAATTTCAATCGAGTCGCCATTGCTAGACGGAAATGAAAGCGCATCTCTCGTAATATATCAAAGCACCAATCACCCGTTATCGACAAATCAGCACTTCAATGGCGGGAATTTCTTGGGGGTTTAATAGGCCACCATATTCTATATATTTGTGTACGAGGCCATGCCTATTGAGGTGCTGATTTGGCCATAATGGGTTTTGGGTGCTCTGATACAATACCACAGAAAAATGTTCTTTGCCTTCTAGCAATGGTGTCTCAATTTTGTTGTTTGATGTAAAGTCACCCTAGACTCCAGACCAGTCTAAGGCTTGTAGGCCCAAGGGGGGTTGCATGGTATAAGTATAGAATTTAAAGGGGTGGCTGTGGACATGGTATACTTGGACAGAGGGGTGGCGGTGGACGTGGTATACTTGGACAGAGGGGTGGCGGTGGACGTGGTATACTTGGACAGAAGGTTGGCTGTGGATGTGATATACTTGGACAGAGGGGTGGATGTGGAGATGATATACTTGGACAGAGAGGTGGCTGTGGATGTGGTATACTTGGACAGAGGGGTGGCTGTGGATGTGGTATACTTGGACAGAGGGTTGGCTGTGGATGTGATATACTTGGACAGAGGGGTGGATGTGGTATACTTGGACAGAGGGGTGGCTGTGGAGATGATATACTTGGACAGAGAGGTGGCTGTGGATGTGGTATACTTGGACAGAGAGGTGGCTGTGGATGTGGTATACTTGGACAGAGGGGTGGCTGTGGATGTGGTATACTTGGACAGAGGGGTGGCTGTGGATGTGGTATACTTGGACAGAGGGGTGGTGGTGGACGTGGTATACTTGGACAGAGGGGTGGCTGTGGATGTGGTATACTTGGACAGAGGGGTGGCTGTGGATGTGGTATACTTGGACAGAGGGGTGGCTGTGGATGTGGTATACTTGGACAGAGGGGTGGCTGTGGATGTGGTATACTTGGACAGAGGGGTGGCTGTGGACGTGGTATACTTGGACAGAGGGGTGGCTGTGGATGTGGTATACTTGGACAGAGGGGTGGCGGTGGACGTGGTATACTTGGACAGAGGGGTGGCGGTGGACGTGGTATACTTGGACAGAGGGGTGGCTGTGGATGTGGTATACTTGGACAGAGGGGTGGCGGTGGACGTGGTATACTTGGACAGAGGGGTGGCGGTGGACGTGGTATACTTGGACAGAGGGGTGGCTGTGGATGTGGTATACTTGGACAGAGGGGTGGCTGTGGAGATGATATACTTGGACAGAGAGGTGGCTGTGGATGTGGTATACTTGGACAGAGGGGTGGCTGTGGATGTGGTAAACTTGGACAGAGGGGTGGCAGCGGACATGGTATACTGAATGGAGGCCAGTGGAGGGATTGGTAGAGAGGGATGGAGGACACTGAATGGAGGCCAGTGTAGGGATTGGTAGAGAGGGGTGGAGGACACTGAATGGAGGCCAGTGGAGGGATTGGTAGAGAGGGGTGGAGGACACTGAATGGAGACCAGTGGAGGGATTGGTAGAGAGGGGTGGAGGACACTGAATGGAGATCAGTGGAGGGATTGGTAGAGAGGGGTGGAGGACACTGAATGGAGGCCAGTGGAGGGATTGGCAGAGAGGGGTGGAGGACACAGAATGGAAGCCAGTGGAAGGATTGGCCGAGAGGGGTGGAGGACACTGAATGGAGGTCAGTGGAGGGATTGGTAGAGAGGGGTGGAGGACACTGAATGGAAGCCAGTGGAGGGATTGGTAGAGAGGGGTGGAGGACACTGAATGGAGACCAGTGGAGGGATTGGTAGAGAGGGGTGGAGGACACTGAATGGCAGCCAGTGGAGGGATTGGCAGAGAGGGGTGGAGGACACTGAATGGAGGTCAGTGGAGGGCTTAGCAGAGAGGGGTGGAGGACACTGAATGGAGGTCAGTGGAGGGATTGGTAGAGAGGGGTGGAGGACACTGAATGGAGACCAGTGGAGGGATTGGTAGAGAGGGGTGGAGGACACTGAATGGAGGCCAGTGGAGGGATTGGTAGAGAGGGGTGGAGGATACTGAATGGAGGCCAGTGGAGGGATTGGCAGAGAGGGGTGGAGGACACTGAATGGAAGCCAGTGGAGGGATTGGTAGAGAGGGGTGGAGGACACTAAATTGAGGTCAGTGGAGGGATTGGTAGAGAGGGATGGAGGACACTGAATGGAGGTCAGTGGAGGGATTGGTAGAGAGGGGTGGAGGACACTGAATGGAGACCAGTGGAGGGATTGGTAGAGAGGGGTGGAGGACACTGAATGCAGACCAGTGGAGGGATTGGCAGAGAGAGGCGTGGTGGCATTCCGTATCTTAACCAGAACCAAATCATAGCCTTCCAACCTAACCCCACTAGAAAGGAGGCCTCTGGAATGGCTTAGTATGGATCTGAGCCTAACCCTCCTATGGTCATTCTGTTCAATTAGGGCAAAACATGGGTGATCAAAGAGGGAGCCCCAAGACGTAGGTACAGTAATCAACACCGACTAATTAACTAAAGGTCCTGAGAGTCCCTACTCAATAACACCAGAACATAGGAGAGTATGGAGGGAGCCCCAAGTCTTTACTCAATAAATTTTATGAACATTCAAATCACCCGAAAACTTCATTCCTCTTCACTTTCCATTTTCAATCATCTGCGGGTGGAATACATCAATGGGAATTCGCTGATACCTGAATATTCACACAATTTGTACACAGAGATTCTCCTCTATTATTATTATTATTAACCCAACTGTCCACAACGGCTGGAGAACTGTCCACAACGGCTGGAGAACTGTCCACAACGGCTGGAGAACTGTCCACAACCGCTAGAGAACTGTCCACAACCGCTGGAGAACTGTCCACAACGGCTGGAGAACTGTCCACAACGGCTGGAGAACTGTCCACAACGGCTGGAGAACTGTCCACAACGGCTGGAGAACTGTCCACAACGGCTGGAGAACTGTCCACAACGGCTGGAGAACTGTCCACAACGGCTGGAGAACTGTCCACAACGGCTGGAGAACTGTCCACAACTGCTGGAGAACTGTCCACAACCACTGAAAAACTGTCCACAACCGCTGGAGAACTGTCCACAACGGCTGGAGAACTGTCCACAACTGCTGGAGAACTGTCCACAACCACTGGAAAACTGTCCACAACCGCTGGAGAACTGTCCACAACGGCTGGAGAACTGTCCACAACGGCTGGAGAACTGTCCACAACCACTGGAGAACTGTCCACAACCGCTGGAGAACTGTCCACAACCGCTGGAGAACTGTCCACAACAGCTGGAGAACTGTCCACAACGGCTGGAGAACTGTCCACAACTGCTGGAGAACTGTCCACAACTGCTGGAGAACTGTCCAGAACCACTGGAGAACTGTTCACAACCGCTGGAGAACTGTCCACAACGGCTGGAGAACTGTCCAGAACCACTGGAGAACTGTCCACAACCACTGGAGAACTGTCCACAACGGCTGGAGAACTGTCCACAACGGCTGGAGAACTGTCCACAACGGCTGGAGAACTGTCCACAACCGCTGGAGAACTGTCCACAACCGCTGGAGAACTGTCCACAACGGCTGGAGAACTGTCCACAACCGCTGGAGAACTGTCCAGAACCGCTGGAGAACTGTCCACAACGGCTGGAGAACTGTCCACAACGGCTGGAGAACTGTCCACAACGGCTGGAGAACTGTCCACAGCCGCTGCAGAACTGTCCACAACGGCTGGAGAACTGTCCACAACGGCTGGAGAACTGTCCACAACCGCTGGAGAACGGTCCACAACCGCTGGAGAACTGTCCACAACCGCTGGAGAACTGTCCACAACGGCTGGAGAACTGTCCACAACGGCTGGAGAACTGTCCACAACGGCTGGAGAACTGTCCACAACTGCTGGAGAACTGTCCACAACTGCTGGAGAACTGTCCACAACCGCTGGAGAACTGTTCACAACCACTGGAGAACTGTCCACAACGGCTGGAGAACTGTCCAGAACTGCTGGAGAACTGTCCACAACGGCTGGAGAACTGTCCACAACGGCTGGAGAACTGTCCACAACGGCTGGAGAACGGTCCACAACGGCTGGAGAACTGTCCACAACGGCTGGAGAACAGTCCACAACGGCTGGAGAACTGTCCACAACGGCTGGAGAACTGTCCACAACGGCTGGAGAACTGTCCACAACGGCTGGAGAACTGTCCACAACGGCTGGAGAACAGTCCACAACGGCTGGAGAACTGTCCACAACGGCTGGAGAACTGTCCACAACGGCTGGAGAACGGTCCACAACGGCTGGAGAACTGTCCACAACCGCTGGAGAACGGTCCACAACGGCTGGTGAACTGTCCACAACCGCTGGAGAACTGTCCACAACCGCTGGAGAACTGTCCACAACCGCTGGAGAGGGGTCACCAGTCATCTCTGTAGGCTGTGCCGGGATTATGGACTGGCGGGTCTTGGGGTGGACAATGGACTGGCAATGATTTCCATTCTCTTATTGTGAATTTTTCCTTCTCTTGTGTGGAATTTTCTTTTGTATGTTGAGGTCTTTATTTTTTTCTGTGGTTTTTGTTGGATTTTTATGTCTTATATAATTTTCCTTTTCATTCTCAGATTTCCCGTTTCTTCGATTTGATGGCGGTGACAAGCGGTGTGAAGGGGTCATTCAGCACGGACATGGGAACAGTTGGCTGCCATTGTGTATAACATATTTCACTCAGGACTTAGTGTCTCTGATCTGTAGAGAGATGAAGTGTGGACCTCCAATATCAGATCATCCTATAGAGCTTCGCCCGCTCTACAACTCCTCCACTGCACTGAATGTTTCCTGCCCCATACTGGAGGATTGGAGGAACTGCAGTGTCTCACCTATTCCAGCTGCTAAGTGTGATGGAGCTGCTTTCTTATACTGTGCAGGTAAGTCATACCTGAGGGGCTCTAACCCTGACCCTCTAAGTCCAGGACAGGGCCCCCACCCTGGACAGAATATCCAGGACAGGGCCCCCACTCAGGACCTACATACCTGAGGGGCTCTAACCCTGACCCTCTAAATCCAGGACAGGGCCCCCCACCCTGGACAGAACATCTGGGACAGGGCCCCCACTCAGGACCTACATGCCTGAGGGACTCTAACCCTGACCCTCTAAATCCAGGACAGGGCCCCCACCCTGGACAGAACATCCAGGACAGGGTCCCCACTCAGGACCTACATGCCTGAGGGACTCTAACCCTGACCCTCTAAATCCAGAACAGGGCCCCCACCCTGGACAGAACATCCAGGACAGGGCCCCCACTCAGGACCTACATGCCTGAGGGACTCTAACCCTGACCCTCTAAATCCAGAACAGGGCCCCCACCCTGGACAGAACATCCAGGACAGGGCCCCCACTCAGGACCTACATACCCGAGGGGCTCTAACCCTGACCCTCTAAATCCAGAACAGGGCCCCCACCCTGAACAGAACATCCAGGACAGAGCCCCCACTCAGGACCTACATACCCGAGGGGCTCTAACCCTGACCCTCTAAATCCAGAACAGGGCCCCCACCCTGAACAGAACATCCAGGACAGGGCCCCCACTCAGGACCTACATGCCTGAGGGGCTCTAACCCTGACCCTCTAAATCCAGGACAGGGCCCCCACCCTGGACAGAACATCCAGGACAGGGCCCCCACTCAGGACCTACATGCCTGAGGGACTCTAACCCTGACCCTCTAAATGCAGGACAGGGACCCCACCCTGGACAGAACATCCGGGGCAGGGCCCCCACTCAGGACCTACATGCCTGAGGGACTCTAACCCTGACCCTCTAAATCCAGAACAGGGCCCCCACCCTGGACAGAACATCCAGGACAGGGCCCCCACTCAGGACCTACATACCTGAGGGACTATAACCCTGACCCTCTAAATCCGGGACAGGGCCCCCACCGTGGACAGAACATCCAGGACAGGGCCCACACTCAGGACCTACATGCCTGAGTGGCTCTAACCCTGACCCTCTAAATCCAGGAAAGGGCCCCCAACCTGGACAGAACATCCAGGACAGGGCCCCCACTCAGGACCTACATGCCTGAGTGGCTCTAACCCTGACCCTCTAAATCCAGGACAGGGCCCCCACCCTGGACCGAACATCCGGGACAGGGCCCCCACTCAGGACCTACATACCTGAGGGACTCTAACCCTGAGCCTCTAAATCAAGGACAGGGCCCCCACCCTGGACAGAACATCCAGGACAGGGCCCCCACTCAGGACCTACATACCTGAGGGGCTCTAACCCTGACCCTCTAAATCCAGGACAGGGCCCCCACCCTGGACAGAACATCCAGGACAGGGCCCCCACTCAGGACCTACATACCTGAGGGACTCTAACCCTGACCCTCTAAATCCAAGACAGGGCCCCCACCCTGGACATAACATCCAGGACAGGGCCCCCACTCAGGACCTACATGCCTGAGGGGCTCTAACCCTGACCCTCTAAATACTATACAGGTAAGTGACACTGGAGACCCTAACAGTAACCCTCCGACATATGCTGCGCAGGTAAGTGACACTAGGGATCGTAACAGTGACCCTATATATATATAGCTACATATACATCACATGCAGAATATTTCAGATCTTCAGTAGTGTAGAAGATGGAGAATACAGTGCCTGGAAAAAGTATTCATACCCCGTGAAACTCCCTACATTTTGTTACAACCAAAAACACAAATGTATTTTATTGGGATTTTATGTGATGGACCAACACAAAGTGTCACATAATTGTGAAGTGGAAGGAAAATTATAAATGATACAAATAAATATGTGAAAAGTGTGGGGGGAGGGGCATTTGTATGGCGCCCCCCGGAGTCAATACTTTGTAGAACCCCCTTTCTCTACAAGTCTTTTTGGGGGGTCTCTACCAGCTTTGCCCATCTAGAGAGGACATTTCTGCCCATTCTTCTTCTTTGTAGAATATCTCAAGCTCTGTCAGATTGGATGGAGAGCGTCTGTGATCAGCAATTTTCAAGTCTGGCCACAGATTCTCAATGGGATTTAGGTCTGGACTGTGACTGGGCCATTCTAACACATGAATATGCTTTGATGTAAACCATTCCATTGTAGCTCTGGCTGGATGTTTCGGGTCGTTGTCCTGCTGTTGTCCTCTGCCCCGGTCTCAAGTCTTTTGCGGACTCTAATGCCGCGTACACACGACCGGACTTTCCGTCAGAATAAACGTCTTTTCGACTGAGTTCCGCTGAAACGGACTTGCCTACACACGATCACACCAAAGTCCGTTCGTTTAGAACGCGATGACGTGCGTCGGGACTAGAAAAGGAAGCTCAATAGCCAGTAGCCAAAAGCTGCCCCTGCGTCGTATTTGGTCCGTCGGAATAGCATGCAGACGAACGTTTTTTCCCGATAGGAATTGATTCCGTTGGAAAGATTTAAAACATGTTCTATTTCTAGGTCTGTCAGAATTTTTGAAAAAAAAAAAAAAAGTCAGATGAAGCCCACACACACGATCGGAATATCCGATTAACCACTTTCAGCCCCGGACCATTTTGCTGGTCAAAGACCAGACCACTTTTTGCGATTTGGCGCATCGCCGCTTTAACTGACAATTGCGCGGTCATGCGACGTGGCTCCCAAACAAAATTGATGTGCTTTTTTTCCCCACAAATAGAGCTTTCTTTTGGTGGTATTTGATCACCTCTGCGGTTTTTATTTTTTGCGCTATAAACAAAAATAGAGCGTCAATTTCGAAAAAAAAAAACGCATTATTTTTCACTTTTTGTTATAATAAATATCCCCCAAAAATATATAAAAAAAATAATTTTCCCTCAGTTTAGGCCGATACGTATTCTTCTACATATTTTTGGTTAAAAAAAACGCAATAAGCGATTATTGATTGGTTTGCGCAAAAGTTATGGCGTTTACAAAATAGGGGATAGTTTTATGGCATTTTTATTAATAATAATTTTTTACTAGTAATGGCGGCGATCAGCGATTTTTATTGTGACTGCGACATTGTGGGGGACCCATCGGACATTTTTGACACATTTTTGGGACCATTGTCATTTATACAGCAATCAGTGCTATATAAATGCAGTGATTCCTGTGTAAATGACACTGGCAGTGAAGGGGTTAACCAGTGGGTGGCAGTGTAGGGGTTAAGTGTTTCTAGGGGCCTGTTACTAACTGTTGGGGGCTGGGCTTTCATTTAGTGAACACTGATCTCTGCTCCAATCACATGGAGCAGAGATCAGCATCACTAGTTGCTAGGCAGAATAGGGAAATGCTGTTTACAACGGCATTTCCTTGTTCAGCCGCCCCCGTGAGACGATCGCGGGTATGCCTGCGGCGATCGAGTCCGCGGGACCCGTGACCGGATTCACGGGGGGTCCCGACCAGCTCGCGATCGCAGGGCGGCATTAAAGATCTACGTACCTGTACGCCAATATGCCTGCCCGTGCCATTCTGCCGACGTACATCGGCGTGCGCCGGTCGGGAACCGGTTAAATGATTCTGTCAGACCTTTTAAGATGGAAAGTTTGAGCGTGTGTACGCGGCTTTACAGGTTTTCTTCTAAGATTGTCCTGTGTTTGTCTCCATTCATCTTCCCATCAACTCTGACCAGCGTTCCCTGTCCCTGCTGAAGAAAACCATCCCCACCACATGATGCTGCCACCACCATGTCTCACGGTGGGGATGGTGTGTTCAGGGGGATGGGCAGTGTTAGTTTCCCCCACACATAGCGTTTTGCTTTTTAGGCCATAAAGTAGAATTTTGGTCTCCTCTGACCAGATCACCTTCTTCCACATGTTTTCTGCCCCCTCCCCCACATGGCTTCTCACAAACTACAAACAGGACTTCTTATGACTTTCTTTCTCCAATGTCTTTCTTCTTGTCACTCTTCCATGAAGGGCAGAACATTCTTCAGGCCTGGAACATTAGAGAAATTGAGGTTGATAGAAATAATATGGGAAGAAGTAGAATTTCTCTTGTTACTGGATTATATAAAGGAGTTTATCACTCTCTGAGCCGTATTCCAGGGATTGACTATATAAAATGAAGGTGTGATCCCCCCAGAGAGCCATATACGAGATCACGGTGACGGTCATCATTGATCCAGGTCATGATGTAGCTATTAGGCCTCATTCACTTACAAGTCTGAAAATCTCTCTGCTCAGGTGGGAATGCAGCCCTAGAAACACGCTGAATGTGACTTCCTACCAGCCGTCTATTTGATGCATTTAAAGCGGTATTTTGTCTCTTTTCCTCAGAGGAACGCCAACTGCGGCTCTCTGGAGGGGGCAGTTCCTGTGCCGGTCGGGTGGAGGTTCTTAAGGATGATGTTTGGGGAGCTGTATGTGACGATCATTGGGACGCCCTCGACGCTGCAGTCGCGTGCCGGCAGTTGGGTTGCGGTTCGGCACTGGCGGCCTATGGAGCGTCTCATTTTGGAGTTGGACCACCACAGATCCATTTGGATGACGTGAAATGTTTGGGTTCCGAACGTTTTCTATGGGAATGCCCATCAGAAAGGAGACATGACTGCACCGAGAGGGAGCACGCTGGTGTCCTGTGTACAGGTGAGTGCTACAATCTGCAGATGGTGTCAAATTGGGCAACTGACTGAATCCATTTAATGGGATGAAATCAAAACTCATATCGAATTAATGTGTATGAATAGACATGTGCAAAAGGAAAAAATTTGTTTAGTTTCGTTTTAATTCGTTAATTCATTAATTTTGTTTAGTTATATTCGTTAACTTCCTTAAATTCGTTTTCGGATTTCGTTTAGTTTTCTACCGAATTCGAAAAATCGGCCACATTCGAAAATATTTCTACCGAATTCGAAATGATTTCAACACGATTCGACATTATTTCAACCACATTCGAAAATATTTTGTGACCCGACTTTAGGGCCATGTATCTCGGGGTCACTTGGCGCTAGACACTTCAAATTTGGATATGTTGTAGTGCTAGTATTATTGTGTTTGCATACCAAATTTGGGGTTTCTAGCTATAAGTGGCCCCGAGATATGTGGCCCCAAAATCGGGTCGCAAAATGTTATTCTCTGCTCTAATAACTAATAACATTTTGCGACCCGATTTTGGGGCCACATATCTCGGGGTCACTTATAGCTAGAAACTCCAAATTTGGTATGCAAACACAATAATACTAGCACTACAACATATCCAAATTTGAAGTGTCTAGCACCAAGTGACCCCGAGATACATGGCCCTAAAGTCGGGTCACAAAATATGTTCGAATGTGGTTGAAATAATGTGAATCATGTTGAAATAATTTCGAATGCAGTTGAAATAATTTCGAATGCGGTTGAAATAATTTCGAATGCGGTTGAAATAATTTCGAATCATGACGAATTCATTCGAATTCATTCGTTATATTTCTTTCGTATTCGTTGTAATTTGTTATTTTTTTATTCGGATATTCGGATGCATCCGAATGTCCGAAAGATGCAAAATTCGGCCGAATTTCGATTCGTTACGAAACGAATTGCACAAGCCTAGAATATATCCAAGGTCTATGTAGATGGATTGGGGTAGGAGGTAATATCTTCCATGTTACCCCCATGAATGGTTGCTCACACCGGACCTTCTTTTCTTCTTGGAGGTGGAAAGACAATGAATAGGCCACATTGGCAGCACAAGTGACTTACAGAACGCTGAGAAAATATCCCGTGTGCACCTACCTGCTGCTTCACCTTCAAGGCAGTTCAGGTGAAGCCTTCAAAACACAAAGTGATGATTGGAGTGGTGGATTTTTCAGGACAAAAGTGGGTGGGCTACCTGGGACCCCCAGACTCCCGGAGAGCCCATAGGAGATGCTAAAAAATTTCTGCACTTCAGTTTATAGTTTATAAGAAGCGGAGTTCTGCCCATTTAAAAGTCAGAAGCTACAAAAAGTGGATCTGATAAAATTTAATAATCAGACACTCACCTGTCCCGCGGTCCAGCGAGGCGGGCGCACAAAGCACCCCGCACTTCTCTCCCCTCCTCTCTGCAGTGCCGGCATTCTAACTGTGGGCACCCGGCTGTGGCTGCACAGCTGGGGGCGCACTGCGCATGTGTGAGCCGTGCTGTGACTGGCCTGGGCAATCTTCTGGGACCTGTGACGTGTCCCAGAAGATTGCAAGGAGGGGGTGGGGGGGGGGGAGAGGTGATCTTCCTTCCAGTGCCATGGTGCCAGGGAGGAAGTGGGATCTGGGTGCCTCTAAAAACAGGGTATCTGCTCCCCCCCCAAAAAAAAATGACATGCTAAATGTGGCATGCCAGGGGGTCCTCTTTAACGTTTAATGTGTAGCCCTTTTTTTCAGAACGGGGGGTGGGGCGTTATGAGGTATGGCCTTTCCAAACAGGAGATTGCTCTAAACCCACAGTGAAGATTCTTGTTCTCATATTTATTTACCTAAGTGAAAGTGTGGGATTTATAATAAAGCTGGCAGAGCCTTCACCCGGGACAGTACAGGGCTTTCACTCAGGACAGAGCATCCAGGACAGGGCCCCCACTCAGCACAGGGCCGGGTCCCCTCCCAGGGCAGAGCACCCACCCAGAACGGGACAGAGCACCCACCCAGGACAGAGCTGTCCACCCAGGACAAGTCCCCCAACAGGGAAAGACCTCCACCCAGGACAGTACAGGGCTTTCACTCAGGACAGGGCCTCCACCCTGGACAGAGCATCCAGGACAGGACGTCCACCCAGTACAGGAGCACCCAGAACAGGGCCCTCACTCAGCACAGGGCTGGGCCCCCTCCCAGGGCAGAGCACCCACCCAGAACGGGACAGAGAACCCACCCAGAACAGGTCCCCCCCCAACAGGGACAAGACCTCCACTCAGGACAGGCCCCCCAACAGGGACAGTGCCTCCACCCAGGACAGAGCTGCCCACCCAGGCCAGGTCCCCCAACAGGGACAGTGCCTCCACCCAGGACAGGCCCCCACCCTGGACAGGAGCATCCAGAACAGGGCCCTAACTCAGCACAGGGCCGGGCCCCCTCCCGGGACAGAGCACCCACCCAGAACGGGACAGAGCACCCACCCAGGACAGAGCTGCCCACCCAGGAAAAGTCCCACAAACAGGGACAGGACCTCCACCCAGGACAGAGCTGCCCACCCAGGACATGTCCCCCAACAGGGACAGTGCCTCCACCCAAGACAGGGCCCCCACCCTGGACAGGAGCATCCAGAACAGGGCCCTAACTCAGCATAGGGTCGGCCCCCTCCCAGGACAGAGCACCCACCCAGAACAAGACAGAGCACCCACCCAGGACAGAGCTGCCCACCCAGGACAGGTCCCCCAACAGGGACAGGACCTCCACCCAGGACAGGTCCCCCAACAGGGACAGTGCCTCCACTCAGGACAGAGCTGCCCACCCAGGACAGGTCCCCCAGCAGGGACAGGACCTTTACCCAAGGCAGAGCTTCCCACCCAGCGCAGGTCCTCCAACAGGGAGAGGGCCTCCATTCGGAACAGGGCTCCCACCCAGGACAGGACAGGACCCCCACCCAGGACAGAGCAACCACCCAGGACAGGTCCCTCAACAGGGACAGTGCCTCCACCCAGCACAGAGCTGCCCACCCAGGACAGGTCCCCCACCCAGGACAGGACCCCCACCCAGGACAGAACACCTACTCAGAATGGGACAGAGCACCCACCCAGGACAGGACAGGGCCTCCACCCAGGACAGAGCTGCCCACCCAAGACAGGTCCCCCAACAGGGACAGGGCCTCCATCCTGGACAGAGCCCTGACTAAATACAAAGGGGATTCCCTTCCCTGGGAAATTTACTAGTATTCTAATTAAATTCAATGGGAACAGAACTACTGCACCCAGCATATAATATTAACCATAAGTATATAGATGTATACCAGTATAGAAATAATACCATCTTTTTATAAGAACAGAATAATAACCGTCCATACATTCAATGTACAAACCGGGATTATCAGCAAAGGGCCCAATAGGAGTCCTGGGGGAATTGTGTGTATATATACCTGGGTATATATAGTTATAATTGGAGATCTCTCCAGGTGCATGTTGCAGTGAAGTCCAGTTTCAGGGTCCCCGGGGACAATGTCGCATTTGTCTTTGTGTTGGATACCTGAAGACAAGATCTGCAATGATGGGGAGATCTTCCAACTGTTGTCCAACCAGCTTGGAATGCAGCTTCTCAAATGCAAAGACTGTGGTGTGCCAATGAAACTCAGAGTCAGTACCTACTTTGCTCTTAGTATCTAAATAACACCAGGATAGTCAAAGCTAATAGTAGAGGGCATCAGTTCCCTACACGAGTATTCTATTTTCAACAGGAGGTCAAAAATGAAATCCTTTATAGCTTTTGACTACCAATTGTGGATACTACATGTCCTGGTGATCAAATGATTGAAACAAGCTATAGCAGTCATATGGTAGGGGGATTCACCAGGTTGGTAAGTAATAGGGACTACCTAGGTCAGCGGGATTAGGTAAGCAGAGGAAGAGAGGGGATTTGGTAAACAGAGGAAGAGAGGGGGGGAGGGAATTAGGTAAACAGAGGAAGAGGGGGGGATTAGGTAAGCAGAGGACGAGGGGGGATTAGGTAAGTAGAGGACGAGGGGGGATTAGGTAAGTAGAGGACGAGGGGGGATTAGGTAAGTAGAGGACGAGGGGGGATTAGGTAAGTAGAGGACGAGGGGGGATTAGGTAAGTAGAGGAAGAGGGGGGATTAGGTAAGTAGAGGAAGAGGGGGGATTAGGTAAGTAGAGGAAGAGGGGGATTAGGTAAGTAGAGGAAGAGGGGGGATTAGGTAAGTAGAGGAAGAGGGGGATTAGGTAAGTAGAGGAAGAGGGGGGATTAGGTAAGTAGAGGAAGAGGGGGGGATTAGGTAAACAGAGGAAGAAGGGGAATTAGGTAAACAGAGGAAGAGGGCCGGATTAGGTAAGCAGAGGACGAGGGGGGGGGGGGGTAGGTAAGCAGAGGAAGAGGGGGGTTAGGTAAACAGAGGAAGAGGGGGGATTAGGTAAGTAAAGGAAGAGGGGGGATTAGGTAAACAGAGGAAGAGGGCCGGATTAGGTAAGCAGAGGAAGAGGGGGAATTAGGTAAACAGAGGAAGAGGGCCGGATTAGGTAAGCAGAGGAAGAGGGGGGATTAGGTAAACAGAGGAAGAGAGGGGGGGAATTAGGTAAACAGAGGAAGAGAGAGGGATTAGGTAAGTAGAGGAACAGGGGGATTAGGTAAACAGAGGAAGAGGGCCGGATTAGGTAAGCAGGGGAAGAGGGGGGATTAGGTAAGTAGAGGAAGAGGGGGGATTAGGTAAGCAGAGGAAGAGGGGGGATTAGGTAAGTAAAGGAAGAGGGGGGATTAGGTAAGCAGAGGAAGAGGGGGATTAGGTAAGTAGAGGAAGAGGGGGGATTAGGTAAGCAGAGGAAGAGGGGGGGATTAGGTAAGCAGAGGACGAGGGGGGGATTAGGTAAGTAGAGGACGAGGGGGGGATTAGGTAAGCAGAGGACGAGTGGGATTAGGTAAGTAGAGGAAGAGGGGGGATTAGGTACGTAGAGGAAGAGGGGGATTAGGTAAGTAGAGGAAGAGGGGGGATTAGGTAAATAGAGGAAGAGGGGGGATTAGGTAAACAGAGGAAGAGGGCCGGATTAGGTAAGCAGAGGAAGAGGGGGAATTAGGTAAACAGAGGAAGAGGGCCGGATTAGGTAAGCAGAGGAAGAGGGGGGATTAGGTAAACAGAGGAAGAGAGGGGGGGAATTAGGTAAACAGAGGAAGAGAGAGGGATTAGGTAAGTAGAGGAACAGGGGGATTAGGTAAACAGAGGAAGAGGGCCGGATTAGGTAAGCAGGGGAAGAGGGGGGATTAGGTAAGCAGAGGAAGAGGGGGGATTAGGTAAGTAAAGGAAGAGGGGGGATTAGGTAAGCAGAGGAAGAGGGGGATTAGGTAAGTAGAGGAAGAGGGGGGATTAGGTAAGCAGAGGAAGAGGGGGGGATTAGGTAAGCAGAGGACGAGGGGGGGATTAGGTAAGTAGAGGAAGAGGGGGGATTAGGTAAGCAGAGGAAGAGGGGGGATTAGGTAAGCAGAGGAAGAGGGGGGGATTAGGTAAGCAGAGGACGAGGGGGGGATTAGGTAAGTAGAGGACGAGGGGGGGATTAGGTAAGCAGAGGACGAGTGGGATTAGGTAAGTAGAGGAAGAGGGGGGATTAGGTACGTAGAGGAAGAGGGGGATTAGGTAAGTAGAGGAAGAGGGGGGATTAGGTAAATAGAGGAAGAGGGGGGGGTTAGGTAAACAGAGGAAGAGGGGGGATTAGGTAAGTAAAGGAAGAGGGGGGATTAGGTAAACAGAGGAAGAGGGCCGGATTAGGTAAGCAGAGGAAGAGGGGGAATTAGGTAAACAGAGGAAGAGGGCCGGATTAGGTAAGCAGAGGAAGAGGGGGGATTAGGTAAACAGAGGAAGAGAGGGGGGGAATTAGGTAAACAGAGGAAGAGAGAGGGATTAGGTAAGTAGAGGAACAGGGGGATTAGGTAAACAGAGGAAGAGGGCCGGATTAGGTAAGCAGGGGAAGAGGGGGGATTAGGTAAGTAGAGGAAGAGGGGGGATTAGGTAAGCAGAGGAAGAGGGGGGATTAGGTAAGTAAAGGAAGAGGGGGGATTAGGTAAGCAGAGGAAGAGGGGGATTAGGTAAGTAGAGGAAGAGGGGGGATTAGGTAAGCAGAGGAAGAGGGGGGGATTAGGTAAGCAGAGGACGAGGGGGGGATTAGGTAAGTAGAGGACGAGGGGGGGATTAGGTAAGCAGAGGACGAGTGGGATTAGGTAAGTAGAGGAAGAGGGGGGATTAGGTACGTAGAGGAAGAGGGGGATTAGGTAAGTAGAGGAAGAGGGGGGATTAGGTAAATAGAGGAAGAGGGGGGATTAGGTAAACAGAGGAAGAGGGCCGGATTAGGTAAGCAGAGGAAGAGGGGGAATTAGGTAAACAGAGGAAGAGGGCCGGATTAGGTAAGCAGAGGAAGAGGGGGGATTAGGTAAACAGAGGAAGAGAGGGGGGGAATTAGGTAAACAGAGGAAGAGAGAGGGATTAGGTAAGTAGAGGAACAGGGGGATTAGGTAAACAGAGGAAGAGGGCCGGATTAGGTAAGCAGGGGAAGAGGGGGGATTAGGTAAGCAGAGGAAGAGGGGGGATTAGGTAAGTAAAGGAAGAGGGGGGATTAGGTAAGCAGAGGAAGAGGGGGATTAGGTAAGTAGAGGAAGAGGGGGGATTAGGTAAGCAGAGGAAGAGGGGGGGATTAGGTAAGCAGAGGACGAGGGGGGGATTAGGTAAGTAGAGGAAGAGGGGGGATTAGGTAAGCAGAGGAAGAGGGGGGATTAGGTAAGCAGAGGAAGAGGGGGGGATTAGGTAAGCAGAGGACGAGGGGGGGATTAGGTAAGTAGAGGACGAGGGGGGGATTAGGTAAGCAGAGGACGAGTGGGATTAGGTAAGTAGAGGAAGAGGGGGGATTAGGTACGTAGAGGAAGAGGGGGATTAGGTAAGTAGAGGAAGAGGGGGGATTAGGTAAATAGAGGAAGAGGGGGGGATTAGGTAAACAGAGGAAGAGGGCCGGATTAGGTAAGCAGAGGAAGAGGGGGAATTAGGTAAACAGAGGAAGAGGGCCGGATTAGGTAAGCAGAGGAAGAGGGGGGATTAGGTAAACAGAGGAAGAGAGGGGGGGAATTAGGTAAACAGAGGAAGAGAGGGGGATTAGGTAAGTAGAGGAACAGGGGGATTAGGTAAACAGAGGAAGAGGGCCGGATTAGGTAAGCAGGGGAAGAGGGGGGATTAGGTAAGTAGAGGAAGAGGGGGGATTAGGTAAGCAGAAGAAGAGGGGGGATTAGGTAAGTAAAGGAAGAGGGGGGATTAGGTAAGCAGAGGAAGAGGGGGATTAGGTAAGTAGAGGAAGAGGGGGGATTAGGTAAGCAGAGGAAGAGGGGGGGATTAGGTAAGCAGAGGACGAGGGGGGATTAGGTAAGCAGAGGACGAGTGGGATTAGGTAAGTAGAGGAAGAGGGGGGATTAGGTAAGTAGAGGAAGAGGGGGATTAGGTAAGTAGAGGAAGAGGGGGGATTAGGTAAATAGAGGAAGAGGGGGGATTAGGTAAGCAGAGGACGAGGGGGGATTAGGTAAGCAGAGGACGAGGGGGGGATTAGGTAAGCAGAGGAAGAGTGGGATTAGGTAAGTAGAGGAAGAGGGGGGATTAGGTAAGTAGAGGAAGAGGGGGATTAGGTAAGTAGAGGAAGAGGGGGATTAGGTAAGCAGAGGACGAGGGGGATTAGGTAAGCAGAGGACGAGGGGGATTAGGTAAGCAGAGGACGAGGGGGATTAGGTAAGCAGAGGACGAGGGGGATTAGGTAAGCAGAGGACGAGGGGGATTAGGTAAGCAGAGGAAGAGGGGGGATTAGGTAAGCAGAGGACGAGGGGGATTAGGTAAGCAGAGGACGAGGGGGATTAGGTAAGCAGAGGACGAGGGGGATTAGGTAAGCAGAGGACGAGGGGGATTAGGTAAGTAGAGGAAGAGGGGGGAGATTAGGTAAGTAGAGGACGAAGGGGACTAGGTAAGCAGAGGAAGAGGGGGAGTTAGGTAAGCAGAGGATGAGGGGGGATTAGGTAAGTAGAGGAAGAGGGGGGATTAGGTAAATAGAGGAAGAGGGGGGATTAGGTAAGCAGAGGATGTGGGGGGAAAAGGTAAACAGAGGAAGATGCGGGATTAG
This sequence comes from Lithobates pipiens, assembly GCA_037367395.1. Classification (NCBI taxonomy): domain Eukaryota; kingdom Metazoa; phylum Chordata; class Amphibia; order Anura; family Ranidae; genus Lithobates; species Lithobates pipiens. The sequence goes on along the minus strand of JAZDVW010002662.1, from coordinate 42,257 downwards.
GTAAGCAGAGGAAGAGGGGGGATTAGGTAAGTAGAGGAAGAGGGGGGATTAGGTAAACAGAGTAAGAGGGGGGATTAGGTAAGAATAGGAAGAGGGGGGATTAGGTAAACAGAGGAAGAGGGGGATTAGGTAAGTAGAGGAAGAGGGGGGATTAGGTAAACAGAGGACGAGGGGGGATTAGGTAAGCAGAGGACGAGGGGGGATTAGGTAAGCAGAGGAAGAGGGGGGATTAGGTAAGCAGAGGAAGAGGGGGGATTAGGTAAGCAGAGGACGAGGTGGAATTAGGTAAGTAGAGGACGAGGGGGGATTAGGTAAGCAGAGGACGAGGGGGGATTAGGTAAGTAGAGGAAGAGGGGGGATTAGGTAAGCAGAGGACGAGGGGGGATTGGGTAAGCAGAGGAAGAGGGGGGATTAGGTAAACAGAGGAAGAGTAGGGATTAGGTAAACAGAGGAAGAGGGGGAATTAGGTAAGTAAAAGAAGAGGGGGGATTAGGTAAGCAGAGGAAGAGGGGGGGTTAGGTAAGTAGAGGAAGAGGGGGAATTAGGTAAGTAAAAGAAGAGGGGGGATTAGGTAAGCAGAGGAAGAGGGGGGGTTAGGTAAGCAGAGGAAGAGGGTGGATTAGGTAAGCAGAGGAAGAGGGGGATTAGGTAAGTAGAGGAAGAGGGGGGATTAGGTAAGTAGAGGAAGAGAGGGATTAGGTAAGTAGAGGAAGAGGGGGGGATTAGGTAAGCAGAAGAAGAGGGGGGATTAGGTAAGCAGAGGAAGAGGGGGGATTACGTAAACAGAGGACTGGGGGGGATTAGGGTAAACAGAAGACAAGGGTGGGGATTAGGTAAGTAGAGGAAGAGGGGGAATTAGGTAAGTAGAGGAAGAGGGTGGATTAGGTAAGTAGAGGACGAGGGGGGATTAGGTAAGTAGAGGACGAGGGGGGATTAGGTAAGTAGAGGACGAGGGGGATTAGGTAAGTAGAGGATGAGGGGGATTAGGTAAGTAGAGGACGAGGGGGATTAGGTAAGTAGAGGACGAGGGGGGATTAGGTAAGTAGAGGACGAGGGGGATTAGGTAGAGGACGAGGGGGATTAGGTAAGTAGAGGACGAGGGGGGGATTAGGTAAGTAGAGGACGAGGGGAGGATTCGGTAAGTAGAGGACGAGGGGGGGATTAGGTAAGTAGAGGACGAGGGAGGATTAGGTAAGTAGAGGAGGAGGGGGGATTAGGTAAGTAGAGGAGGAGGGGGGATTAGGTAAGTAGAGGACGAGGGGGGGATTAGGTAAACAGAATAAGAGGGGGGATTAGGTAAGTAGAGGACGAGGGGGGGATTAGGTAAACAGAATAAGAGGGGGGATTAGGTAAGTAGAGGACGAGGGGGGGATTAGGTAAGCAGAGGACGAGGGGGGGGGGGGATTAGGTAAGTAGAGGACGAGGGGGGGATTAGGTAAGTAGAGGACGAGGGGAGGATTCGGTAAGTAGAGGACGAGGGGGGGATTAGGTAAGTAGAGGACGAGGGAGGATTAGGTAAGTAGAGGAGGAGGGGGGATTAGGTAAGTAGAGGAGGAGGGGGGATTAGGTAAGTAGAGGACGAGGGGGGGATTAGGTAAACAGAATAAGAGGGGGGATTAGGTAAGTAGAGGACGAGGGGGGGATTAGGTAAACAGAATAAGAGGGGGGATTAGGTAAGTAGAGGACGAGGGGGGGATTAGGTAAGCAGAGGACGAGGGGGGGGGGGATTAGGTAAGTAGAGGACGAGGGGGGGATTAGGTAAGTAGAGGACGAGGGGAGGATTCGGTAAGTAGAGGACGAGGGGGGGATTAGGTAAGTAGAGGACGAGGGAGGATTAGGTAAGTAGAGGAGGAGGGGGGATTAGGTAAGTAGAGGAGGAGGGGGGATTAGGTAAGTAGAGGACGAGGGGGGGATTAGGTAAACAGAATAAGAGGGGGGATTAGGTAAGTAGAGGACGAGGGGGGGATTAGGTAAACAGAATAAGAGGGGGGATTAGGTAAGTAGAGGACGAGGGGGGGATTAGGTAAGCAGAGGACGAGGGGGGGGGGGATTAGGTAAGTAGAGGACGAGGGGGGGATTAGGTAAGCAGAGGACGAGGGGGGGGGGATTAGGTAAGTAGAGGACGAGGGGGGGATTAGGTAAGCAGAGGACGAGGGGGGGGGGGGGGATTAGGTAAGTAGAGGACGAGGGGAGGATTAGGTAAGTAGAGGGTGAGGAGGATTAGGTAAGTAGAGGGCGAGGGGGTATCATGAAAACATTGTTGTGTGGTTATGCGGGTGGCTCTCAGCTCTGCTTTCCTCTGTTTATTCTCATACAGGACATCGTGAAGTTCGCCTGTCTGGGGGCCCCAATAACTGTTGGGGTCGTCTGGAGGTTTATATGGACGGAGTCTGGGGGACGGTGTGCGACGGTTCCTGGTATGATGACGATTCGGATAAAGTGTGTAAAGCTCTTGGCTGCGAATCGTTTGTGAAGAACACCAAATATGAACACACACTGAGCACGAGTGTCACCTTCCTGTGTTCTCAGTCCTATTCATTATGGGAATGCAAAGTCTTAACCAAGAACCCCAACACCTGCCGCCAAGCCAAGGCTGTGGGCATCGTCTGCAATAGTAAGAAAAAAATCACAATATTCCTTTATTCAGGATTTGATTTTCACCCAATTCTTCATTTCTTATTTCATGTTTTCTGTGTACAGTATATATTACCAAAAGTATTGGGACACCTGCATTTAAACACACATGACCTTTAATGACCCCCCCCCAGTCTTAATCCGGAGGGTTCAATATTGAGTTGGCCCTTTGCAGATATAACAGCTTCACCTCTTCTGGGAAGGCCGTCCACAAGGTTTAGGAGGGTGTCTGGGAATGTTTGATCATTCTTCCTGAAGAGCATTTGTGAGGTCAGGCACTGAGAAGAGACGCTTGAGAGGGGATATGATTTCAATATATAAATACTGGACTGGTGACCCCACAATATATAAATACTGGACTGGTGACCCCACAATATATAAATACTGGACTGGTGACCCCACAATATATAAATACCGGACTGGTGACCCCACAATATATAAATACCGGACTGGTGACCCCACAATATATAAATACTGGACTGGTGACCCCACAATATATAAATACCGGACTGGTGACCCCACAATATATAAATACCGGACTGGTGACCCCACAATATATAAATACCGGACTGGTGACCCCACAATATATAAATACCGGACTGGTGACCCCACAATATATAAATACCGGACTGGTGACCCCACAATATGTAAATACCAGACTGGTGACCCCACAATATATAAATACCGGACTGGTGACCCCACAATATATAAATACCGGACTGGTGACCCCACAATATATAAATACCGGACTGGTGACCCCACAATATATAAATACCGGACTGGTGACCCCACAGTATATAAATACCGGACTGGTGACCCCACAATATATAAATACCGGACTGGTGACCCCACAATATATAAATACTGGACTGGTGACCCCACAATATATAAATACCGGACTGGTGACCCCACAATATATAAATACTGGACTGGTGACCCCACAGTATATAAATACCGGACTGGTGACCCCACAATATATAAATACTGGACTGGTGACCCCACAGTATATAAATACCGGACTGGTGACCCCACAATATATAAATACCGGACTGGTGACCCCACAATATATAAATACCATACTGGTGACCCCACAATATATAAATACCGGACTGGTGACCCCACAATATATAAATACCAGACTGGTGACCCCACAATATATAAATACAGGACAGGTGACCCCACAATATATAAATACCGGACTGGTGACCCCACAATATATAAATACCGGACTGGTGACCCCACAGTATATAAATACCGGACTGGTGACCCCACAATAGGGAGAAAACTTTTCCGCAGAAGTAAGTTTAACAAAACAGGTGGTGGTCTCAGTGGGGGGCATCAATAGTTAAAAAAAACGATTAGATAATCACCTGAACGACGGCAATTACAATGTAATACTGACATATAATCACACAACATACATGATATACAATGTAATACTGACATATAATCACACAACATACATGATATACAATGTAACACTGACATATAATCACACAACATACATGATATACAATGTAACACTGACATATAATCACACAACATACATGATATACAATGTAACACTGACATATAATCACACAACATACATGATATACAATGTAACACTGACATATAATCACACAACATACATGATATACAATGTAACACTGACATATAATCACACAACATACATGATATACAATGTAACACTGACATATAATCACACAACATACATGATATACAATGTAACACTGACATATAATCACACAACATACATGATATACAATGTAACACTGACATATAATCACACAACATACATGATATACAATGTAACACTGACATATAATCACACAACATACATGATATACAATGTAACACTGACATATAATCACACAACATACATGATATACAATGTAACACTGACATATAATCACACAACATACATGATATACAATGTAACACTGACATATAATCACACAACATACATGATATACAATGTAAACTGACATATAATCACACAACATACATGATATACAATGTAATACTGACATATAATCACACAACATACATGATATACAATGTAACACTGACATATAATAACACAACATACATGATATACAATGTAAACTGACATATAATCACACAACATACATGATATACAATGTAACACTGACATATAATCACACAACATACATGATATACAATGTAACACTGACATATAATCACACAACATACATGATATACAATGTAAACTGACATATAATCACACAACATACATGATATACAATGTAACACTGACATATAATCACACAACATACATGATATACAATGTAACACTGACATATAATCACACAACATACATGATATACAATGTAACACTGACATATAATCACACAACATACATGATATACAATGTAACACTGACATATAATCACACAACATACATGATATACAATGTAACACTGACATATAATCACACAACATACATGATATACAATGTAAACTGACATATAATCACACAACATACATGATATACAATGTAATACTGACATATAATCACACAACATACATGATATACAATGTAACACTGACATATAATAACACAACATACATGATATACAATGTAAACTGACATATAATCACACAACATACATGATATACAATGTAATACTGACATATAATCACACAACATACAGGATATACAATGTAATACTGACATATAATCACACAACATACATGATATACAATGTAACACTGACATATAATCACACAACATACATGATATACAATGTAATACTGACATATAATCACACAACATACATGATATACAATGTAACACTGACATATAATCACACAACATACAGGATATACAATGTAACACTGACATATAATCACACAACATACATGATATACAATGTAACACTGACATATAATCACACAACATACATGATATACAATGTAAACTGACATATAATCACACAACATACATGATATACAATGTAATACTGACATATAATCACACAACATACATGATATACAATGTAACACTGACATATAATAACACAACATACATGATATACAATGTAATACTGACATATAATCACACAACATACATGATATACAATGTAAACTGACATATAATCACACAACATACATGATATACAATGTAACACTGACATATAATCACACAACATACATGATATACAATGTAAACTGACATATAATCACACAACATACATGATATACAATGTAATACTGACATATAATCACACAACATACATGATATACAATGTAACACTGACATATAATAACACAACATACATGATATACAATGTAATACTGACATATAATCACACAACATACATGATATACAATGTAACACTGACATATAATCACACAACATACATGATATACAATGTAAACTGACATATAATCACACAACATACATGATATACAATGTAATACTGACATATAATCACACAACATACATGATATACAATGTAAACTGACATATAATCACACAACATACAGAGATATACAATGTAATACTGACATATAATCACACAACATACATGATATACAATGTAACACTGACATATAATCACACAACATACATGATATACAATGTAACACTGACATATAATCACACAACATACATGATATACAATGTAACACTGACATATAATCACACAACATACATGATATACAATGTAAACTGACATATAATCACACAACATACATGATATACAATGTAAACTGACATATAATCACACAACATACAGAGATATACAATGTAATACTGACATATAATCACACAACATACATGATATACAATGTAACACTGACATATAATCACACAACATACATGATATACAATGTAACACTGACATATAATCACACAACATACAGAGATATACAATGTAACACTGACATATAATCACACAACATACATGATATACAATGTAACACTGACATATAATCACACAACATACATGATATACAATGTAACACTGACATATAATCACACAACATACATGATATACAATGTAACACTGACATATAATCACACAACATACATGATATACAATGTAACACTGACATATAATCACACAACATACATGATATACAATGTAAACTGACATATAATCACACAACATACATGATATACAATGTAATACTGACATATAATCACACAACATACATGATATACAATGTAACACTGACATATAATAACACAACATACATGATATACAATGTAAACTGACATATAATCACACAACATACATGATATACAATGTAATACTGACATATAATCACACAACATACATGATATACAATGTAAACTGACATATAATCACACAACATACAGAGATATACAATGTAATACTGACATATAATCACACAACATACATGATATACAATGTAACACTGACATATAATCACACAACATACATGATATACAATGTAACACTGACATATAATCACACAACATACATGATATACAATGTAACACTGACATATAATCACACAACATACATGATATACAATGTAACACTGACATATAATCACACAACATACATGATATACAATGTAACACTGACATATAATCACACAACATACATGATATACAATGTAAACTGACATATAATCACACAACATACATGATATACAATGTAATACTGACATATAATCACACAACATACATGATATACAATGTAACACTGACATATAATAACACAACATACATGATATACAATGTAATACTGACATATAATCACACAACATACATGATATACAATGTAAACTGACATATAATCACACAACATACATGATATACAATGTAATACTGACATATAATCACACAACATACATGATATACAATGTAATACTGACATATAATCACACAACATACATGATATACAATGTAATACTGACATATAATCACACAACATACATGATATACAATGTAACACTGACATATAATCACACAACATACAGAGATATACAATGTAACACTGACATATAATCACACAACATACATGATATACAATGTAACACTGACATATAATCACACAACATACAGAGATATACAATGTAACACTGACATATAATCACACAACATACATGATATACAATGTAACACTGACATATAATCACACAACATACATGATATACAATGTAACACTGACATATAATCACACAACATACAGAGATATACAATGTAACACTGACATATAATCACACAACATACATGATATACAATGTAACACTGACATATAATCACACAACATACATGATATACAATGTAACACTGACATATAATCACACAACATACATGATATACAATGTAACACTGACATATAATCACACAACATACATGATATACAATGTAACACTGACATATAATCACACAACATACATGATATACAATGTAACACTGACATATAATCACACAACATACAGAGATATACAATGTAACACTGACATATAATCACACAACATACATGATATACAATGTAACACTGACATATAATCACACAACATACATGATATACAATGTAACACTGACATATAATCACACAACATACATGATATACAATGTAACACTGACATATAATCACACAACATACATGATATACAATGTAACACTGACATATAATCACACAACATACATGATATACAATGTAAACTGACATATAATCACACAACATACATGATATACAATGTAATACTGACATATAATCACACAACATACATGATATACAATGTAACACTGACATATAATAACACAACATACATGATATACAATGTAAACTGACATATAATCACACAACATACATGATATACAATGTAATACTGACATATAATCACACAACATACAGGATATACAATGTAATACTGACATATAATCACACAACATACATGATATACAATGTAACACTGACATATAATCACACAACATACATGATATACAATGTAATACTGACATATAATCACACAACATACAGGATATACAATGTAACACTGACATATAATCACACAACATACAGGATATACAATGTAACACTGACATATAATCACACAACATACATGAAATACAATGTAACACTGACATATAATCACACAACATACAGGATATACAATGTAACACTGACATATAATCACACAACATACAGGATATACAATGTAACACTGACATATAATCACACAACATACATGATATACAATGTAACACTGACATATAATCACACAACATACATGATATACAATGTAAACTGACATATAATCACACAACATACATGATATACAATGTAATACTGACATATAATCACACAACATACATGATATACAATGTAACACTGACATATAATAACACAACATACATGATATACAATGTAATACTGACATATAATCACACAACATACATGATATACAATGTAAACTGACATATAATCACACAACATACATGATATACAATGTAACACTGACATATAATCACACAACATACATGATATACAATGTAATACTGACATATAATCACACAACATACATGATATACAATGTAACACTGACATATAATAACACAACATACATGATATACAATGTAATACTGACATATAATCACACAACATACAGGATATACAATGTAATACTGACATATAATCACACAACATACATGATATACAATGTAACACTGACATATAATAACACAACATACATGATATACAATGTAATACTGACATATAATCACACAACATACATGATATACAATGTAACACTGACATATAATCACACAACATACAGGATATACAATGTAACACTGACATATAATCACACAACATACAGGATATACAATGTAATACTGACATATAATCACACAACATACATGATATACAATGTAACACTGACATATAATCACACAACATACATGATATACAATGTAAACTGACATATAATCACACAACATACATGATATACAATGTAATACTGACATATAATCACACAACATACATGATATACAATGTAAACTGACATATAATCACACAACATACAGAGATATACAATGTAATACTGACATATAATCACACAACATACATGATATACAATGTAACACTGACATATAATCACACAACATACATGATATACAATGTAACACTGACATATAATCACACAACATACATGATATACAATGTAACACTGACATATAATCACACAACATACATGATATACAATGTAAACTGACATATAATCACACAACATACATGATATACAATGTAAACTGACATATAATCACACAACATACAGAGATATACAATGTAATACTGACATATAATCACACAACATACATGATATACAATGTAACACTGACATATAATCACACAACATACATGATATACAATGTAACACTGACATATAATCACACAACATACAGAGATATACAATGTAACACTGACATATAATCACACAACATACATGATATACAATGTAACACTGACATATAATCACACAACATACATGATATACAATGTAACACTGACATATAATCACACAACATACATGATATACAATGTAACACTGACATATAATCACACAACATACATGATATACAATGTAACACTGACATATAATCACACAACATACATGATATACAATGTAAACTGACATATAATCACACAACATACATGATATACAATGTAATACTGACATATAATCACACAACATACATGATATACAATGTAACACTGACATATAATAACACAACATACATGATATACAATGTAATACTGACATATAATCACACAACATACATGATATACAATGTAACACTGACATATAATCACACAACATACATGATATACAATGTAAACTGACATATAATCACACAACATACATGATATACAATGTAATACTGACATATAATCACACAACATACATGATATACAATGTAAACTGACATATAATCACACAACATACAGAGATATACAATGTAATACTGACATATAATCACACAACATACATGATATACAATGTAACACTGACATATAATCACACAACATACATGATATACAATGTAACACTGACATATAATCACACAACATACATGATATACAATGTAACACTGACATATAATCACACAACATACATGATATACAATGTAAACTGACATATAATCACACAACATACATGATATACAATGTAAACTGACATATAATCACACAACATACAGAGATATACAATGTAATACTGACATATAATCACACAACATACATGATATACAATGTAACACTGACATATAATCACACAACATACATGATATACAATGTAACACTGACATATAATCACACAACATACAGAGATATACAATGTAACACTGACATATAATCACACAACATACATGATATACAATGTAACACTGACATATAATCACACAACATACATGATATACAATGTAACACTGACATATAATCACACAACATACATGATATACAATGTAACACTGACATATAATCACACAACATACATGATATACAATGTAACACTGACATATAATCACACAACATACATGATATACAATGTAAACTGACATATAATCACACAACATACATGATATACAATGTAATACTGACATATAATCACACAACATACATGATATACAATGTAACACTGACATATAATAACACAACATACATGATATACAATGTAAACTGACATATAATCACACAACATACATGATATACAATGTAATACTGACATATAATCACACAACATACATGATATACAATGTAAACTGACATATAATCACACAACATACAGAGATATACAATGTAATACTGACATATAATCACACAACATACATGATATACAATGTAACACTGACATATAATCACACAACATACATGATATACAATGTAACACTGACATATAATCACACAACATACATGATATACAATGTAACACTGACATATAATCACACAACATACATGATATACAATGTAACACTGACATATAATCACACAACATACATGATATACAATGTAACACTGACATATAATCACACAACATACATGATATACAATGTAAACTGACATATAATCACACAACATACATGATATACAATGTAATACTGACATATAATCACACAACATACATGATATACAATGTAACACTGACATATAATAACACAACATACATGATATACAATGTAATACTGACATATAATCACACAACATACATGATATACAATGTAAACTGACATATAATCACACAACATACATGATATACAATGTAATACTGACATATAATCACACAACATACATGATATACAATGTAATACTGACATATAATCACACAACATACATGATATACAATGTAATACTGACATATAATCACACAACATACATGATATACAATGTAACACTGACATATAATCACACAACATACAGAGATATACAATGTAACACTGACATATAATCACACAACATACATGATATACAATGTAACACTGACATATAATCACACAACATACAGAGATATACAATGTAACACTGACATATAATCACACAACATACATGATATACAATGTAACACTGACATATAATCACACAACATACATGATATACAATGTAACACTGACATATAATCACACAACATACAGAGATATACAATGTAACACTGACATATAATCACACAACATACATGATATACAATGTAACACTGACATATAATCACACAACATACATGATATACAATGTAACACTGACATATAATCACACAACATACATGATATACAATGTAACACTGACATATAGTCACACAACATACATGATATACAATGTAACACTGACATATAATCACACAACATACATGATATACAATGTAACACTGACATATAATCACACAACATACATGATATACAATGTAACACTGACATATAATCACACAACATACATGATATACAATGTAACACTGACATATAATCACACAACATACAGAGATATACAATGTAACACTGACATATAATCACACAACATACATGATATACAATGTAACACTGACATATAATCACACAACATACATGATATACAATGTAACACTGACATATAATCACACAACATACATGATATACAATGTAACACTGACATATAATCACACAACATACATGATATACAATGTAACACTGACATATAATCACACAACATACATGATATACAATGTAAACTGACATATAATCACACAACATACATGATATACAATGTAATACTGACATATAATCACACAACATACATGATATACAATGTAACACTGACATATAATAACACAACATTAGTGATGGACGAACGTTTCGCCCGGCGGTCGTTTCGCGGCGAATTTCCGACTTTCGCCGTCCGCGGGTTCGAACGCCTTTTTCCGTCGTTCGCCCCGGCGGACTTACGTGTTTAATGTATACAAGAACTTTAACCTTTCGTGACACGTTTATCATGTGTTACAGGACAACCAATTGAGACATGACAGCTCATGGACACTTGGACATTCCCCCTAACCTATAAATACACCCGATCCGGTGGCCATTTTACATTCTTTCTTCTGTCACTGTAGGGAAAGGATCCTGTGTGGAGTAGGGACAGAGAAAACGCTAGCTATTTGGTACACAAAAGTTCTTTTCAGGACTGGTATAGGTGTTAGGTCAGCAGCCTGAGTTTCTTTTGTCAGTTTAGATAAAGGGACAGAGCGCTGTATGCTGCTATTTTAGGGACAGCTCAGCCAGATTAGTCTTTCTTCATCATCATCATCATCATCATCATTAGCTGTTACTATCAGGTCCACAAAAGAGCTGTTCCAGCTAATCGTTCCAGCCTACTCTTTTTTGCCAATTTGTATAGGGACAGGCAGGAAGCAGTGTGTCAGGCAGTGAGGATAATTTTAAAGACTTGCTGTTACTATTAGTTCCACAAAGGTTCTTTTCAGGACTGGTATCAGTGGTACAGTAATAGGCTTGTACACGTATAATATTCTTTCTTCCAAATATAGAAAGAATATTATACTTGACTGCTGCCCTTCTGCTGCAGTCTGCTAATCATTCACAACTCACTTGTTCCACAAAGCTCTTTATCAGGACTGGTAACTTGGTCTGTCTAGGGTGCTACGGTACATAGGCTTGGGTGCGGTACAGTCTGCTGTTCTGTAAGGACCGCTATCGGTCCACAATACATAGGGTTGCCGTGCACTACTGCTGACCGCTGCCCTATACTGCAGCAGTCCTTCAGCGGTATAGGGACTGACGCACAGTCTGCTAAACACTAATACACAACCTGCTTGGTCCACAAAAGTTCTTATAAGGACTGGTAACTTGGTATAGGGTGCTACGGTACATAGGCCTGAGTGCGTTACAGTCTGCTGTTCTGTAAGGACCGCTATCGGTCCACAATACATAGGGTTGACGTGCACTACTGCTGACCGCTGCCCTATACTGCAGCAGTCCTTCAGCGGTATAGGGACTGACGCACAGTCTGCTAAACACTAACACACAACCTGCTTGGTCCACAAAAGTTCTTATAAGGACTGGTAACTTGGTATAGGGTGCTACGGTACATAGGCCTGAGTGCAGTACAGTCTGCTGTTCTGTAAGGACTGCTATCGGTCCACAATACATAGGGTTGCCGTGCACTACTGCTGACCGCTGCCCTATACTGCAGCAGTCCTTCAGCGGTATAGGGACTGACGCACAGTCTGCTAAACACTAATACACAACCTGCTTGGTCCACAAAAGTTCTTATAAGGACTGGTAACTTGGTATAGGGTGCTACGGTACATAGGCCTGAGTGCAGTACAGTCTGCTGTTCTGTAAGGACCGCTATCGGTCCACAATACATAGGGTTGACGTGCACTACTGCTGACCGCTGCCCTATACTGCAGCAGTCCTTCAGCGGTATAGGGACTGACGTACAGTCTGCTAATCACTAACACACAACCTGCTTGGTCCACAAAAGTTCTTATAAGGACTGGTAACTTGGTATAGGGTGCTACGGTACATAGGCCTGAGTGCGTTACAGTCTGCTGTTCTGTAAGGACCGCTATCGGTCCACAATACATAGGGTTGCCGTGCACTACTGCTGACCGCTGCCCTATACTGCAGCAGTCCTTCAGCGGTATAGGGACTGACGCACAGTCTGCTAAACACTAATACACAACCTGCTTGGTCCACAAAAGTTCTTATAAGGACTGGTAACTTGGTATAGGGTGCTACGGTACATAGGCCTGAGTGCGTTACAGTCTGCTGTTCTGTAAGGACCGCTATCGGTCCACAATACATAGGGTTGCCGTGCACTACTGCTGACCGCTGCCCTATACTGCAGCAGTCCTTCAGCGGTATAGGGACTGACGCACAGTCTGCTAAACACTAACACACAACCTGCTTGGTCCACAAAAGTTTTTATAAGGACTGGTAACTTGGTATAGGGTGCTACGGTACATAGGCCTGAGTGCGTTACAGTCTGCTGTTCTGTAAGGACCGCTATCGGTCCACAATACATAGGGTTGCCGTGCACTACTGCTGACCGCTGCCCTATACTGCAGCAGTCCTTCAGCGGTATAGGGACTGACGCACAGTCTGCTAAACACTAACACACAACCTGCTTGGTCCACAAAAGTTTTTATAAGGACTGGTAACTTGGTATAGGGTGCTACGGTACATAGGCCTGAGTGCAGTACAGTCTGCTGTTCTGTAAGGACCGCTATCGGTCCACAATACATAGGGTTGACGTGCACTACTGCTGACCGCTGCCCTATACTGCAGCAGTCCTTCAGCGGTATAGGGACTGACGTACAGTCTGCTAATCACTAACACACAACCTGCTTGGTCCACAAAAGTTCTTATAAGGACTGGTAACTTGGTATAGGGTGCTACGGTACATAGGCCTGAGTGCGTTACAGTCTGCTGTTCTGTAAGGACCGCTATCGGTCCACAATACATAGGGTTGCCGTGCACTACTGCTGACCGCTGCCCTATACTGCAGCAGTCCTTCAGCGGTATAGGGACTGACGCACAGTCTGCTAAACACTAATACACAACCTGCTTGGTCCACAAAAGTTCTTATAAGGACTGGTAACTTGGTATAGGGTGCTACGGTACATAGGCCTGAGTGCGTTACAGTCTGCTGTTCTGTAAGGACCGCTATCGGTCCACAATACATAGGGTTGCCGTGCACTACTGCTGACCGCTGCCCTATACTGCAGCAGTCCTTCAGCGGTATAGGGACTGACGCACAGTCTGCTAAACACTAACACACAACCTGCTTGGTCCACAAAAGTTTTTATAAGGACTGGTAACTTGGTATAGGGTGCTACGGTACATAGGCCTGAGTGCGTTACAGTCTGCTGTTCTGTAAGGACCGCTATCGGTCCACAATACATAGGGTTGCCGTGCACTACTGCTGACCGCTGCCCTATACTGCAGCAGTCCTTCAGCGGTATAGGGACTGACGCACAGTCTGCTAAACACTAACACACAACCTGCTTGGTCCACAAAAGTTTTTATAAGGACTGGTAACTTGGTATAGGGTGCTACGGTACATAGGCCTGAGTGCAGTACAGTCTGCTGTTCTGTAAGGACCGCTATCGGTCCACAATACATAGGGTTGACGTGCACTACTGCTGACCGCTGCCCTATACTGCAGCAGTCCTTCAGCGGTATAGGGACTAAGAGTTTTGTCACAGGGTGATTTAAAAAATGACAGGCAGAGGAAGAGGCAGGCCCTTCCGCAGGGGTGGTAGGGGTAGGGCAGGAGCAACAGCCTTGAGCCAAAGTGGGAAGTTGCAGAAGGTGCGTTCAATTACTTTAAAGGACGCACCAGACTTGGTTGAGTGGCTCACTCAGCCTTATTCTTCTGCACCCTCCTCATCCTCTCGATCTGCACCCTCTTCTTCACTCTCTGCTATGTGCACCCCCAAAGACACTACCACCAACAACACCACCACCACCACATACCTTCCGCTTGAGTGCAAATGGGGGCCTTCATGCTCCAGTGTTTTAATAGGGACCCCCGTATAAAAAGCATGAGGGTCAAGGACCAGTACTGGGTGGCAACGTACTTAGATCCCCGGTACAAACACAAAATGGCGGAAATGTTACCGCCGTCGCAGAGGGCTGTCAGAATGCAGCACTTCCAGGCCTTGCTTCGAGAAATGCTGCATTCTGCTTTTGCGTGCGCTGGCAGAGGAGCAATTCCCACTCCCAGAGAAGGATTTGCGGGTACCAATCCAACAGCGCCTGCAAGAAGAGGCCGGTTTGAAGATGTGTTGGTGACTTCGGATATGAGGTCATTCTTTCAGCCGACCCATCGACAGGTGTCATCCGGATCCAGCATCAGGGAACGCCTAGACCGTCAGGTGTCCGACTACATTGGGTTAACGGCCGATGTGGACGCTCTGAGGAGTGATGAACCCCTAGACTACTGGGTGGGCAGGCTTGACCTCTGGCCAGAGCTTGCCCAATTTGCAATCGAACTGTTGGCTTGCCCCTCATCCAGTGTCCTGTCCGAAAGGACGTTCAGCGCAGCAGGGGGGATTGTGACCGATAAGCGTACTCGCCTAGCTCACGACAGTGTTAACTACCTCACATTTCTAAAAATGAATGAGGCATGGATCTCGGAGGAATTCAACACATGTGATCAGTAGACCATGTATATGTCTATAAACAATTTTTGGAATCAAGCACACAGACCTTCTTAATTCATTTGGCTCACTTCCCTGACCCAAAAAAGCACACCGTACTATATGCCCCTACCCTCCTCTTTGAAGAGGTTGAGCGGTGTCATATTTCTACTGGGGCTGCTTATTATGAGGGGTTCCCACCATCCCTGTGCTGTGCTGACTTCCTCCTGGGTGTTCTTATTATGAGGGGCTCCCACCATCCCTGTGCTGTGCTGACTTCCTCCTGGGGGTTCTTATTATGAGGGGATCACACCATCCCTGTGCTGTGCTGACTTCCTCCTGGGGCTGCTTACGGTGCTGCTGTCAGCGCTGTATGTCACGGAGCTGCTGTCAGCGCTGTATGTCACGGAGCTGCTGTCAGCGCTGTATGTCACGGAGCTGCTGTCAGCGCTGTATGTCACGGAGCTGCTGTCAGCGCTGTATGTCACGGTGCTGCTGTCAGCGCTGTATGTCACGGAGCTGCTGTCAGCGCTGTATGTCACGGAGCTGCTGTCAGTGCTGTATGTCACGGAGCTGCTGTCAGCGCTGTATGTCACGGAGCTGCTGTCAGCGCTGTATGTCACGGAGCTGCTGTCAGCGCTGTATGTCACGGTGCTGCTGTCAGCGCTGTATGTCACGGAGCTGCTGTCAGCGCTGTATGTCACGGAGCTGCTGTCAGCGCTGTATGTCACGGAGCTGCTGTCAGCGCTGTATGTCACGGAGCTGCTGTCAGCGCTGTATGTCACGGAGCTGCTGTCAGCGCTGTATGTCACGGTGCTGATGTCAGTGCTCTGTATTACGGTGCTGCTGTCAGTGCTCTGTATCTCCTGCACCCTCTTGTTTGCCTACCCTGGTCCCTGACCTTCCCTCTCCTCCATTGCCTTCATTAGCTCCATAGTCCTGAATTGTCAGAACAATTTCCCAAATAAAAAAAAAATGCTTGTAGTTATCGATCCCAAATTCACCTCATACATGTATTATGCTATTGTCCAGGTGGTGGGACTACGTGCTACCCCCTAATAATTACCCCGTGGCCGCAAATTCGACCTAAAGGTTTGCGAAATTCGCCTCCCATTGAAGTCAATGGAGCCCGCGGCGAACGGTCGTTTTCGCGAACGTTTGTGTCCGTTCGCGTTTCGCGTTCGCGAAACGTCCCGTCGGAAGTTCGTCCATCACTACACAACATACATGATATACAATGTAAACTGACATATAATCACACAACATACATGATATACAATGTAATACTGACATATAATCACACAACATACAGGATATACAATGTAGTACTGACATATAATCACACAACATACATGATATACAATGTAACACTGACATATAATCACACAACATACATGATATACAATGTAATACTGACATATAATCACACAACATACAGGATATACAATGTAACACTGACATATAATCACACAACATACAGGATATACAATGTAACACTGACATATAATCACACAACATACATGAAATACAATGTAACACTGACATATAATCACACAACATACAGGATATACAATGTAACACTGACATATAATCACACAACATACAGGATATACAATGTAACACTGACATATAATCACACAACATACATGATATACAATGTAACACTGACATATAATCACACAACATACATGATATACAATGTAAACTGACATATAATCACACAACATACATGATATACAATGTAATACTGACATATAATCACACAACATACATGATATACAATGTAACACTGACATATAATAACACAACATACATGATATACAATGTAATACTGACATATAATCACACAACATACATGATATACAATGTAAACTGACATATAATCACACAACATACATGATATACAATGTAACACTGACATATAATCACACAACATACATGATATACAATGTAATACTGACATATAATCACACAACATACATGATATACAATGTAACACTGACATATAATAACACAACATACATGATATACAATGTAATACTGACATATAATCACACAACATACAGGATATACAATGTAATACTGACATATAATCACACAACATACATGATATACAATGTAACACTGACATATAATAACACAACATACATGATATACAATGTAATACTGACATATAATCACACAACATACATGATATACAATGTAACACTGACATATAATCACACAACATACAGGATATACAATGTAACACTGACATATAATCACACAACATACAGGATATACAATGTAATACTGACATATAATCACACAACATACATGATATACAATGTAACACTGACATATAATCACACAACATACATGATATACAATGTAAACTGACATATAATCACACAACATACATGATATACAATGTAATACTGACATATAATCACACAACATACATGATATACAATGTAAACTGACATATAATCACACAACATACAGAGATATACAATGTAATACTGACATATAATCACACAACATACATGATATACAATGTAACACTGACATATAATCACACAACATACATGATATACAATGTAACACTGACATATAATCACACAACATACATGATATACAATGTAACACTGACATATAATCACACAACATACATGATATACAATGTAAACTGACATATAATCACACAACATACATGATATACAATGTAAACTGACATATAATCACACAACATACAGAGATATACAATGTAATACTGACATATAATCACACAACATACATGATATACAATGTAACACTGACATATAATCACACAACATACATGATATACAATGTAACACTGACATATAATCACACAACATACAGAGATATACAATGTAACACTGACATATAATCACACAACATACATGATATACAATGTAACACTGACATATAATCACACAACATACATGATATACAATGTAACACTGACATATAATCACACAACATACATGATATACAATGTAACACTGACATATAATCACACAACATACATGATATACAATGTAACACTGACATATAATCACACAACATACATGATATACAATGTAAACTGACATATAATCACACAACATACATGATATACAATGTAATACTGACATATAATCACACAACATACATGATATACAATGTAACACTGACATATAATAACACAACATACATGATATACAATGTAAACTGACATATAATCACACAACATACATGATATACAATGTAATACTGACATATAATCACACAACATACATGATATACAATGTAAACTGACATATAATCACACAACATACAGAGATATACAATGTAATACTGACATATAATCACACAACATACATGATATACAATGTAACACTGACATATAATCACACAACATACATGATATACAATGTAACACTGACATATAATCACACAACATACATGATATACAATGTAACACTGACATATAATCACACAACATACATGATATACAATGTAAACTGACATATAATCACACAACATACATGATATACAATGTAATACTGACATATAATCACACAACATACATGATATACAATGTAAACTGACATATAATCACACAACATACAGAGATATACAATGTAATACTGACATATAATCACACAACATACATGATATACAATGTAACACTGACATATAATCACACAACATACATGATATACAATGTAACACTGACATATAATCACACAACATACATGATATACAATGTAACACTGACATATAATCACACAACATACATGATATACAATGTAAACTGACATATAATCACACAACATACATGATATACAATGTAATACTGACATATAATCACACAACATACATGATATACAATGTAACACTGACATATAATAACACAACATACATGATATACAATGTAATACTGACATATAATCACACAACATACATGATATACAATGTAAACTGACATATAATCACACAACATACATGATATACAATGTAATACTGACATATAATCACACAACATACATGATATACAATGTAATACTGACATATAATAACACAACATACATGATATACAATGTAACACTGACATATAATAACACAACATACATGATATACAATGTAATACTGACATATAATCACACAACATACAGGATATACAATGTAACACTGACATATAATCACACAACATACAGGATATACAATGTAACACTGACATATAATCACACAACATACATGATATACAATGTAACACTGACATATAATCACACAACATACATGATATACAATGTAAACTGACATATAATCACACAACATACATGATATACAATGTAATACTGACATATAATCACACAACATACATGATATACAATGTAACACTGACATATAATCACACAACATACATGATATACAATGTAAACTGACATATAATCACACAACATACATGATATACAATGTAATACTGACATATAATCACACAACATACATGATATACAATGTAACACTGACATATAATCACACAACATACATGATATACAATGTAATACTGACATATAATCACACAACATACAGGATATACAATGTAACACTGACATATAATCACACAACATACAGGATATACAATGTAATACTGACATATAATCACACAACATACATGATATACAATGTAACACTGACATATAATCACACAACATACATGATATACAATGTAACACTGACATATAATCACACAACATACATGATATACAATGTAACACTGACATATAATCACACAACATACATGATATACAATGTAAACTGACATATAATCACACAACATACATGATATACAATGTAATACTGACATATAATCACACAACATACATGATATACAATGTAAACTGACATATAATCACACAACATACAGTGATATACAATGTAATACTGACATATAATCACACAACATACATGATATACAATGTAACACTGACATATAATCACACAACATACATGATATACAATGTAACACTGACATATAATCACACAACATACATGATATACAATGTAACACTGACATATAATCACACAACATACATGATATACAATGTAATACTGACATATAATCACACAACATACAGGATATACAATGTAACACTGACATATAATCACACAACATACAGGATATACAATGTAACACTGACATATAATCACACAACATACATGATATACAATGTAACACTGACATATAATCACACAACATACATGATATACAATGTAAACTGACATATAATCACACAACATACATGATATACAATGTAATACTGACATATAATCACACAACATACATGATATACAATGTAACACTGACATATAATCACACAACATACATGATATACAATGTAACACTGACATATAATCACACAACATACATGATATACAATGTAACACTGACATATAATCACACAACATACATGATATACAATGTAATACTGACATATAATCACACAACATACATGATATACAATGTAACACTGACATATAATCACACAACATACATGATATACAATGTAAACTGACATATAATCACACAACATTCATGATATACAATGTAATACTGACATATAATCACACAACATACATGATATACAATGTAACACTGACATATAATAACACAACATACATGATATACAATGTAATACTGACATATAATCACACAACATACATGATATACAATGTAAACTGACATATAATCACACAACATACATGATATACAATGTAACACTGACATATAATCACACAACATACATGATATACAATGTAAACTGACATATAATCACACAACATACATGATATACAATGTAATACTGACATATAATCACACAACATACATGATATACAATGTAACACTGACATATAATAACACAACATACATGATATACAATGTAATACTGACATATAATCACACAACATACATGATATACAATGTAACACTGACTTATAATCACACAACATACATGATATACAATGTAATACTGACATATAATCACACAACATACATGATATACAATGTAACACTGACTTATAATCACACAACATACATGATATACAATGTAACACTGACATATAATCACACAACATACATGATATACAATGTAAACTGACATATAATCACACAACATACATGATATACAATGTAATACTGACATATAATCACACAACATACATGATATACAATGTAAACTGACATATAATCACACAACATACAGAGATATACAATGTAATACTGACATATAATCACACAACATACATGATATACAATGTAACACTGACATATAATCACACAACATACATGATATACAATGTAACACTGACATATAATCACACAACATACATGATATACAATGTAAACTGACATATAATCACACAACATACAGGATATACAATGTAATACTGACATATAATCACACAACATACATGATATACAATGTAATACTGACATATAATCACACAACATACATGATATACAATGTAACACTGACATATAATAACACAACATACATGATATACAATGTAACACTGACATATAATCACACAACATACATGATATACAATGTAAACTGACATATAATCACACAACATACATGATATACAATGTAATACTGACATATAATCACACAACATACATGATATACAATGTAACACTGACATATAATAACACAACATACATGATATACAATGTAATACTGACATATAATCACACAACATACATGATATACAATGTAAACTGACATATAATCACACAACATACATGATATACAATGTAATACTGACATATAATCACACAACATACATGATATACAATGTAACACTGACATATAATCACACAACATACATGATATACAATGTAAACTGACATATAATCACACAACATACATGATATACAATGTAAACTGACATATAATCACACAACATACATGACATACAATGTAATACTGACATATAATCACACAACATACATGATATACAATGTAATACTGACATATAATCACACAACATACATGATATACAATGTAATACTGACATATAATCACACAACATACATGATATACAATGTAACACTGACATATAATCACACAACATACAGGATATACAATGTAACACTGACATATAATCACACAACATACATGATATACAATGTAACACTGACATATAATCACACAACATACATGATATACAATGTAAACTGACATATAATCACACAACATACATGATATACAATGTAATACTGACATATAATCACACAACATACATGATATACAATGTAACACTGACATATAATCACACAACATACATGATATACAATGTAATACTGACATATAATCACACAACATACAGGATATACAATGTAACACTGACATATAATCACACAACATACAGGATATACAATGTAACACTGACATATAATCACACAACATACATGATATACAATGTAACACTGACATATAATCACACAACATACATGATATACAATGTAAACTGACATATAATCACACAACATACATGATATACAATGTAATACTGACATATAATCACACAACATACATGATATACAATGTAACACTGACATATAATAACACAACATACAGGATATACAATGTAACACTGACATATAATCACACAACATACAGGATATACAATGTAATACTGACATATAATCACACAACATACATGATATACAATGTAACACTGACATATAATCACACAACATACATGATATACAATGTAATACTGACATATAATCACACAACATACATGATATACAATGTAACACTGACATATAATCACACAACATACATGATATACAATGTAATACTGACATATAATCACACAACATACATGATATACAATGTAAACTGACATATAATCACACAACATACAGAGATATACAATGTAATACTGACATATAATCACACAACATACATGATATACAATGTAACACTGACATATAATCACACAACATACATGATATACAATGTAACACTGACATATAATCACACAACATACATGATATACAATGTAACACTGACATATAATCACACAACATACATGATATACAATGTAAACTGACATATAATCACACAACATACATGATATACAATGTAAATTGACATATAATCACACAACATACAGAGATATACAATGTAATACTGACATATAATCACACAACATACATGATATACAATGTAACACTGACATATAATCACACAACATACATGATATACAATGTAACACTGACATATAATCACACAACATACATGATATACAATGTAACACTGACATATAATCACACAACATACATGATATACAATGTAAACTGACATATAATCACACAACATACATGATATACAATGTAATACTGACATATAATCACACAACATACATGATATACAATGTAACACTGACATATAATAACACAACATACATGATATACAATGTAAACTGACATATAATCACACAACATACATGATATACAATGTAATACTGACATATTATCACACAACATACATGATATACAATGTAACACTGACATATAATCACACAACATACATGATATACAATGTAACACTGACATATAATCACACAACATACATGATATACAATGTAACACTGACATATAATCACACAACATACATGATATACAATGTAAACTGACATATAATCACACAACATACATGATATACAATGTAATACTGACATATAATCACACAACATACATGATATACAATGTAACACTGACATATAATAACACAACATACATGATATACAATGTAATACTGACATATAATCACACAACATACATGATATACAATGTAAACTGACATATAATCACACAACATACATGATATACAATGTAATACTGACATATAATCACACAACATACATGATATACAATGTAAACTGACATATAATCACACAACATACAGAGATATACAATGTAATACTGACATATAATCACACAACATACATGATATACAATGTAACACTGACATATAATCACACAACATACATGATATACAATGTAACACTGACATATAATCACACAACATTCATGATATACAATGTAACACTGACATATAATCACACAACATACATGATATACAATGTAATACTGACATATAATCACACAACATACAGGATATACAATGTAATACTGACATATAATCACACAACATACATGATATACAATGTAACACTGACATATAATCACACAACATACATGATATACAATGTAATACTGACATATAATCACACAACATACATGATATACAATGTAATACTGACATATAATCACACAACATACATGATATACAATGTAAACTGACATATAATCACACAACATACATGATATACAATGTAACACTGACATATAATCACACAACATACATGATATACAATGTAACACTGACATATAATCACACAACATACATGATATACAATGTAAACTGACATATAATCACACAACATACATGATATACAATGTAATACTGACATATAATCACACAACATACATGATATACAATGTAACACTGACATATAATAACACAACATACATGATATACAATGTAATACTGACATATAATCACACAACATACATGATATACAATGTAAACTGACATATAATCACACAACATACATGATATACAATGTAATACTGACATATAATCACACAACATACATGATATACAATGTAACACTGACATATAATCACACAACATACATGATATACAATGTAAACTGACATATAATCACACAACATACATGATATACAATGTAAACTGACATATAATCACACAACATACATGATATACAATGTAATACTGACATATAATCACACAACATACATGATATACAATGTAATACTGACATATAATCACACAACATACAGAGATATACAATGTAACACTGACATATAATCACACAACATACATGATATACAATGTAATACTGACATATAATCACACAACATACATGATATACAATGTAACACTGACATATAATCACACAACATACATGATATACAATGTAATACTGACATATAATCACACAACATACAGAGATATACAATGTAATACTGACATATAATCACACAACATACATGATATACAATGTAATACTGACATATAATCACACAACATACATGATATACAATGTAACACTGACATATAATCACACAACATACAGAGATATACAATGTAATACTGACATATAATCACACAACATACATGATATACAATGTAACACTGACATATAATCACACAACATACATGATATACAATGTAATACTGACATATAATCACACAACATACATGATATACAATGTAACACTGACATATAATCACACAACATACAGAGATATACAATGTAATACTGACATATAATCACACAACATACATGATATACAATGTAACACTGACATATAATCACACAACATACATGATATACAATGTAACACTGACATATAATCACACAACATACAGGATATACAATGTAACACTGACATATAATCACACAACATACATGATATACAATGTAACACTGACATATAATCACACAACATACATGATATACAATGTAACACTGACATATAATCACACAACATACATGATATACAATGTAAACTGACATATAATCACACAACATACATGATATACAATGTAATACTGACATATAATCACACAACATACATGATATACAATGTAAACTGACATATAATCACACAACATACATGATATACAATGTAACACTGACATATAATCACACAACATACATGATATACAATGTAATACTGACATATAATCACACAACATACATGATATACAATGTAACACTGACATATAATCACACAACATACATGATATACAATGTAACACTGACATATAATCACACAACATACATGATATACAATGTAAACTGACATATAATCACACAACATACATGATATACAATGTAACACTGACATATAATCACACAACATACATGATATACAATGTAACACTGACATATAATCACACAACATACATGATATACAATGTAACACTGACATATAATAACACAACATACATGATATACAATGTAACACTGACATATAATCACACAACATACATGATATACAATGTAACACTGACATATAATAACACAACATACAGAGATATACAATGTAATACTGACATATAATCACACAACATACATGATATACAATGTAAACTGACATATAATCACACAACATACATGATATACAATGTAAACTGACATATAATCACACAACATACATGATATACAATGTAATACTGACATATAATCACACAACATACATGATATACAATGTAACACTGATATATAATCACACAACATACATGATATACAATGTAAACTGACATATAATCACACAACATACATGATATACAATGTAATACTGACATATAATCACACAACATACATGATATACAATGTAACACTGACATATAATCACACAACATACAGAGATATACAATGTAACACTGACATATAATCACACAACATACAGAGATATACAATGTAATACTGACATATAATCACACAACATACATGATATACAATGTAAACTGACATATAATCACACAACATACAGAGATATACAATGTAATACTGACATATAATCACACAACATACATGATATACAATGTAACACTGACATATAATCACACAACATACATGATATACAATGTAACACTGACATATAATCACACAACATACATGATATACAATGTAACACTGACATATAATCACACAACATACATGATATACAATGTAACACTGACTTATAATCACACAACATACATGATATACAATGTAAACTGACATATAATCACACAACATACATGATATACAATGTAATACTGACATATAATCACACAACATACAGAGATATACAATGTAACACTGACATATAATCACACAACATACATGATATACAATGTAACACTGACATATAATCACACAACATACATGATATACAACGTAATACTGACATATAATCACACAACATACAGAGATATACAATGTAACACTGACATATAATCACACAACATACATGATATACAATGTAACACTGACATATAATCACACAACATACATGATATACAACGTAATACTGACATATAATCACACAACATACAGAGATATACAATGTAATACTGACATATAATCACACAACATACATGATATACAACGTAATACTGACATATAATCACACAACATACATGATATACAATGTAACACTGACATATAATCACACAACATACAGAGATATACAATGTAACACTGACATATAATCACACAACATACATGATATACAATGTAACACTGACATATAATCACACAACATACAGGATATACAATGTAATACTGACATATAATCACACAACATACAGAGATATACAATGTAACACTGACATATAATCACACAACATACATGATATACAATGTAACACTGACATATAATCACACAACATACAGAGATATACAATGTAATACTGACATATAATCACACAACATACAGAGATATACAATGTAACACTGACATATAATTACACAACATACATGATATACAATGTAACACTGACATATAATCACACAACATACATGATATACAACGTAATACTGACATATAATCACACAACATACATGATATACAATGTAATACTGACATATAATCACACAACATACATGATATACAATGTAACACTGACATATAATCACACAACATACAGAGATATACAATGTAACACTGACATATAATCACACAACATACATGATATACAATGTAATACTGACATATAATCACACAACATACATGATATACAATGTAACACTGACATATAATCACACAACATACATGATATACAATGTAACACTGACATATAATCACACAACATACATGATATACAACGTAATACTGACATATAATCACACAACATACATGATATACAATGTAATACTGACATATAATCACACACATAGGTTAGACTTGTGTCTTTTTTCAACCTCACCTACAGGGGCGGACTGACAACTCATGGGGCCCCCCAGCAATAGGAGATCATGGGGCCCCCCTGTGTCCCAGCCACACTGCCCACATTACATACATTGGTCTCTACCCCCTTTAGCTGCAGAGGCAGCAGCTGAGGATGTACCCATGCTGCGGCAGGAATTATACCCCCTGTTGCTTTTGGTGGATGATCATGACCCAATCAAGTGAATAGGGCCACTCTGCAAACACCCTGCAACAAGGTGTAATGCACGCAGTAGTATCATGCTAGTGTGGGATCCAAGGGGATAAAGCAAGTTATGTGATGAGGCAATATAACGCCTCCTTATAGCCTGCTTTAGCCACTTAGTCGCTGTACTGGATAAGGTTGCACAACCTTTGCAGAGCAAGCCCCATGACAAGTGTGACAGGGTGTATAATTTCTGCTGAGGCTGCAACATGTGTACACTCCTGGACCCCTAGGATGGAAGCAGAGAGGGATTCCTGGGATGGGGGCAGAAAGAGGCCCCTGGGATGGGGGCAGAGGGGAATCCCTGGGATGGGGGCAAAGAACTGCAGACATGATAAAAGACAAGAGATGGTCAGATGCTGCGAACATGATACAGGAGGTGGATAGAGGCTGCGGACATGATACAGGAGGTGGACAGAGGCTGCGGACATGATACAGGAGGTGGACAGAGGCTGCGGACATGATACAGGAGGTGGACAGAGGCTGCGGACATACCGCAGGAGGTGGACAGAGGCTGCGGACATGATACAGGAGGTGGACAGAGGCTGCGGACATACCGCAGGAGGTGGACAGAGGCTGCGGACATGATACAGGAGGTGGACAGAGGCTGCGGACATGATACAGGAGGTGGACAGAGGCTGCGGACATGATACAGGAGGTGGAGAGAGGCTGCGGACATGATACAGGAGGTGGACAGAGGCTGCGGAAATGATACAGGAGGGGGACAGAGGTTGCGGATATACTACAGGAGGGGGACAGAGGTTGTGGATATACTACAGGAGGGGGACAGAGGTTGTGGATATACTACAGGAGGGGGACAGAGGTTGCGGATATACTACAGGAGGGGGACAGAGGTTGCGGATATACTACAGGAGGGGGACAGAGGCTGCGGATATACTACAGGAGGGGGACAGAGGCTGCGGACATGATACAGGAGGTGGACAGAGGCTGCGGACATGATACAGGAGGTGGACAGAAGCTGCGGACATACCGCAGGAGGTGGACAGAGGCTGCGGACATGATACAGGAGGTGGACAGAGGCTGCGGACAAACCGCAGGAGGTGGACAGAGGCTGCGGACATGATACAGGAGGTGGACAGAGGCTGCGGACATGATACAGGAGGTGGACAGAGGCTGCGGACATGATACAGGAGGTGGAGAGAGGCTGCGGACATGATACAGGAGGTGGACAGAGGCTGCGGAAATGATACAGGAGGGGGACAGAGGTTGCGGATATACTACAGGAGGGGGACAGAGGTTGTGGATATACTACAGGAGGGGGACAGAGGTTGTGGATATACTACAGGAGGGGGACAGAGGTTGCGGATATACTACAGGAGGGGGACAGAGGTTGCGGATATACTACAGGAGGGGGACAGAGGCTGCGGATATTCTACAGGAGGGGGACAGAGGCTGCGGACATGATACAGGAGGTGGACAGAGGCTGCGGACATGATACAGGAGGTGGACAGAAGCTGCGGACATACCGCAGGAGGTGGACAGAGGCTGCGGACATGATACAGGAGGTGGACAGAGGCTGCGGACATACCGCAGGAGGTGGACAGAGGCTGCGGACATGATACAGGAGGTGGACAGAGGCTGCGGACATGATACAGGAGGTGGATAGAGGCTGCGGACATGATACAGGAGGTGGAGAGAGGCTGCGGACATGATACAGGAGGTGGACAGAGGCTGCGGACATGATACAGGAGGGGGACAGAGGTTGCGGATATACTACAGGAGGGGGACAGAGGTTGTGGATATACTACAGGAGGAGGACAGAGGTTGCGGATATACTACAGGAGGGGGACAGAGGTTGCGGATATACTACAGGAGGGGGACAGAGGTTGCGGATATACTACAGGAGGGGGGCAGAGGCTGCGGATATACTACAGGAGGGGGACAGAGGTTGCGGATATACTACAGGAGGGGGACAGAGGTTGCGGATATACTACAGGAGGGGGACAGAGGTTGCGGATATACTACAGGAGGGGGACAGAGGTTGCGGATATACTACAGGAGGGGGACAGAGGTTGTGGATATACTACAGGAGGGGGACAGAGGTTGTGGATATACTACAGGAGGGGGACAGAGGTTGCGGATATACTACAGGAGGGGGACAGAGGTTGCGGATATACTACAGGAGGGGGGCAGAGGCTGCGGATATACTACAGGAGGGGGACAGAGGTTGCGGATATACTACAGGAGGGGGACAGAGGTTGCGGATATAATACAGGAGGGGGACAGAGGTTGCGGATATACTACAGGAGGGGGACAGAGGTTGTGGATATACTACAGGAGGGGGACAGAGGTTGCGGATATACTACAGGAGGGGGACAGAGGTTGCGGATATACTACAGGAGGGGGACAGAGGTTGCGGATATACTACAGGAGGGGGACAGAGGTTGTGGACATGATGGTGTCCTCCTCACCTTAGCCTCCTCCTCTGTCCACCATCATATTACTTCTCCACATTATCAGTGTGCTGTGCCCTCCTCCTGTGCCTCTTTCTCCTCTCCACAGGTCAGGGCAGCACAGTGCTTCCCTGACCTGTGGAGAGGAGAAATGGGCAGAGGAGGAGGGCACAGCACTGATGATGTGGAGAAGTAATGTGATAGTGGACAGAACACATCAGTCTCTGTCTCTCCCATGCATGCCACAGCTTCACCCTCCACCGCCTCCGGGCTCCCAGCGATGTCCTCCGCTCTCACTCACAGAGTTTACTCTCCTCTTCCCTCCTCAGTCCTCACCCCTGCTCGGCTCCTCTGCCAGTGTCCCGATCGTCTATTCGAAAATGGCGCCGGTTTACGTTACGTTACTGCGTATGCGCTGCCCGGGCGAGGCACGTACGAACTTTTCCGAGCCTGGCCGGCTTCGGAACGGTGCATGCACTGTTACATGGTCGGCTCGCGGCCATCTTTTTTACGGGCACCGATGCCTATAATGGATTTTAACGGGCAGCTCCAAAAAGGGGTTAACTCTATGGTTGCAAACACCGTGGGGCCACCTGCTGGACACCGGGCCCTCGGTCGGCGCCCGACTGCCCTAATGGTCAGTCCGCCCCGCTCACCTACAATGTAACTATGTTGGATGAGAAGGCCTGGCTCACAGACTCTGCTCTAATTCATCCCAAAGGTGTTCTATGGGGTTGAGGTCAGGACTCTGTGCAGGCCAGTCAAGTTCCTCCACCCCAAACTCGCTCACCCATGTCTTTACAGACCTTGCTGTGTGCACTGGTCCAAATTCTTTGATGGAGGGGGGATTA
The DNA here is from genome assembly GCA_037367395.1 of Lithobates pipiens. NCBI lineage: Eukaryota > Metazoa > Chordata > Amphibia > Anura > Ranidae > Lithobates > Lithobates pipiens. Next base: position 8,429 of record JAZDVW010002662.1, on the reverse strand, counting down.
TGGTGTGTGGTTATTTTTCAGGGGTTGGGCTGGGCCCCTTAGTTCCAGTGCAGAGAACTCTTAAGGAGTCAACATACCAAGACAATTTCATGCTCCTAATTTTGTGGGAACAGTTTGGGGACGACCCCTTCCTTTTCCAACATGACTGCCCACCAGTGCACAAAGCAAGGTCCATAAAGACATGGAGGAGCGAGTTTGGGGTGGGGGAACTTGAATGGGCTGCACAGAGTCCTGACCTCAACCCCATAAAACACCTTTGGGATGAATTAGAGCAGAAACTGTGAGCCAGACCTTCTCATCCAACATCAGTGCCTGACCTCACCAATGCACTTCTGGAAGAATGGTCAAACATTCCCATAGACACCCTCCTAAAACTTGTGGACAACCTTCAGAGAAGAGGTGAAGCTGTTATAGCTGCAAAGGGTGGGCCAACTCAATATTGAACCCTCCGGACTAACACTGGGATGCCATTAAAGTTCATGTGTGTGTTCTGGCAGGCGTCCCAATACTTTTGGTAATATAGGGTATTTTGGGTGCTGGGGGAGTGTTGGAGGTCTCAGGAAGGTCATCTGTTCCACATGACCCACCTTGCTGGATTGCCTGACCCTTCTCTACTGGAGGAAAGTACCAAGGGTCAGGAGATGATGGGATCACACCATGGACAGATATCGTGGCCTCCCTGTCTGTGATCACACCATGGACAGATATCGTGGCCTCCCTGTCTGTGATCACACCATGGACAGATATCGTGGCCTCCCTGTCTGTGATCACACCATGGACAGATATCGTGGCCTCCCTGTCTGTGATCACACCATGGACAGATATCGTGGCCTCCCTGTCTGTGATCACACCATGGACAGATATCGTGACCTCCCTGTCTGTGATCACACCATGGACAGATATCGTGACCTCCCTGTCTGTGATCACACCATGGACAGATATCGTGGCCTCCCTGTCTGTGATCACACCATGGACAGATATCGTGGCCTCCCTGTCTGTGATCACACCATGGGCAGATATCGTGGCCTCCCTGTCTGTGATCACACCATGGACAGATATCGTGGCCTCCATGTCTGTGATCACACCATGGACAGATATCGTGACCTCCTTGTCTGTGATCACACCATGGACAGATATCGTGGCCTCCCTGTCTGTGATCACACCATGGACAGATATCGTGGCCTCCCTGTCTGTGATCACACCATGGACAGATATCGTGACCTCCCTGTCTGTGATCACACCATGGACAGATATCGTGACCTCCCTGTCTGTGATCACACCATGGACAGATATCGTGACCTCCCTGTCGGTGATCACACCATGGACAGATATCGTGGCCTCCCTGTCTGTGATCACACCATGGACAGATATCGTGACCTCCCTGTCTGTGATCACACCATGGACAGATATCGTGACCTCCCTGTCTGTGATCACACCATGGACAGATATCGTGGCCTCCTTGTCTGTGATCACACCATGGACAGATATCGTGGCCTCCCTGTCGGTGATCACACCATGGACAGATATCGTGGCCTCCCTGTCTGTGATCACACCATGGACAGATATCGTGGCCTCTCTGTCTGTGATCACACCATGGACAGATGTCGTGGCCTCCCTGTCTGTGATCACACCATGGACAGATATCGTGGCCTCCCTGTCTGTGATCACACCATGGACAGATATCGTGACCTCCCTGTCTGTGATCACACCATGGACAGATATCGTGACCTCCCTGTCTGTGATCACACCATGGACAGATATCGTGGCCTCTCTGTCTGTGATCACACCATGGACTGGTATCATGGCCTCCCTGTCTGTGATCACACCATGGACAGATATCGTGGCCTCCCTGTCTGTGATCACACCATGGACAGATATCGTGGCCTCCCTGTCTGTGATCACACCATGGACAGATATCGTGACCTCCCTGTTGGTGATCACACCATGGACAGATATCGTGGCCTCCCTGTCTGTGATCACACCATGGACAGATATCGTGGCCTTCCTGTCTGTGATCACACCATGGACAGATATCGTGGCCTCCCTGTCTGTGATCACACCATGGACAGATATCGTGACCTCCCTGTCTGTGATCACACCATGGACAGATATCGTGACCTCCCTGTCTGTGATCACACCATGGACAAATATTGTGGCCTCCCTGTCTGTGATCACACCATGGACAGATATCGTGACCTCCCTGTCTGTGATCACACCATGGACAGATATCGTGGCCTCCCTGTCTGTGATCACACCATGGACAGACATCGTGACCTCCCTGTCTGTGATCACACCATGGACAGATATCGTGGCCTCCCTGTCTGTGATCACACCATGGACAGATATCGTGGCCTCCCTGTCTGTGATCACACCATGGACAGATATCGTGACCTCCCTGTCTGTGATCATACCATGGACAGATATCGTGACCTCCCTGTCTGTGATCACACCATGGACAGATATCGTGGCCTCCCTGTCTGTGATCACACCATGGACAGATATCGTGACCTCCCTGTCTGTGATCACACCATGGACAGATATCGTGGCCTCCATGTCTGTGATCACACCATGGACGGATATCGTGGCCTCCTTGTCTGTGATCACACCATGGACAGATATCGTGGCCTCCCTGTCTGTGATCACACCATGGACAGATATCGTGACCTCCCTGTCTGTGATCACACCATGGACGGATATCGTGACCTCCCTGTCTGTGATCACACCATGGACAGATATCGTGGCCTCCATGTCTGTGATCACACCATGGACAGATATCGTGGCCTCCCTGTCTGTGATCACACCATGGACAGATATCGTGGCCTCCCTGTCTGTGATCACACCATGGACAGATATCGTGACCTCCCTGTCTGTGATCACACCATGGACAGATATCGTGACCTCCCTGTCTGTGATCACACCATGGACGGATATCGTGACCTCCCTGTCTGTGATCACAAGATGGACAGATATCGTGGCCTCCATGTCTGTGATCACACCATGGACAGATATCGTGGCCTCCATGTCTGTGATCACACCATGGACAGATATCGTGGCCTCCATGTCTGTGATCACACCATGGACAGATATCGTGACCCCCCTGTCTGTGATCACACCATGGACAGATATCGTGGCCTCCCTGTCTGTGATCACACCATGGACAGATATCGTGGCCTCCCTGTCTGTGATCACACCATGGACAGATATCGTGGCCTCCCTGTCTGTGATCACACCATGGACAGATATCGTGGCCTCCCTGTCTGTGATCACACCATGGACAGATATCGTGGCCTCCCTGTCTGTGATCACACCATGGACAGATATCATGGCCTCCCTGTCTGTGATCACACCATGGACAGATATCGTGGCCTCCATGTCTGTGATCACACCATGGACAGATATCGTGACCTCCCTGTCTGTGATCACACCATGGACAGATATCGTGGCCTCCCTGTCTGTGATCACACCATGGACAGATATCGTGGCCTCCCTGTCTGTGATCACACCATGGACAGATATTGTGGCCTCCCTGTCTGTGATCACACCATGGACAGATATCGTGACCTCCCTGTCTGTGATCACACCATGGACAGATATCGTGATTTCCCTGTCTGTGATCACACCATGGACAGATATCGTGACCTCCCTGTCTGTGATCACACCATGGACAGAAATCGTGGCCTCCCTGTCTGTGATCACACCATGGACAGATATCGTGGCCTCCCTGTCTATGATCACACCATGGACAGATATCGTGGCCTCCCTGTCTGTGATCACACCATGGACAGATATCGTGACCTCCCTGTCTGTGATCACACCATGGACAGATCACGTGGCCTCCCTGTCTGTGATCACACCATGGACAGATATCGTGGCCTCCCTGTCTGTGATCACACCATGGACAGATATCGTGGCCTCCCTGTCTGTGATCACACCATGGACAGATATCGTGGCCTCCCTGTCTGTGATCACACCATGGACAGATATCGTGACCTCCCTGTCTGTGATCGCACCATGGACAGATATCGTGGCCTCCCTGTCTGTGATCACACCATGGACAGATATCGTGACCTCCCTGTCTGTGATCGCACCATGGACAGATATCGTGGCCTCCATGTCTGTGATCACACCATGGACAGATATCGTGGCCTCCCTGTCTGTGATCACACCATGGACAGATATCGTGGCCTCCCTGTCTGTGATCACACCATGGACAGATATCGTGGCCTCCTTGTCTGTGATCACACCATGGACAGAAATCGTGGCCTCCCTGTCTGTGATCACAAGATGGACAGATATCATGGCCTCCCTGTCTGTGATCACACCATGGACAGATATCGTGGCCTCCCTGTCTGTGATCACACCATGGACAGATATCGTGGCCTCCCTGTCTGTGATGGCACCATGGACAGATATCGTGACCTCCCTGTCTGTGATCACACCATGGACAGATATCGTGGCCTCCCTGTCTGTGATCACACCATGGACAGATATCGTGGCCTCCCTGTCTGTGATCACACCATGGACAGATATCGTGACCTCCTTGTATGTGATCACACCATGGACAGATATCGTGACCTCCCTGTCTGTGATCACACCATGAACAGATATCGTGACCTCCCTGTCTGTGATCACACCATGGACAGATATCGTGGCCTCCCTGTCTGTGATCACACCATGGACAGATATCGTGGCCTCCCTGTCTGTGATCACACCATGGACAGATATCGTGGCCTCCCTGTCTGTGATCACACCATGGACGGATATCGTGACCTCCCTGTCTGTGATCACACCATGGATGGATATTGTGGCCTCCCTGTCTGTGATCACACCATGGACAGATATCGTGGCCTCCCTGTCGGTGATCACACCATGGACAGATATCGTGACCTCCCTGTCTGTGATCGCACCATGGACAGATATCGTGGCCTCCCTGTCTGTGATCACACCAAGGACAGATATCGTGGCCTCCCTGTCTGTGATCACACCATGGACAGATATCGTGAACCCCCTGTCTGTGATCACACCATGGACAGATATCGTGACCCCCCTGTCTGTGATCACACCATGAACAGATATCGTGGCCTCCCTGTCTGTGATCACACCATGGACAGATATCGTGGCCTCCCTGTCTGTGATCACACCATGGACAGATATCGTGGCCTCCCTGTCTGTGATCACACCATGGACAGATATCGTGGCCTCCCTGTCTGTGATCACACCATGGACGGATATCGTGACCTCCCTGTCTGTGATCACACCATGGATGGATATTGTGGCCTCCCTGTCTGTGATCACACCATGGACAGATATCGTGGCCTCCCTGTCTGTGATCACACCATGGACAGATATCGTGACCTCCCTGTCTGTGATCACACCATGGACAGATATCGTGGCCTCCCTGTCTGTGATCACACCATGGACAGATATCGTGGCCTCCCTGTCTGTGATCACACCATGGACAGATATCGTAGCCTTCCTGTCTGTGATCACACCATGGACAGATATCGTGGCCTCCCTGTCTGTGATCACACCATGGACAGATATCGTGGCCTCCCTGTCTGTGATCACACCATGGACGGATATCGTGACCTCCCTGTCTGTGATCACACCATGGACAGATATCGTGGCCTCCCTGTCTGTGATCACACCATGGACAGATATCGTGACCTCCCTGTCTGTGATCACACCATGGACAGATATCGTGGCCTCCCTGTCTGTGATCACACCATGGACAGATATCGTGGCCTCCCTGTCTGTGATCACACCATGGACAGATATCGTGGCCTCCCTGTCTGTGATCACACCATGGACAGATATCGTGACCTCCTTGTCTGTGATCATACCATGGACAGATATCGTGACCTCCCTGTCTGTGATCACACCATGGACAGATATCGTGGCCTCCCTGTCTGTGATCACACCATGGACAGATATCGTGGCCTCCCTGTCTGTGATCACACCATGGACAGATATCGTGGCCTCCCTGTCTGTGATCACACCATGGACAGATATCGTGACCTCCCTGTCTGTGATCACACCATGGACAGATATCGTGACCTCCCTGTCTGTGATCACACCATGGACAGATATCGTGACCTCCCTGTCTGTGATCACACCATGGACAGATATCGTGACCTCCCTGTATGTGATCGCACCATGGACAGATATCGTGGCCTCCCTGTCTGTGATCACACCATGGACAGATATCGTGACCCCCCTGTCTGTGATCACACCATGGACAGATATCGTGACCTCCCTGTATGTGATCGCACCATGGACAGATATCGTGACCTCCCTGTCTGTGATCACACCATGGACAGATATCGTGGCCTCCCTGTCTGTGATCACACCATGGACAGATATTGTGGCCTCCCTGTCTGTGATCACACATGGACAGATATCGTGACCTCCCCGTCTGTGATCACACCATGGACAGATATCGTGGCCTCCCTGTCTGTGATCACACCATGGACAGATATCGTGACCTCCCTGTCTGTGATCACACCATGGACAGATATCGTGACCTCCTTGTCTGTGATCACACCATGGACAGATATCGTGGCCTCCCTGTCTGTGATCACACCATGGACAGATATCGTGGCCTCCCTGTCTGTGATCACACCATGGACAGATATCGTGGCCTCCCTGTCTGTGATCACACCATGGACAGATATCGTGACCTCCCTGTCTGTGATCACACCATGGACAGATATCGTGACCTCCTTGTCTGTGATCACACCATGGACAGATATCGTGACCTCCTTGTCTGTGATCACACCATGGACAGATATCGTGGCCTCCCTGTCTGTGATCACACCATGGACAGATATCGTGACCTCCCTGTCTGTGATCACACCATGGACAGATATCGTGACCTCCCTGTCTGTGATCACACCATGGACAGTTATCGTGGCCTCCCTGTCTGTGATCACACCATGGACAGATATCGTGGCCTCCCTGTCTGTGATCACACCATGGACAGATATCGTGACCTCCCTGTCTGTGATCACACCATGGACAGATATCGTGACCTCCCTGTCTGTGATCACACCATGGACAGATATCGTGACATCCCTGTCTGTGATCACACCATGGACAGATATCGTGACCTCCCTGTCTGTGATCACACCATGGACGGATATCGTGACCTCCCTGTCTGTGATCACAAGATGGACAGATATCATGGCCTCCCTGTCTGTGATCACACCATGGTCAGATATCGTGGCCTCCCTGTCTGTGATCACACCATGGACAGATATCGTGACCTCCCTGTCTGTGATCACACCATGGACAGATATCGTGGCCTCCCTGTCTGTGATCACTCCATGGACAGATATCGTGGCCTCCCTGTCTGTGATCACACCATGGACAGATATCGTGGCCTTCCTGTCTGTGATCACACCATGGACAGATATCGTGACCTCCTTGTCTGTGATCACACCATGGACAGATCACGTGGCCTCCCTGTCTGTGATCACACCATGGACAGATATCGTGGCCTCCCGGTCTGTGATCACACCATGGACAGATATCGTGGCCTCCCTGTCTGTGATCACACCATGGACAGATATCGTGACATCCCTGTCTGTGATCACACCATGGACAGATATCGTGACCTCCCTGTCTGTGATCACACATGGACAGATATCGTGACCTCCCTGTCTGTGATCACACCATGGACAGATATCGTGGCCTCCCTGTCTGTGATCACACCATGGACAGATATCGTGACCTCCCTGTCTGTGATCACACCATGGACAGATATCGTGACCTCCCTGTCTGTGATCACACCATGGACAGATATCGTGACCTCCCTGTCTGTGATCACACCATGGACAGATATCGTGGCCTCCCTGTCTGTGATCACACCATGGACAGATATCGTGGCCTCCCTGTCTGTGATCACACCATGGACAGATATCGTGACATCCCTGTCTGTGATCACACCATGGACAGATATCGTGACCTCCCTGTCTGTGATCACACCATGGACAAATATTGTGACCTCCCTGTCTGTGATCACACCATGGACAGATATCGTGGCCTCCCTGTCTGTGATCACACCATGGACAGATATCGTGGCCTCCCTGTCTGTGATCACACCATGGACAGATATCGTGACCTCCCTGTCTGTGATCACACCATGGACAGATATCGTGACCTCCTTGTCTGTGATCACACCATGGACAGATATCGTGGCCTCCCTGTCTGTGATCACACCATGGACAGATATCGTGGCCTCCTTGTCTGTGATCACACCATGGACAGATATCGTGGCCTCCCTGTCTGTGATCACACCATGGACAGATATCGTGACCTCCCTGTCTGTGATCACACCATGGACAGATATCGTGGCCTCCCTGTCTGTGATCACACCATGGACAGATATCGTGGCCTCCTTGTCTGTGATCACACCATGGACAGATATC
>JAZDVW010002661.1:0-194632 GCA_037367395.1 Lithobates pipiens | reverse complement strand
GTCTCAGACAGTTCAAAACACACAAATATCTCTTCTGCTGGGAGGAATATGGGGAGTTATGCATCTGTTGTGGGGAGTCGCACCAAGGAGGGTGGGGGGAATACTGTAAATATTGGTGGTCACAATATAGGGGGGTTTGGTGGTGGGTATAGGAGGAGGAATGTGGTTCAGTTCAAGTGGGAGGGGGAGGGGACCCCACCAGTGAGGGGGAGGGTGGCAGAGTTGATTTTGGAAATGGGGTTTAAAGCTGTGGATATTTTTGCTTTGATTTGCCCAGTGGGGAGTTATGAATTTGATTTATCTTTTGTAAAACCTGAGGGGTTGGATTTATTTTGGGAGCGACATAGGAGGTGCCAGGGCCTTTCGCAGTGGAGTGGTTTGGTGCCAAAGGTGATTTCCAGGCAGCCTCTGATAAAATCGGTGACCATCCTGGTGCGTAACGAATCCATACCAGAGGCTGATTTGATAGTATGGCTACGCCGATATGGTGAGGTCCTCACTCCACTGCGGAAGGTCCTGGATGAGCATGGGATATGGACAGGGGCCTGGACGGTGTCACTAAAACTGGGGGTGCTGGGCAATGTAGTCCAACATCTGCCCTGCTCAGCTTTTCTGGGAAGAGATCGGCTGACTATTTTCTACCAGGGACAGCCCAAAGTCTGCAATAAATGTGGTGAAAAGGGCCATTTTGCCTCTACCTGCACCCGTAAAAAGTGTTCGCTATGCCAGGGTCTGGACCACTTGGCGAAAGATTGTACCCAAATTCGGTGCAATCTGTGCCAACAGCTTGGCCATCCTTACAGTAAGTGTCCAGAGGCTTTACATAACCTGCAAGGATTGGAGGCTGAGCTGCAGAGGCTGGATAAGGAGGATCAGGCCGCTGTAACTGTTGTTGTCCCTCCTGTGTCAGTTCCATCTGTTTCCCCTGGTAATGTTGTCCCTGAGTCTGTCCCTCCTGTGTCTGTTCCATCTGTTTCAGGTTCTGTTCCCCCTGGTAATGTTGTCCCTGAGTCTGTCCCTCCTGTGTCAGTTCCTTCTGTTTCAGATTCTGTTCCCTCTAGTGATGTGGTCCCTAAGTCTGTCCCCCATGTGGTTGTCCCTATTCCTGCTGTACGTAGGTCCTCCAGACTAGCGGAGGCTGCTGGGGGGGCAGGTTTAGCGGATCTTCCTTCTCAGCCTCCAGTCCCTGTCCCTCGGCAGCGCAAACGTGGTCAGGGGAATGTGGGGGTGCTGGATGGGGGTGGGGCTGATGGAAGGGTGTCCATATCCCATGTCTCACCCTCTGTTGAGGGGGATTCAGATGATGAGGGGTGGGAGACGTTTAGGAGGAAGAAAAAGAAGAAGAGGAAGACAAATAAAGTAGTTATTTCTTCCTCAGAGTCGGACCCAGGAGGGGTTCCTCCTGGTAACCCTTTTTCAGTTTTGTCAGGTGATGGGATGTCTGATATATCTTTTTCTTTATCATCCATGGATGAGGGGGAGTCACATAGTTTGAAGAGAGCTGTTTCTGGTGATGAGAGTGTGGCAAAGGTTAAGAAACGACTACCCCAATCATCCTGATGGCAGTTCCCACTCCGATAAAGGTGGCGACCATTAATGTCGCCAGCATGAAATCTGCAAGAGCTCGTGATATTGCCTTATTTTTGCTCAGCGAGTTTGATGCCGAGATTTTATTTTTGCAAGAGACCTGGCTCAATACTTTGGCCGATGTCCATCTAGCAAAAAGGGAGTGGAGATGCGGTCCCTCCTTTTGGTCTCTTGCGGCAGAGCCCTGCAGCGGAGTTGCGGTCCTTTTTAAAACCGATATGGTAACGTGCCGGCGGGTAATTGAGGTAGAGATTGGGAGATGCATGGTCTTGGACGTCTCTGTTAGGGGGCAGGACTTGCGTCTGATTAATATCTATGGACCGCAGTCAAGATGGGGCAGGAAATGCCTCCTCACAGAGATCAAGCCCTTCCTTTTTACATCCCAGCAGGTTGTCTTTGGAGGTGATTTTAACACCATAATTAGGCCTGAAGACAGGAGAGGCTCCATAGACAGGCTGGCGTACGATAGCGTTTTTCTTAGAGATATGGTGAGACAAGCAGGCCTGGTAGATGTGCATATTAAGCACTGCCCTGGCAGCACGGGATTCACATTTCAGAGAGGGAATAGTCAGAGTAGGATAGATAGGTTTTTTTTAAAGGAGAACTCTGCTTTCTCGGCTCCTGAGTTGAGGGCGGTGGAGTTCTCTGACCACTGTATGCTGTCTGTGACTCTGAATGCCTCGGACACTCCACCCAGGGGAAGGGGTACCTGGAAACTGAATTCGGCTCTCCTGGAAGACGTAGAGGTAAGACAATCCTTTGAGGATTTTTTTCAGGCACAGGTTTCTATTCTGGACTTTTGCAGCACTAAGTCAGAGTGGTGGGAACTTGTGAAACAAAGGGCGATTGGACTTTTCAAGGCCATAAGTAAGAAGAAGCAGCTTGGTATGTACATTGCCTACCAGCATTTGCGGAGGAAGCTTGATCGTCTTGTCTCGTATAGAGGAGATCCAGGGGAGATCTCTGAGGTGAAGTTTCTTCTTAGAAAGTGTCAATACGACCGGCATGCCTCCTTGGTTCTGGAGAGGGATTATGGAAAATATCACTCGCCTGATCCTTACCAGAACTGTAAGCAAGGCATAGCAGTTAAGACGGTCTTAGGCCTGAGGGATAGTACGGGTTCCCTGGTGAAGTCCAGATCAGGGATCCTGGAAATCTTCAGATCATATTATGCAGACCTTCTGGGAAGAAAGGACCTTTGTCGGGACAAGATGGAAAGCTTTCTGGATTCTACTCCAGGATTGGGAAATGGTACATTGCCTTTGATGGATTTGACAGAACCAATTTCAGTGGATGAGGTAGTTCATGCTATAGAGAAGCTGGCTACCAAAAAATCGCCTGGGCCAGATGGGTTGACAGCTGAATTCTACAAGTGTTTTAAGTCCATTCTGGCTCCCTTTTTAGCGGAGGTTTATAACAGCTGTCTAGAAGAAGGTTCGCTCCCTCCCTCCATGAGGCAATCCGCTGTGATTCTTCTGTCAAAAGGTAAAGACCCCTCAATGATTGAGAACTGGCGCCCCATCAGTCTTCTCAATGTTGATAGAAAGATCTTGGCGAAGATTCTTTTTTGGCGCTTGTCGTCAGTGGCAGGCGATTTGTTGTCCAGTCATCAGCACTGCTCGGTCCAAGGTAGAAGTACCTTTTCAGCGGTTTTAGCTGTCCGGGAGGCTTTGGAACGATGCAGGGCTGCTGGATGGAGAAAGTACTTGCTGGCATTGGATCAGGCAAAGGCTTTTGATAGAGTCAATCACGAGTACCTGTATTTGCTACTTGGTAGATACGGCCTGCAGGGGAGGTTTATAGATTGGCTGAAGGCATTATATAAAGGGGCTGAGAGCTTCCCACTGGTTAATGGTTGGGTTGGACGGCCTTTTGAGGTTGGCTCTGGTGTGCGCCAGGGATGTCCTCTGAGCCCCCTGTTATATGTATTCGCAATCGACCCCTTCATAAGAAGGCTAGAGAGTGGATCTTTGTGCGGGGTGCCTTTGGGCATTGCTGGTGTGCCACCTTTGAAGGTCGTGGCCTATGCCGATGATGTGTCTGTTATTGTCTCTGGAACGGAGGAGGCGCAGGAGGTGGTCTCTATGATAGAGCAGTACACGGAGGCTTCTGGTTCTAAAGTCAACCATGAAAAGAGTGAAGTTTTCTGGATGGGTGAGGAAGGTGAAAGCTTCGAACTTCCGGATGCCTTCCCAGAGCCCCAGCAGGAAATTAAAGTGTTGGGCATCAAATTTGGTCCTGGTGACTATGGTCATCGAAATTGGGAAAGCAGGTTGGTGTGTGCCAATGCCAAAGTAGCAAGTTGGAAGAAATGGAAGCTTTCATTGAGGGAGAGGGTTGACTTGATCAAAACGTACCTGGTCCCAATTTTTTTATATGTCAGCTTCGTCTGTATCTTGCCAGTATCTCTCTATGCAAGGGTGTACAGCTGCTTTTTCCAACTGTTATGGGGAAGTAGGCTGAACCTGATCAAACGCAATGTAACTTACCTGTCTAGGCGGGAGGGTGGCCTAGGAATGGTCAACCCAATAGTTTTCTTTTCTCTGCTGTTTTTAAAGTACAATCTTGGTAACATGCTAGCAGAGAACCCGCCGGGATGGGTGGGTATTTTTCAATCTTGTTTTAGGCCTTTTCTGCGATCCTGGGAAGATGGCGGGCCAGTGAAAAGTCTGAGAGTCCGACATGGCAAGCTCCCGGCTTATGTTGCCCCGTGTCTGAAAATACTTCGGCAGTGGCAGGTGACAGTGGAGGATATCAAGTCCCTCCCCAGGAAGCTTCTGGAGAAGAGGATTTTGGGCTCTGCTTTCAGTGTGTCACTGGCCTTAAGGGATTGCCCAGGCTCTGTAATGAGGGAAGGGTTGCGTTTAATCAATTTAGAAAGAATCCCCTTGAAGTTTAGGGATCAAGCCTGGCTCGCCTTCCATGGAAGGCTCTATGTGAGAGGGAACTTGAAGCATCGCCCTGTGGATGATCGGGATTGTCCTAGAGCGGAGTGTGTTGGTAAAGTGGAGTCTATGGACCACTTTTTGCTCCAGTGTCCCTTTAACATAGAGGTGTATAAAAGGGTGGGGAGGGCTCTAGGCATCCCCTTTTTCTATCGCATGAGTTATGCGGAGTGGGTGTATGGGGCATTCCCGACTCACTGGGATTTTGATTTGGATACACTGTTTTTAGTTAGTATAGTTGTCCGTTACTTCACATGGAATGCACGGTGCCAGATTACCCTGCGGAAGAAAGTCCTCTCTGTTGAGGTGGTGGTGCACGATATTCTGGGTGAGGTTGGGAAAATTCGGGGTCTTGAGAAGGGCAGGGAGCCTCGGGCAGTCTGGATAAGGGCGTGGAGGAATATCAGACCTGCCTTTGGTGAACTGCCCATCTCTGGGTGAGGAGCTCTTTTCTTTTTCTGGTTCTTTCACTCCCTTAGCTTTTTTTGGTTAGTATCTTCTTTTTGAAGAAGGGCTGCATGCATAATGGGTACAGGTTTGTTTCTTAACCTCACAAGTTTGATGTCTGGTGTAATGGTGTGAGTCGTAATAGGATTTATGTTATTGCTGTAAAGTATTTTTTTTTTTGGTTTGAGAGCAGTTTTGCTATATTCATTTTAATTTATGTAAATATGTATATATTTATGTATATTTATATATTGTGATTTTATGCTTAATGATTGCAAGACTTTTAATAAAGAAAAATTGAGAAGAATGTTCCTTACATTAGTGATCAGTGAGAAGAATGTTCCTTACATTGGTGATCAGTGAGAAGAATGTTCCTTACATTGGTGATCAGTAAGAAGAATGTTCCTTACATTGGTGATCAGTGAGAAGAATGTTCCTTACATTGGTGATCAGTGAGAAGAATGTTCCTTACATTGGTGATCAGTGAGAAGAATGTTCCTTACATTGGTGATCAGTGAGAAGAATGTTCCTTACATTGGTGATCAGTGAGAAGAATGTTCCTTACATTGGTGATCAGTGAGAAGAATGTTCCTTACATTAGTGATCAGTGAGAAGAATGTTCCTTACATTGGTGATCAGTGAGAAGAATGTTCCTTACATTGGTGATCAGTGAGAAGAATGTTCCTTACATTAGTGATCAGTGAGAAGAATGTTCCTTACATTGGTGATCAGTGAGAAGAATGTTCCTTACATTGGTGATCAGTAAGAAGAATGTTCCTTACATTGGTGATCAGTGAGAAGAATGTTCCTTACATTGGTGATCAGTGAGAAGAATGTTCCTTACATTGGTGATCAGTGAGAAGAATGTTCCTTACATTGGTGATCAGTGAGAAGAATGTTCCTTACATTAGTGATCAGTGAGAAGAATGTTCCTTACATTAGTGATCAGTGAGAAGAATGTTCCTTACATTGGTGATCAGTGAGAAGAATGTTCCTTACATTGGTGATCAGTGAGAAGAATGTTCTTTACATTGGTGATCAGTGAGAAGAATGTTCCTTACATTGGTGATCAGTGGGAAGAATGTTCCTTACATTGGTGATCGGTGGGAAGAATGTTCCTTACATTGGTGATCAGTGAGAAGAATGTTCCTTACATTGGTGATCGGTGGGAAGAATGTTCCTTACATTGGTGATCAGTGAGAAGAATGTTCCTTACATTAGTGATCAGTGAGAAGAATGTTCCTTACATTGGTGATCAGTGAGAAGAATGTCCCTTACATTGGTGATCAGTGAGAAGAATGTTCCTTACATTGGTGATCAGTGAGAAGAATGTTCCTTACATTGGTGATCAGTGAGAAGAATGTTCCTTACATTGGTGATCGGTGGGAAGAATGTTCCTTACATTGGTGATCAGTGAGAAGAATGTTCCTTACATTAGTGATCAGTGAGAAGAATGTTCCTTACATTGGTGATCAGTGAGAAGAATGTCCCTTACATTGGTGATCAGTGAGAAGAATGTTCCTTACATTGGTGATCAGTGAGAAGAATGTTCCTTACATTGGTGATCAGTGAGAAGAATGTTCCTTACATTGGTGATCGGTGGGAAGAATGTTCCTTACATTGGTGATCAGTGAGAAGAATGTTCCTTACATTGGTGATCGGTGGGAAGAATGTTCCTTACATTGGTGATCAGTGAGAAGAATGTTCCTTACATTAGTGATCAGTGAGAAGAATGTTCCTTACATTGGTGATCAGTGAGAAGAATGTTCCTTACATTGGTGATCAGTGAGAAGAATGTTCCTTACATTGGTGATCAGTGAGAAGAATGTTCCTTACATTGGTGATCGGTGGGAAGAATGTTCCTTACATTGGTGATCAGTGAGAAGAATGTTCCTTACATTAGTGATCAGTGAGAAGAATGTTCCTTACATTGGTGATCAGTGAGAAGAATGTCCCTTACATTGGTGATCAGTGAGAAGAATGTTCCTTACATTGGTGATCAGTGAGAAGAATGTTCCTTACATTGGTGATCGGTGGGAAGAATGTTCCTTACATTGGTGATCAGTGAGAAGAATGTTCCTTACATTGGTGATCAGTGAGAAGAATGTTCCTTACATTGGTGATCAGTGAGAAGAATGTTCCTTACATTGGTGATCGGTGGGAAGAATGTTCCTTACATTGGTGATCAGTGAGAAGAATGTTCCTTACATTGGTGATCAGTGAGAAGAATGTTCCTTACATTGGTGATCAGTGGGAAGAATGTTCCTTACATTGGTGATCAGTGAGAAGAATGTTCCTTACATTGGTGATCAGTGAGAAGAATGTTCCTTACATTGGTGGTCAGTGAGAAGAATGTTCCTTACATTGGTGATCAGTGGGAAGAATGTTCCTTACATTGGTGATCGGTGAGAAGAATGTTCCTTACATTGGTGATCGGTGAGAAGAATGTTCCTTACATTGGTGATCGGTGAGAAGAATGTTCCTTACATTGGTGATCGGTGAGAAGAATGTTCCTTCACCATATTGGTCATCCTTTTATTATCATTATATGACAGCTCGCCTTCTCTTTTGTCTCGTCTGATGATATGATCCATGTCTGGCCGCATCCTTCAGACTGCGATGACAATTATGAGTCCCATCAGATAGGGTACGGTGATGGGTGACCCTGTAATTTCAGGTCATGGCTCCGTCAGCTTGTGGAATGTGATGAGTTTTCCGGGGACGGGCCGCACTTCATGTTCGGAACAATGCGGGGAGGTCAGCCTGCTCTGACACGCTGTACATTTATACTCTGCCCCGTTATTATCAGTGTTTGGAGATTAAATTCAGAAACCCGAAAATTGTCAGCCTCCTGGGAGACGTGATGCCAGTATCCCAGGAGGATCGGGTCCATCGCCATTCTGTGGCCTAAACCAGAATGGTGGTGGAGCGTGGAGCCAAAAAAATTGGGGCAGCTGTGGCCTTCGTGTTTCCCTGTACCAATCCGGCCATTCTCCTCTGACCTCCCCCCAGTTATTAGCGAGGTGTCCTTCCCACAGATCTGCCACACGTTGGCGGGTCTGCCATGCCTTAGATGCTACAACCACCACCTTTGCCATCGACTTCCATTCCATAGACAGAGTCTCATAGACCGGCATCCCTACCGTTCAAATGTTCTGGAGATCTTCCCCAACGTGGCTTCTGCTGGTGGGCGTATACAGTAGATTGTGGCTTTGATACTTCTTTGGAACCCACGGGGCATTTGCACTGCTACCTCGGCACATATCTCCATTTGGAAGACTTTATACCCCAAAGATCTTAGTGTACCATTAGATACATCTCCTTAACTTGGAAAATAAATAAAAGCCCCTAAAACGGCCTCGGTTAGCCAAGACCCCTTATATGACTCCTGCCGCCCCCTGTGGGTGGACAACGTATGGCATGACCCGTTGCTCATTCGTCCTTCCGTGATATTTACCTCCTATATCTCATGATGATGAAGCAGATCATTCAAAGAATTGCATTGTTATCCTATCAGGATCAATATCCCGGTATATGTGAGAAATAGAGAAATAGAACTCTGATATCTGACTATCGGATTGGTTGAGGTCATACAGTGCCATGAAAAAGTATTCATACCCCTTGACATTTCCCACATTTTGTCATGTTACAACCAAAAATTAAAATGTATTTTATTGGGATTTTATATGAAAGACCAATGATGGTGAACCTCGACACCCCCAGATATTTTGGAATTACATTTCCCATGATGCTCATCCATTCTGCAGTGTAGTTGAGCATCATGGAAAATGTAGTTCCAAAACATCTGGGGGTGCCGAGGTTCACCATCATTGTAATAGACCAACACAAAGTGTCACATAATTGTGAAGTGGAAGGAAAATGATAAATGATACAAATAAATATGTGAAAAGTGTGTGGGGGAGGGGCATTTGTATGGCGCCCCCCGGAGTCAGTACTTTGTAGAACCCCCTTTCTCTACAAGTCTTTTTGGGGGTGTCTCTACCAGCTTTGCCCATCTAGAGAGGACATTTCTGCCCATTCTTCTTCTTTGTAAAATATCTCAAGCTCTGTCAGATTGGATGGAGAGCGTCTGTGATCAGCAATTTTCAAGTCTTGCCACAGATTCTCAATGGGATTTAGGTCTGGACTGTGACTGGGCCATTCTAACACATGAATATGCTTTGATGTAAACCATTCCATTGTAGCTCTGGCTGGATGTTTCGGGTCGTTGTCCTGCTGGAAGGGGAACCTCCGCCCCGGTCTCAAGTCTTCTGCCGACTCTAACAGGTTTTCTTCTAAGATTGTCCTGTATTTGTCTCCATCCATCTTCCCATCAACTCTGACCAGCTTCCCTGTCCCTGCTGAAGAAAACCATCCCCACCACATGATGCTGCCACCACCATGTCTCACGGTGGGGATGGTGTGTTCGGGGGGATGGGCGGTGTTAGTTTTCCCCACACATAGCGTTTTGTTTTTAGGCCATAAAGTAGAATTTTGGTCTCCTCTGACCAGATCACCTTCTTCCACATGTTTGCTGCCCCCTCCCCCACATGGCTTCTCACAAACTCCAAACAGGACTTCTTATGACTTTCTTTCTCCAATGTCTTTCTTCTTGTCACTCTTCCATAAAGGGCAGATTTGTGGAGAGACGACTAATAGTTGTCCTGTGGACAGATTCTCCCCCCTGAGCTGTGGATCTCTGCAGCTCCTCCAGAGTTACCATGGACCTCTTGGCTCTTCTTTGATGAATGCTCTCCTTGCCCGGCCCGGTCAGTTTAGGTGGACGGCCGTGTCTTTGTAGGTTTGCGGTTGTGCCCATACTCTTTCCATTTTCCGATGATGGATTGAACAGAGCTCCGTGAGATGGTCAAAGCTTGGGAGATTTTATTAAACCCAACCCGGCTTTATACTTCTCCACAACTTTATCCCTGACCTGTCTGGTGTGTTCCTTGGCCTTCATGATGCTGTTTGTTCCTTAGACCCCTTTTCACAATGAAGACGGTCCCGCGCTAGCGGTAAAGCACCGTTCGTTTTAGCTACGCTGTGCGGGTGGTAGCGGGGGCGCTTTTAACCCCAAAGAAGGGGTTAAAAGTGCCCGAAAAAGTGCCGTTGCCCATTGATTTCAATGGCAGGGGCGGTGTATACGCCGCTCCCGCACCGCTCCAAAGATGGAGCGGTGCGGTCCTGCAAGCTCACCACCGAAAGCACTTGCGCTTTCATAATGGGGAGGCAGTTTACAGGCGCAATTTTTAGTGCTAAAATGCCTGTAAAGCGCCTTCAGTGTGAAAGGGGTCTAACAAACTTCTGAGGGCTTCACAGAACAGCTGTATTTACACTGAGATTAAATGACACACAGGTGGACTCTATTTACTAATTAGTTGACTTCTGAAGTTTTTTGAAAATTGAAGAAATTTAAATAAAATTTGTTTTTTTCACAATTTTGTATGTTTTTTTTTTGTTTTGTTTTTCACCAGTGCAGTACAACGTCGTCATATGACTGGTGTGGAGGTGATCGGGGATACTGACTGTTGACAGTATATAAAATAAAATAAAAATTGTATTTTTATTAAAAAAATTGCTTTTTATAAAATAAAAATCTTTAAGTCTCCAAAGATTTTAAGACTTTATAGAAATAATTTATATCTTTACCGTCACATACTTGTACCATAAAAGTCCTAATATTTGTCGCAAGGTCCCTAAAGTGGTTGTATACTGTAGGCTGAAGGTTTCTTTAGCTTCATGAGTTCTATGCTTGATGCTAAAAAAAAAACCCTTCTGTGTGTTGCTCCCCTTACAGCCCCACCTAAAACTTACCTGAGCCTCCTCTTGATCCAGTGCTGTGCAATAGAGCCTCGGCTCTCCCATTGGCTCCCATTGCTGTCAATCACAGCCAGTGAGGAGAGAGCAGGGGGCAGGAGGAGCCACGGCTCTGTGGGTCTTACGAATGTGGCGTGGGCCTCGGGAGCGAGCACACACGAGTGCCCCCATAGGAAGCGGGGGGCACTGATTAGGGGGAAGAACTCGGAAGCACCAGCAGGGGGACCCAAGCAGGGGAGGATCGGGGCTGCTCTGTGCAAAACTTTTACCGAGCAGGTAAGTGTAACATGTTTGTTATTTCAAAAAAGGAACCTTAAATATCATACAAAATTTACCAACCCCATGCGCTGATTAAGCCACCATTCTGATGTTTAGTTGAAAAACAGTTGAGCCTCTTGACTGCATGGTTTTACTTGCAGGCACAGTAATCGCTGTTTGGCTACTTTGATTAATGAGCCAGGGTACCCAATAAACTGGCCAATAAGTGTTGCCATAGGTATTAAAGCAGAGGTTGGGGGTGAGAGGCAGAAGCTGGGGGTGAGAGGGGGAAGTTGGAGGTAAGAAGCAGAAGCTAGAGGTGAGAGGGGGACATTGAAGGTGAGAAGCAGAAGTTGGGGATGAGAAGTGGAAGCTGGGGGTGAGAGGCAGAAACTGGGGGTGAGAGGCGGAAGCTGGAAGTAAGAGGCAGAAACTGGGGGTGAAAGGCGAAAGCTGGAAGTAAGAGGCAGAAGCTGGGGGTGAAAGGCGAAAGCTGGGGGTGAGAGGCGGAAGTTGGAGGTGAGAGGTGGAAGCTGGGGGTGAGTGGCGGAAGCTGGAGATGAGAGGCGGAAGCTGGAGATGAGAGGAGGAAGCTGGAGATGAGGCGGAAGCTGGAGATGAGAGGAGGAAGCTGGAGATGAGGCGGAAGCTTGAGATGAGAGGAGGAAGCTGGAGATGAGAGGAGGAAGCTGGAGATGAGAGGCGGAAGCTGGAGATGAGAGGCGGAAGCTGGAGATGAGAGGCGGAAGCTGGAGATGAGAGGCGGAAGCTGGAGATGAGAGGCGGAAGCTGGGGGGTGAGAGGCGGAAGCTAGTGGTGAGAGGCAGAAGCTGGGGGTGAGAGGCGGAAGCTAGAAATGAGAGGCGGAAGCTGGAGATGAGAGGCGGAAGCTGGAGGTGAGAGGCGGAAGCTGGAGGTGAGAGGCGGAAGCTGGAGATGAGAGGCGGAAGCTGGAGATGAGAGGAGGAAGCTGGAGATGAGGCGGAAGCTGGAGATGAGAGGAGGAAGCTGGAGATGAGGCGGAAGCTTGGGATGAGAGGTGGAGATGAGGCGGAAGCTGGAGATGAGAGGCGGAAGCTGGAGATGAGAGGCGGAAGCTGGAGTTGAGAGGAGGAAGCTGGAGATGAGAGGAGGAAGCTGGAGATGAGAGGCGGAAGCTGGAGATGAGAGGCGGAAGCTGGAGATGAGAGGCGGAAGCTGGAGATGAGGCGGAAGCTGGAGATGAGAGGCGGAAGCTGGAGATGAGAGGCGGAAGCTGGAGATGAGAGGCGGAAGCTGGAGATGAGAGGAGGAAGCTGGAGATGAGGCGGAAGCTGGGGGCGAGAGGCGGAAGCTGAGGGCGAGAGGCAGAAGCCTGGGGTGAGAGGCGGAAGCTGGAGATGAGAGGCGGAAGCTGGAGATGAGATATGGAAGCTGGGGGTGAGAGGTGGAAGTTGGAGCGTATCTTAGGCCTCATTCACACGGCACTGTCAGTTTAGTAACGTTAAAAATGTATCAGTTCTTATGCGTTACTTCATCCATCTTCCATTCCGTTAACATCCATTAATTTACCCGTTTACTTCTGTTTTTGCATCCGTTTCGATCCGTTTCGGTCCGTTTAGCGCAGTTTCTGTGGCTTTGACATTACCCAGAAAGCATTGCATCCCATGCTGCATTCCAGTTTTCAGTGAGTGATTTGCCCTTAAGAAGAAAGAGAGGTGGCGGCGCACAGATATGTTACATAGGGGTGTGCCGCAGTCAAAAATAAACCCCTTGGTTTTGGTAAAGGTTATACAACAAAAGATGGACTGCGATAGCAACCAATAAATATTGGAATAATTAGATGGGTTTGCTTCCTTCCTACTCTGCTCCAACACAATATATGTATAGAAAGATATGAAATTATAAAAAATAATAATACCATCAGTGCTAGATCATTATTTACCAAAAAATTCAATGAAGTGACTTGTCCTTGCTGTGTCCTTCCTTTGTCCTTGTGTGTGTTATCTGCGTTGTGCGATGGATTCCAACAATGTTTGGGACATCGTGACATTCTTTGTCATATTTGTTTATATGTGGAGAAAGGAGAGCAAGAAAAAGCAGATTGTGACCTGGGAGCTGCTCCTGGGAGACATCTCTGGCCGTGGTTCTCCTTGGGGATGTACTTCCTATTGTCCATCATGTGCCTGGGTCATAGGTTGAGTTCCCAGATAAACAAAAAAAAAAAATTATTTCTTAAAAACAGATCTTAACTGATCGGACGTTGACGGACATTGTCCGTTAACGTCAGTTAATATCCCTTTTCATGGATCTTGGCGTAGCCTTGTACGTTAAAAAAAAACGGATAACAACGGAAGCGGAGGTTAACGGATGGTCATCCGTTTGCCCATAGGAATACATTGTCGTCTGTTGACAGATGGAAGAAAAAGGGATAGACGGTCCGTTCGTGTGAAAGCCCAACTCTTCTACAACCTGACCTCTTACAGCCCAACTCTTCCACAACCTAACCTCTTACAGCCCAACTCTTCCACAACCTGACCTCTTACAGCCCAACTCTTCTACAACCTGACCTCTTACAGCCCAACTCTCCCACAACCTGACCTCTTACAGCCCAACTCTCCCACAACCTGACCTCTTACAGCCCAACTCTTCCACAACCTGACCTCTTACAGCCCAACTCTTCCACAACCTGACCTCTTACAGCCCAACTCTTCCACAACCTGACCTCTTACAGCCCAACTCTTCCACAACCTGACCTCTTACAGCCCAACTCTTCCACAACCTGACCTCTTACAGCCCAACTCTCCCATAACCTGACCTCTTACAGCCCAACTCTTCTACAACCTGACCTCTTACAGCCCAACTCTTCCACAACCTGACCTCTTACAGCCCAACTCTTCTACAACCTAACCTCTTACAGCCCAACTCTCCCACAACCTGACCTCTTACAGCCCAACTCTTCTACAACCTGACCTCTCACAGCCCAACTCTCCCACAACCTGACCTCTTACAGCCCAACTCTTCCACAACCTGACCTCTTACAGCCCAACTCTTTCACAACCTGACCTCTTACAGCCCAACTCTCCCACAACCTGACCTCTTACAGCCCAACTCTCCCACAACCTAACCTCTTACAGCCCAACTCTCCCACAACCTAACCTCTTACAGCCCAACTCTTCCACAACCTAACCTCTTACAGCCCAACTCTCCCACAACCAGACCTCTTACAGCCCAACTCTCCCACAACCTGACCTCTTACAGCCCAACTCTCCCACAACCTAACCTCTTACAGCCCAACTCTTCTACAACCTAACCTCTTACAGCCCAACTCTCCCACAACCTGACCTCTTACAGCCCAACTCTCCCACAACCTGACCTCTTACAGCCCAACTCTCCCACAACCTAACCTCTTACAGCCCAACTCTTCTACAACCTAACCTCTTACAGCCCAACTCTCCCACAACCTGACCTCTTACAGCCCAACTCTCCCACAACCTGACCTCTTACAGCCCAACTCTCCCACAACCTGACCTCTTACAGCCCAACTCTCCCACAACCTGACCTCTTACAGCCCAACTCTCCCACAACCTGACCTCTTACAGCCCAACTTTCCCACAACCTGACCTCTTACAGCCCAACTCTTCCACAACCTAACCTCTTACAGCCCAACTCTCCCACAACCTAACCTCTTACAGCCCAACTCTTCCACAACCTAACCTCTTACAGCCCAACTCTTCTACAACCTGACCTCTTACAGCCCAACTCTCCCACAACCTGACCTCTTACAGCCCAACTCTTCCACAACCTAACCTCTTACAGCCCAACTCTCCCACAACCTAACCTCTTACAGCCCAACTCTTCCACAACCTAACCTCTTACAGCCCAACTCTTCTACAACCTGACCTCTTACAGCCCAACTCTCCCACAACCTGACCTCTTACAGCCCAACTCTTCCACAACCTAACCTCTTACAGCCCAACTCTCCCACAACCTAACCTCTTACAGCCCAACTCTTCTACAACCTGACCTCTTACAGCCCAACTCCTCCACAACCTAACCTCTTACAGCCCAACTCTTCCACAACCTAACCTCTTACAGCCCAACTCTTCTACAACCTAACCTCTTACAGCCCAACTCTTCCACAACCTAACCTCTTACAGCCCAACTCTTCTACAACCTGACCTCTTACAGCCCAACTCTCCCACAACCTGACCTCTTACAGCCCAACTCTTCTACAACCTAACCTCTTACAGCCCAACTCTTCTACAACCTAACCTCTTACAGCCCAACTCTTCCACAACCTAACCTCTTACAGCCCAACTCTTCCACAACCTGACCTCTTACAGCCCAACTCTTCTACAACCTAACCTCTTACAGCCCAACTCTCCCACAACCTAACCTCTTACAGCCCAACTCTTCCACAACCTGACCTCTTACAGCCCAACTCTCCCACAACTTGACCTCTTACAGCCCAACTCTTCCACAACCTGACCTCTTACAGCCCAACTCTCCCACAACCTAACCTCTTACAGCCCAACTCTTCTACAACCTAACCTCTTACCCCCAACTCTCCCACAACCTAACCTCTTACAGCCCAACTCTTCTACAACCTAACCTCTTACAGCCCAACTCTCCCACAACCTGACCTCTTACAGCCCAACTCTCCCACAACCTAACCTCTTACAGCCCAACTCTTCTACAACCTAACCTCTTACAGCCCAACTCTCCAACAACCTGACCTCTTACAGCCCAACTCTTCCCACCACAACCTAACTCTCCTACAGCCCTACTCTCCCACTCTTACAACCTAACCTCTCTCACATGGAAAGAATGGAGAAGTGGGTGTACCTACCTAGGGACGAAGGTTATTTGCAAGATAATTAGGTGAGAATACAGCAAATAAAAGTCTAAAAAAAGAAAACAAATGCACCACCTCATCTGCAGATGGATAAAATGCAATATATTCAGTTTCTGTTTGGGGACGGGATACCCTTTAAGGGGCTTAGAGAAGTTGCAGCACCACCATATAGTGGAGACAATGCTGACCGTCTCCCCTGCAGATTGCGTAAATTTGCCCAATTACTAAGAAATGAAGGGTCTATCATTTTTATCACAGGTGTAATTTATATGATAATATAATCAATCAAAACAATCATATTAATAATATCCAATTACAACATGTGACAATGATTCCTGTGCAATGGTGCAAACAAGATGAGCATGTGTCTCAGAATGGATACAAATAAATACACAAAAACGAAAATACAATGCCAATATCCGTGAAATAAAGAAATAAATAATAAAAATAAATAAAACAATAGTATCCGTGAATATCTGTGAAATAAAATATACATATATATATATATATACTATATATATATATATATATATATATATATATATATATATATATATATATATATAGTACTTTCAATGGTATGCGTCCTTATTGTAGTCTATAATCAATATTTGTGATGTATTCCTTCACCATTAAATGTGAGTATCCACGATAATGGATGACTTCTTTCCTTTCTTCCCTACGTGTTACGTCGCACCCACATGACTTCTTCAGGGGGTTCCCCTGAAGAAGTTGCGTAGGCAGGACGTAACGCGTAGGGTGAGAGCAGAGTTAAACCGGAAGTGACACTAGTAAAGGATTCGAGTTCGGCACTCATGGAATTTCATTTAACTACTTTTAAATGTTAGTTTTTAGCTTTCCGTTTGAATAAACTTGTTTGACCGTTCATGCACTACGAGAGTATTCTCCTTTTATACAGGCACACCTGGAGGACAACATAGGAGAGGACTTAGGAAAAATACATTACCATCATACGCCAGGTGAGAGGCTAGAGAGCACAGAGGTGACACGGGAGGATAGGAAAGAAGTCGCCCATTATTATGGATACTCACATTTAATAGTGAAGGGATAAATCACGGATATTTTTATAGATTATTTCAGGGATATTCACGGATACTATAGTTTTATTGATTTTTAATATTTCATTTATTTATTATTTATTTCACTGATATTGGCATTGTATTTTAGTTTGTGTATTGGTTTGTATCCATTCTGAGACACATGCTCACCCTGTTTGCACCATTGCACAGGAATCATTGTCACATGTTGTAAGTGGATATTATTAATATGATTGTTTAGATTGATAACGCTACACTATTCACCTTTATACATTTTTTTCACCTATTAGCCACGGATTAGGTGTGTGCAGCTGTCTGTAACTATTTATAATTTGCACAACTCACACATAAAAGGTAGTGTGGGAGAAAAACGTTACACATTTATATTTTATATGATAGAGACAGAATATCAACCAAAAATCCCCCCCCCAAAAAAAAACCCCAGCAAAATAAGTATTTGATCCCCTTAGTAGTTGGTGGAGAAACCCTTGTTGGTGATCACAGAGGTCAGACGTTTCTTGTAGGTGGTGATGAGGTTTCCACACATCTCGGGATGGATTTTGGTCCTCTCTTCTCTACAGATCTTCTCTAAATCCTTAAGGTTTCTTGGCAACTCGAAGTTTCAGTTCCCTCCATACATTTTCTATAGGATTAAGGTCTGGGGGCTCCATGACCTTAATGTGCTTCTTCTTGAGCCACTCCTTTGTTGCCTTGGCGGTATGTTTTGGGTCATTGTCATGCTGGAAGACTCATCCATGACCCATCTTCAGTGTTCTGGATGAGGGAAGAAGGTTCTCATCCAAGATCTTACAATACATGGACCTGTCCATTGGCCCCTCAATGTGGCAAAGTCGGCCTGTACCTTTATCAGAGAAACAGCCCCAAAATATCATGTTCCCACCTCCGAGCTTGCATGTAGAGATGGTGTTCTTGGGGTCACAGTCAGCATTTTTCTTCCTCCAAACACAGCGAGTCAAGTTGATGCCAAAGAGCTCAATTTTGGTCTTATCTGACCTCAGAACTTTCTCCCAATCCTTCTCTGAAATCATTTAGATGTTGATTGGCCAACTTCAGATGGTCCTGTACATGTGTCTTCCTGAGGAGGGGGACCTGTCCATGTGTCTTCCTGAGGAGGGGGACCTGTACATGTGTCTTCCTGAGGAGGGGGACCTGTACATGTGTCTTCCTGAGGAGGGGGACCTGTACATGTGTCTTCCTGAGGAGGGGGACCTGTCCATGTGTCTTCCTGAGGAGGAGGACCTGTACATGTGTCTTCCTGAGGAGGGGGACCTGTACATGTGTCTTCCTGAGGAGGAGGACCTGTACATGTGTCTTCCTGAGGAGGGGGACCTGTACATGTGTCTTCCTGAGGAGGGGGACCTGTACATGTGTCTTCCTGAGGAGGATGACCTGTACATGTGTCTTCCTGAGGAGGAGGACCTGTACATGCGTCTTTCTGAGGAGGAGGAGGACCTGTACATGTGTCTTCCTGAGGAGGGGGACCTGTACATGTGTCTTCCTGAGGAGGAGGACCTGTTCATGTGTCTTCCTGAGTTGGGGGACCTGTACATGCGTCTTCCTGAGGAGGGGGACCTGTACATGTGTCTTCCTGAGGAGGAGGACCTGTACATGTGTCTTCCTGAGGAGGGGGACCTGTACATGTGTCTTCCTGAGTTGGGGGACCTGTACATGTGTCTTCCTGAGGAGGAGGACCTGTACATGTGTCTTCCTGAGGATGAGGACCTGTACATGTGTCTTCCTGAGTTGGGGGACCTGTACATGTGTCTTCCTGAGGAGGAGGACCTGTACATGTGTCTTCCTGAGGAGGGGGACCTGTACATGTGTCTTCCTGAGTTGGGGGACCTGTACATGTGTCTTCCTGAGGAGGAGGACCTGTACATGTGTCTTCCTGAGTTGGGGGACCTGTACATGTGTCTTCCTGAGGAGGGGGACCTGTACATGTGTCTTCCTGAGTTGGGGGACCTGTACATGTGTCTTCCTGAGGAGGAGGACCTGTACATGTGTCTTCCTGAGGAGGAGGACCTGTACATGTGTCTTCCTGAGGAGGAGGACCTGTACATGTGTCTTCCTGAGTTGGGGGACCTGTACATGTGTCTTCCTGAGGAGGAGGACCTGTACATGTGTCTTCCTGAGAAGGAGGACCTGTACATGTGTCTTCCTGAGGAGGGGGAGGACCTGTACATGTGTCTTCCTGAGGAGGGGGACCTGTACATGTGTCTTCCTGAGGAGGGGGAATTGTACATGTGTCTTCTTGAGTTGGGGGACCTGTACATGTGTCTTCCTGAGGAGGGGGACCTGTACATGTGTCTTCTTGAGTTGGGGGACCTGTACATGTGTCTTCCTGAGGAGGGGGACCTGTACATGTGTCTTCCTGAGGAGGGGGACCTGTACATGTGTCTTCCTGAGGAGGGGGACCTGTACATGTGTCTTCCTGAGGAGGAGGACCTGTACATGTGTCTTCCTGAGGAGTGGGACCTGTACATGTGTCTTCCTGAGGAGGAGGACCTGTACATGTGTCTTCCTGAGGAGGGGGACCTGTACATGTGTCTTCCTGAGGAGGAGGATCTGTACATGCGTCTTCCTGAGGAGGAGGATCTGTACATGTGTCTTCCTGAGGAGGGGGACCTGTACATGTGTCTTCCTGAGGAGGACCTTGCGGGGGCTGTAGGATTTCAATCCATGGTGGTGTATTGTGTCACCAATGGTGTGTTTGGTGACTGGGGTCCCAACTGCCTTGAGATCCTTCACAAGCTCCTCCCATGTAGTTCTGGGCGGATCCCTCACTTTTCTCATGACCATCCTCACCCCATGAGGAGAAATCTTCCATGGAGCTCCAGACTGAGGGCGATTGATGGTTATTTTGTATTTCCTCCATTTGTGAATAATCTCTCCGGCACTCGTCTCCTCTCACCAAGCTTCTTGCTGATGGTCTTGTAGCCCATTCCAGCCTTGTGCAGGTCTCCAATCTTCTCCCCGACCTCCTCTGACAGATCTTTGCTCTTCCCCATGATGGTGAGGATTGGAGGGAAGGGATTCTGTGGACAGGAGTCTTCTATACACATAACGAGTTGTCGTTAGGAGAACCTTCTTACATTGTCAGGACTAATCTGTGTACCACATGAGCACCTACTGGAGCCAGTCTGTGGGGGGAGGGTTATTGTTGGTTGGTAGGGGGGGGGGGGGGGGCAAATATTAAATTTTCCTCACTGAACTGCAACTCCATTTATAACATTTGTATTGTGTGTTTTTTCTGGATTTTTGGTTGATATTCTGTCTCTATCATATAAAATACACCTATGATAAAAAATGATAGACCCTTCATTTCTATGTAAGTGGGCAAACAAACACAATCCGCAGGGGAGATGATCATTATTTCCCCTACTGTATATGATATGCAAATCAACAATTTTGTACCAAGGCGGGGATCAGGCACCCCTCCCCCTTCCTATGTCTCATATCTACTGCGCTGACACTATAGGTCGACATCATTTAGATGTTGTTTATGGCAGAAATTTCAAGCTGCTAAATGTATTTGACTTTTAGCAGCGTTTAAAGCTACAACAGACTTGCTGGCTTTTAGCGCCCCGGAGATTTGTAGCGGCCCACAGAACTATCGCAGTCAGTGACAACCGCAACTCTGTGTCCGGCTGCCAATCACTGGAGATAAGAAGCAGAGATATCCGAAGCTGCTACAGAGTTGCTGGAGAGCCGTGGCCCTTGACAGGTCCCAACCCCCCACCAGTTACATCCAATCATAAGAGAGGAGCACAGACCGCCGTTCACACTGTAACATCATTTATTCACTCTGTGAAGCAGAAATATTTATTTTTGGGATGCAAAATATATTCTATTTCCGTCTGATGAAAATAAGTTAGGCTTTGTTTTACTGTAAAGTCCGTCAGTTCATCGAGTCTCGGAGATCCGCCGCTGTGAGGTCATCAGAAATGAGTCTCCGATATCTGTCACAATGAGGTCATCAGAATGAATCTCATAGATCCGCAGCAATGAGGTCATCAGAACGAGTCTCAGAGATCTGCCACCGTGAGGTCATCAGAACGAGTCTCAGAGATCTGCCACCGTGAGGTCATCAGAACGAGTCTCAGTGATCTGCCACCGTGAGGTCATCAGAACGAGTCTCAGTGATCCACCACGATGAGGTCATCAGAACGAGTCTCAGTGATCTGCCACCGTGAGGTCATCAGAACGAGTCTCAGAGATCCACCACGATGATGTCATCAGAACGAGTCTCAGAGATCCACCACGATGATGTCATCAGAACGAGTCTCAGAGATCCACCACGATGAGGCCATCAGAATGAACTTCAGAGATCCACCATGATGATGTCATCAGAACGAGTCTCAGAGATCCACCACGATGAGGCCATTAGAATGAACTTCAGAGATCCACCACGATGAGGCCATTAGAATGAGTCTCAGAGATCCACCATGATGAGGCCATCAGAATGAGTTTCAGAAATCCACCACGATGAGGTCATCAGAACGAGTCTCAGTGATCTGCCACCGTGAGGTCATCAGAACGAGTCTCAGTGATCTGCCACCGTGAGGTCATCAGAACGAGTCTCAGAGATCAGCCGTGATGAGGTCATCAGAATGAGTTTAAGAGATCTGCCACTGTGAGGTCATCAGAATTAGTCTCAGATCCAACATGATGAGGTCATCAGAATGAATATCAGAGATCCACCAGGACGAGATTATCAGAATGAATCACAGAGATCCGCCGTGATGGGGTCATCAGAACGACCCTCAGAGATCTGCCACTGTGAGGTCATCAGAATGAGTCTCAGAGATCCACCATGATGAGATTATCAGAATGAATCGCAGAGATCCGCCATGATGAGGTCATCAGAATGAGTCTCAGAGACCCGCCATGCTGAGGTCATCAAAATGGTGCTGATGAAGTCCGGGTGGCATCTTCAGACACTGTCTGGGTTGTTCCTCTCGGACACAGAGGACATGCTGTATGAGGTATCGTCATGTTCGGGGGATATGTGGCTGTAATCCATATCATCCAAATCTACCGGAGGGTCGCTCAGGAGTGTCTGGGGGAGACAAATAAAGTTATATCCACAACATTAATCACTGCAGAGCATGCATCACATGACAGAAACATGGAGGATGCCATAATACAGCACTTCACACCGCCGCTGTACATCATATACTTCACACCGCTCTACTCTGTACACTGTGCTGTACATTATATACTTCACACTGCTCTACTCTGTACACTGTGCTGTACATGATATACTTCACACCGCTCTGCACTGTACACTGTGCTGTACATTATATACTTCACACCGCTCTACTCTGTACACTGTGCTGTACATTATATACTTCACACTGCTCTACTCTGTACACTGTGCTGTACATGATATACTTCACACCGCTCTACTCTGTACACTGTGCTGTACATTTTATGCTCCTAATATACACAGTGCACAGGGAGGAGAGGCGTGGAGCGTATAATGTACAGCACAGTGTACAGAGAGAAAATAACTGGTTCCATTTAGGGGCGTGTTCTAGAACTACATTTCAGAGAGGGCAGGGAGAGGAAGAAGTCCGGAGACGACAGGGAGAGGAAGAAGTCTGGAGAGTGCAGGGAGAGGAAGAAGTCCGGAGAGGGCAGGGAGAGGAGGATGTCCAGAGAGTGCAGGGAGAGGAAGAAGTCCAGAGAGGGCAGGGAGAGGAGGATGTCCAGAGAGTGCAGGGAGAGGAAGAAGTCTGGAGAGCGCAGGGAGAGGAAGAAGTCCAGAGAGGGCAGGGAGAGGAAGAAGTCCAGAGAGGGCAGGGAGAGGAAGAAGTCTGGAGAGGGCAGGGAGAGGAAGAAGTCCAGAAAGGGCAGGGAGAGGAGGATGTCCAGAGAGTGCAGGGAGAGGAAGAAGTCCAGAGAGGGCAGGGAGAGGAAGAAGTCTGGAGAGTGCAGGGAGAGGAAGAAGTCCGGAGAGTGCAGAGAGAGGAAGAAGTCCAGAGAGGGCAGGGAGAGGAGGATGTCCAGAAAAGGCAGGGAGAGGAAGAAGTCCAGAGAGGGCAGGGAGAGGAGGATGTCCAGAAAAGGCAGGGAGAGGAAGAAGTCCAGAAAAGGCAGGGAGAGGAGGATGTCCAGAGAGCGCAGGGAGAGGAAGAAGTCTGGAGTGTGCAGGGAGAGGAAGAAGTCCAGAGAGGACAAGGCAGGGGAGGAATGTAAAGCAGGACAAGCAGAAGAAGTCTAGGTAGGACAAACAGAGGAGGAACTCAGGACAAGACAGGCAGCAGAAGAAGTTCAGCCAAGGTAGGCAGTAAAGGAAGTCTGGGCAGGATGGACAGAGGAGAAAATCTAGGCAGGACAGGCAAAGAAAGAAATGACGTCAGGACAGACTGAGGAAAGCGAGATCGGCAGAGAAACAAGTCCAGGCAGGATGGACAAAGGAGAAAGTTAACACAAAAACAGCCAGAGAAGGAAGTTTGGGCTGGAGTCCGGGGAGGAGCAATTCCAGGCAGAACAGGTAGAGGAGGAAATCTGAGAAGAGAGGTAAAGGAAAAGGTCCAGGCAGAACAGAGGCTCCAACCTACCTGCTGCTGGTCGATGTCATTGGATCTGATGGCCAGGATGAGGTTCCGGGTGAAGTTCTGCAGTTCTGCATATTTGTGTTTGTACGTCTCCAACTCATTCTCTATGTACCGAACCTCTTCATTCTGCGGGAGCAACATGGTGGGGGGGGGGGGGAGGGGGGGGGAAGTGTCATCAGAAATCACAAAGGCTTCCAATATGAGAAAAAATATTCTGGTAATAATAAAGCTAGCGCATCACCTCCTCACCACATCAGAGTTTCACTCCCCACCACAACTTTACTTCTTACTATGACATCTTCACTCCCTACCATCCCCTCCCATCTCTGATCCTCATTACTGCAGCTTCACTCCTCACCACACCTTTACTTCCTATTATCACATCTTCCTCCTTCAACCATTTAAAACCCAAAAGATGGTTGGAGGGGGGGGGGGGGCTGTCTCCTAAAACATGTTGACCATACATTAGTTGGCCAATTACCACATTGTATGTATCGTTTGTGTCTTTCTTTTTTCAGCCCTGAAGTAGGTGGATCACCCTCCCCGTTGGCCATCATTATCAAGCTATCTGATCATCTCTGACCCAGCCGCTCATAAATTTATACTCAAGAATATAGTTTCCAATGTGACACAATGCAGGTACAGGTCCAGGATATAATAAAGGAGGGTTGCGGAACCCTCAGGAACCCTTCTCCCAAAGCCATATTGTATTTAATAAACATTTCTTATCATTATCAAGCTATGTGATCATCTGACCCGGGATAGTCCGAAGGAGGCTTCTGTAACCCTAAGGAAACATTTAAAACCCTGAAGAAGTTGGAGACCCGTCTTCCAAAACACGCCAGCCATACAGTATTCAATAAATATTTCATACCATTATCAAGCAGGCATGTACTGGCCATAGGGACTATAGGGAGTTTCCCGGTGGGCCGATGGCTCAGTGGGCCGGTTTCAGTGACAGCCAGTGGCATCGCTGGGGGGGGGGGGGACTTTTGGGGCTATAGCCCTGAATCTGGGGCCCATAGCCCAGAGTCAGTGCAGGAGTCCCCAACCACAAGGTCCCGGCCCACTACCTGCCCTCTTTCTGGTGACCCTGATATTAGGAGGGGCTCTCTGTGGACCCGGATGTAAGGGGGGGGCTCTGTGGGGACCCAGATGTAAGCGGTTGGCTCTCTAGGGACCCTGATGTAAGGCAGATGATCTCTGGGGACTCTGATGTAAGAGGGGCTCTCTGGGCACCCTGATGTAAGGGGAAGGCTATCTGAGGACCCTGGTGTAAGTGGGGTGCTCTCTGGGAACCCAGATGTACGGAGGGGCTCTCTGGGGACCCAGATGTAAGGAGGGGCTCTCTGGGGACCCAGATTAAGGAGGGGCTCTCTGGGGACCCTGATATAAGGGGGGTTCTCTGGGGACCCAGATGTAAGGAGGGGCTCTCTGGGAACCCTGATGTAAGGAGGGGCTCTCTGGGGACCCTGATGTAAGGGGGGCTCTCTAGGGGCTTTTTTGCTCAATTGCGTACAGTTTATATACTGTTTTTTGCGTGTTTGCAAAATTAAAGTGGGCCGGTCTGGATGAAGTCCAGGGCCAAATTTTTGTCCCAGTCCAGCCCTGTTATCAAGCTTATCTGACCCGCACACTCATAACTTTATACTCGAAATTGTGATCTCCAAATGCAGATGTAGGTCCAGGATAGTTTGAAGGAGCCTCCTGTAACCCCCAGGAAACATATAAAACCCAGAAGAAGCAGAGGTGACCATTCCCTAGAAACGCGTTGGATATGCTATATTCAGTAGACACTTCATATCAACATCAAGCTATCTGACCATCTTCACCCGGCTCTCCTAAGGTTTATACTCAAAA
Source organism: Lithobates pipiens (assembly GCA_037367395.1). Taxonomy (NCBI): domain Eukaryota; kingdom Metazoa; phylum Chordata; class Amphibia; order Anura; family Ranidae; genus Lithobates; species Lithobates pipiens. Next base: position 169,239 of record JAZDVW010002661.1, on the reverse strand, counting down.
AACTGATTATCTGTTGAGCGGTTCGGCCACCAATTTTAGAGAGGCCGCAGCCTAAGACCACAACTAGGTCACTTTCCACTAAAGAGTCATCTCCTCAAAAGGATAAGTAACTGTTTTTATACTCACCTAAATCAAAATCTGCTTTGTATCCATCCAGCCCTACCAAAATGCCAACCACATTGGAAAGCCTATGACATCATCTGTGACATCACTAGGATTTCCCAATCAGCTTTGGCAGCCATCTTTTTGAAGGGTCGAGCTCATTCCACTCATCTCCCTCCCAACAGCAGGTCGCTGCATTGGAAGGTTTCGCCCTTCCATATTGACTCTAATGTGTTTCACCAAAGTGGCAACGTTTCCCAAAAACGATCTGTCAGGGAATCAGATAAAGGGGTTGTAAAGGTAAATGTTTTTTCACCTTAATGCATTCTATGCATTAAAGCGGGAGTCCGCCGGGAGTCCGCCGTTTTTTTTTTTTTTTTTAAAGCCAGCAGCTACAAATACTGCAGCTGCTGACTTTTAAAATAATGACACTTACCCGCCCAGCGCACCCGCGATGTCAGCACCCGAAGCCGATCTCTCGATCGTCTCTCGGGTGCTGCCGCCGCCATCTTGGGTATGGGAATCAGGAAGTGGAGCCTTTCGGCTTCATTTCCCGGTTCCCTACTGCGCATGCGCGAGTCGCGCTGCGCAATAAGGATGGTCCCCGCTGTCTCTGGGATCCGTGTGTTTCCCAGCAGACAGCGGGGGACCTTCGGAAAGGGGCGTAACTTCTGCAGAATCTACGCCGGAAGTGGGTGCAGATACCTGTACTGTACAGGTACCTGCACCCCCCTCCCCCCTGAAAGGTGCCAACTGTGGCGCCGGAGGGGGGGGAGGGTTCCAATGAGCGGAAGCTCCACCTTAGGGTGGACCTCCGCTTTAAAGTGAAAAAACATCTGACAGTCCCAGCGCCCCCAGCCCCCCCCCCCCGTTTTACTTACCTCACGCCTCGAAAGTCCCGCGCTTGTCTCCCGACGTCCTTTCCACCGTTCAGCCTGGCCGCTGATTGGCTGGAGTGGATGGATGGAAAGCAGCGCAGCCATTGGCTCGCGCTGCTGTCAATCACATCCACTGACGCGGAACGCCGGGGGGGCGGGGCCGTGTGATACAGCGAGCAGCTATAGCCGCCGGCTGTATCACGGGAGCGCGCCCGCAGATGCTTCTCACCATGCGAGGGAGCTTGCATGAACGTGAGAAGCATCTGAGGGAGGAAGCAGAGACAGCCGCCGAGGGACCCCAGAAGAGCAGGTTCGGGGGCCACTCTGTGCAAAACAATCTGCACAGTGGAGGTAAGTATAACATGTTTGTTATTTAAAAAAAATAAAAAAAATTCTCTTTACAACCCCTTTAATGCTCGTGCGCATGTGACAGTACATACTGTAGATGGACTTGGGCTAATAACCTTCATCCTGAATCTACTTGACTCTGTTACTGACCCGGCTTTCATCTGACCTGCCTCGGGATTACTCCTGCCTGTTTATGTCTGGCGCTTGCCTGTGTTACCAAAACTCAGCCTGACCAAGATTCTGCCTATCTCGTCTATCTGCCTGCCTCGTTGCCTGCACTTTTCCAACCTCTGCTCATCTCTGACCTTCATCCTGCTTCTGATTTGGTTCCTTCCTGCCCATTGCAATAGAGGGGGGGCTTTTGGGACTTTAAATGAGATGCACGGTAATATGCCTCTCCATCCCTATTCATAGTACATAGAGAAAAAGGGTCGGGACTTTAAATGAAGTGTCTATATTGTAGCTAATCGAAGGAGTCAAAGTAAAACATAAACAAGTATTTATTTGTTTGCCATGATTGAGTAGGTACATGGCAGACATGTACCGGTTACATCCATACTCATGTTCCCTGTGTTCCTATTGGACCCTACTACCACAGCTTCCAGAACAGGCATTCCTTTTCGGCCCTAGCACCCCGGCGGTGTATTTGTTTCACACTAAGCAGAGACATGAGTTTTACAGGTATGACCACCTTATCCTCCCTGGATGTATGTTCATTTCTTCTCCATGAATGGTTGATGTTGATATATTTACCTCTTTTTATAGATGTATCGTGCATCCGCCCCTGATGATCGGATAGATCCCATGAAACGCGTCGGGCCTAACCTAGATGCAATGCATACATACTTACATGGTCTTTGGATTCAGGCAATGCCATGGATTATAACTGTTATATTATAATGATTTTTATTATTGAGGACAATACTATTGTATATTGTATATTCTATTCATGTTTTTAACATGTAAATGTTTTTGGATACATGATTTGTTACATTATGTGCCATCATTGCATGTATTGTCTGCCATGTAACTACTCAATCATGGCAAACAAATAAATATCTGTTTATGTTTTACTTTGACTCTTTCAATTAGCTACAATATAGACACCTCATTTAAAGTCCCGACCCTTTTTCTCTACCTTCCTGCCCATTGGTTACCCGTCTCAGCTTGTGACCCGTCTCTGCTCTCTACTGGTCTGGGTGAAGTCGGGGTGCCCCTTCTCATTAAGCTTCCGCTTACCTGACACCAGCACTTCCAAGATCTAGTTTGTGGTTCCAGCTTTCTGGCACCCGTGCCCTTTCAATTGACATGGTGCTTGTGGTCAGTAGCAGGAGTAATAGTGACCCATCATTGGTGTCAGTGGGAAGAAGACTGCCCCATCATTGGTATCAGTGGGAGGAATAGTGTCCCATCATTGGTATCAGTGGGGGGGGGAATAGTGCCCTATTATTGGTGTCAGTGGGAGGAATAGTGCCCCATCATTGGTATCAGTGGGAGGAATAGTGCCCCATCATTGGTATCAGTGGGGGGAATAGCGCCCTATTATTGGTGTCAGTGGGAGGAATAGTGCCCTATCATCGGTGTCAGTGGGAGGCATAGTGCCCTATTATTGGTGTCAGTGGGAGTAATAGTGCCCCATCATTGGTATCAGTGGGGGGAATAGTGTCCCATCATTGGTATCAGTGGGGGGGAATAGTGCCCTATTATTGGTGTCAGTGGGAGGAATAGTGCCCTATCATCGGTGTCAGTGGGAGGCATAGTGCCCTATTATTGGTGTCAGTGGGAGTAATAGTGCCCCATCATTGGTATCAGTGGGGGGAATAGCGCCCTATTATTGGTGTCAGTGGGAGGAATAGTGCCCTATTATTGGTGTCAGTGGGAGTAATAGTGCCCCATCATTGGTATCAGTGGGGGGGGAATAGTGTCCCATCATTGGTATCAGTGGGGGGGAATAGTGCCCTATTATTGGTGTGGGTGGGAGGAATAGTGCCCTATCATCGGTGTCAGTGGGAGGCATAGTGCCCTATTATTGGTGTCAGTGGGAGGAATAGTGCCCCATCATTGGTGTCAGTGGGAGGAAGACTGCCCCATCATTGGTGTCAGTGGGAGGAAGACTACCCCATCATTGGTGTTGGAAGGCAACATGAATTAATATATTTCTGGAGTTTTTTTCTGGTTGATACAACCAAGCCTTTGCTTTCTTGGGGTTGGTCTGGAATGTCTTTGTAGCATATCTGAAAGAAGAGATCAGGCCTCCATCAAGGCTGAGCAACATTTGGCTCCGGACCGTCCGTTATAACACTGCAAGCAATCTTGAAAGGGACCATAGCTGACAAGATGATTGAATGTCCTGCTACAGAAGATCAAAGGACCAAAAGGCACTGAAGATATATAGACATGATACATGGACAATGCTGCCCCTAGAGGCCAATACAGCAGAATGGACAGTAATATAATATATTGAGGAGGACTTCCCCATAAGTACTGTGAATCGTCAAAAGTCCAGATGGGAGGGCAATAGGGTTAGGTCTGGATGGTGTATGGTTCAAGTATAGATTCAAGTATAGAAGGACCGAACGAGTCAGAGAGTCTTCTCTCTCTACCCTTTTTCGCTCATGGCTCTTGCCTGACGGTTCTGAACCTCATGGCTATCTCTCTTTTGCCATAGTGAGCCCACCCGACGAAAAAACAATATCTTGAGGAAAGCATTGTGATAAGTATCTTTGATGTTCTTTTACCATATACTCTGTATAATTTTCTATAGTATTTTCATGTTCGTGTTTTCTTATTTTCTTGGGAAATAAATAAGACTTTGTTTTATTAAGCAGTGTGTTTGGTTTCATAGCTAACCTTGTATTATTGTGATATCAACAGTAACATGTGTTTTAATAGGCTAGCTAACTATATGAATAGAAAAGGTAATTCATATATGCAATAAATAGAGAGAATCCGTAACCACCCTTAAATAATATTTATTGTACATATTATTTGAATTGGTGTCAGTGGGAGGAATAGTGCCCCATCATTGGTATCAGTGGGAGGAATAGTGCCCCATCATTGGTATCAGTGGGAGGAATAGTGTCCTATCATTGGTATCAGTGGGAGGAATAGTGCCCCTATCATTGGTATCAGTGGGAGGAATAGTACCCCATCATTAGTGTCAGTGGGAGGAATAGTGCCCCATCATTGATATCAGTGGGAGGAATAGTGCCCCATCATTGGTATCAGTGGGAGGAATAGTGCCCCATCATTGGTGTCAGTGGGGGGAATAGTGCCCCATCATTGGTATCAGTGGGAGGAATAATGCCCCATCATTGGTATCAGTGGGAGGAATAGTGCCCCATCATTGGTGTCAGTGGGAGGAACAGTGTCCCATCATTGGTATCAGTGGGAGGAATAGTGCCCCATCATTGGTGTCAGTGGGAGGAATAGTGCCCCATCATTGGTATCAGTGGGAGGAATAATGCCCCATCATTGGTATCAGTGGGAGGAATAGTGCCCCATCATTGGTGTCAGTGGGAGGAATAGTGCCCCATCATTGGTATCAGTGGGAGGAATAGTGCCCCATCATTGGTATCAGTGGGAGGAATAGTGCCCCATCATTGGTGTCAGTGGGAGGAATAGTGCCCCATCATTGGTATCAGTGGGAGGAATAATGCCCCATCATTGGTATCAGTGGGAGGAATAGTGCCCCATCATTGGTATCAGTGGGAGGAATAGTGCCCCATCATTGGTGTCAGTGGGGGGAATAGTGCCCCATCATTGGTATCAGTGGGAGGAATAGTGCCCCATCATTGGTATCAGTGGGAGGAATAGTGCCCCATCATTGGTGTCAGTGAGAGGAATAGTGTCCCATCATTGGTATCAGTGGGAGGAATAGTGCCCCATCATTGGTGTCAGTGGGAGGAACAGTGTCCCATCATTGGTATCAGTGGGAGGAATAGTGCCCCATCATTGGTATCAGTGGGAGGAATAGTGCCCCATCATTGGTGTCAGTGGGAGGAACAGTGTCCCATCATTGGTATCAGTGGGAGGAATAGTGCCCCATCATTGGTGTCAGTTATATATAATGTTCCTGTTTTATTCTGTAGTGGTCTGCAAACTACAGCCCCTTGCTTGCCTTATCTGGGGCACTACTCCTCCTCCATTGGTATAAAGGACTACTCCTCCCGCTGACACCATAGATGGGGCATTGTTTGCTCCAACTGATGCCAGGACTTTTTCTCCCCCCCCCCCCCCCCCAAGTCTGAAGGACAATAATCCGGACCCAGCAGGACGGGGGGGAGGAGGAGATTGGGGGACGCCGATGGTGAAAGAGGGCAACGCGCGTCACATCATTCATTTTTTAATGATTTGTTTCATTTTAAACCCGCAGCTTGTGCGCTCCCCGCGGGCGGCGAACAATCAAAGAAAAGGAAAATCGTGTTCTCCTGTCTAATTATTTGCCCGGCGACCCGACAGCAGCGCGACGAATGTCTCCGGAAAAAACTCAGCCCGGGTCCAGCTCTGACAAGCGAACGCGGCACGGCTCACCGCTCGCCAACATTTCACGACCCGCCGCCGTATACACCGTGCCAAACCCCCCCCCCCCCCCGCTGGTTCGGTTACCATGGCATCCGCTGGAATTCGTTTAACAAGAAGAAATGAAACCGGATTCTTCCTCGAACTTCTATCGGTGGTTAAATTTAATCGACAATCCCTGGAAAAGCCAGCGTGAGAATTCACCGCGACAAACTCCGCCCACCGCATTGCGAAAATGGAATTAGAAGGAAGAGATTGGATTGTCGGGGGCTGAACCGAGTCTGAGATCTGTTTTCATCTCCCGAAATCTGAACGATCGACTCAACTTTCAGATTAAATCAGCAAAATACGTTCTGGGTGCATCAATACCCCCCCCCCTCCCCCAAAGAGATACACTTAATTTTCCTTATAGAGAGTGATATGTGTGGAAGCAGCGGTCTCCCTGCAAAGGTCCCTTAGGTTTCTTCAGAAAGCAGCCACAGCCTGGGTAGAAAAGCCTGTACTAGACAGGTGCACTGCCGAAAATTTTTGTTCATTTTTGTTTTCGTTTCATTCGTTTTTTTTTAATTTTTCGGGTCATTCGTTGTGATCGATATTCGTAAATTCGAAATTTAGAAAATCCGGAAATTCGATAATCGAAATTTAGAAAATTAGTGAATTTGAAAATCTGAAATTCCGTAAACGTGTAAATTTGTCAATTCGAAAATCCGTAAATTAGAAATTTGGAAAATCCGATAATTCGTAAATTTGTCAATTTGAAAATCCGTAAATTAGAAATTTGGAAAATCCGATAATTCGTAAATTTGTCAATTCGAAAATCCGTAAATTAGAAATTTGGAAAATCCGATAATTCGTAAATTTGTCAATTCGAAAATCCGTAAATTAGAAATATGGAAAATCCGATAATTCGTAAATTTGTCAATTCGAAAATCCGTAAATTAGAAATTTCGGAAAATCCGATAATTCGTAAATTTGTCAATTCGAAAATCCGTAAATTAGAAATTTCGGAAAATCCGATAATTCGTAAATTTGTCAATTCGAAAATCCGTAAATTAGAAATTTGGAAAATCCGATAATTCGTAAATTTGTCAATTCGAAAATCCGTAAATTAGAAATTTGGAAAATCCGATAATTCGTAAATTTGTAAATTCGGAAATCCAAAAATTAGAAAATTCGTAAATTCGAAAAATTTGAAAATCTCAAAATAAGAAAGAAAATCCAAAAATTCTAAAGAACGAAAATTATAAATAATAACTAATAAAATGATAGGTATTGGAATTTCCTTTCAAATTTGGCAGTTAGTGAACGTAACAAATACAAATTTATCCGAAGTTACGAATTATCCGAAATAACGAATGCCGCATCTAAACAAATCGAATTCGAAAATAGGAACGAAAATTCAAAAGAACGAATATCCGAAAAATCAAAAACCCAAAATAATAACTAACAAAAAATAACTTAACTATTAATAACTATTAAATTATAGGTATTGGAATTTCCTTTCAAATTTGGCTGTTAGTGAACGTAACGAATACGAATTTATCCGAAGTTACGAATTATCCGAAAAATAACGAATGCCGCATCTAAACAAATGTAACGTAATGCATTAATAATAATAAATAACAATAATAATAAAAACTTTTTATTTATTTTTTAAAAAATTTTTTAATAAAAAACTTTTATTATTATTTATTATTATTAATTCATTATGTTACATTAGTTTAGATGCGGCATTCGTTATTTCGGATAATTCGTCGTAACTTCGGATAAATTGGTATTTGTTACATTCACTAACAGCCAAATTTGAAAGAAAATTCCAATACTTATAATTTATTAGTTATTAATAGTTAAGTTATTTTTTGTTAGTTATTTTTTGGGGTTTTTGATTTTTCAGATATTCGTTCTTTGAATTTTCGCTCCAATTTTCGAATTCCATTTGTTTAGATGCGGCATTCGTTATTTTGGATAAATTTGTATTTGTTACGTTCACTAACAGCCAAATTTGAAAGGAAATTCCAACACCTATCATTTAATACTTATTAATAGTTAAGTTATTTTTTGTTATTATTTTGGGTTTTTGAATTTTCGGATATTCATTCTTTGAATTTTCGTTCCTATTTTCGAATTTCTGAATTTTCAAATATTCGGAAAAATTCGTTAAACGGGCTTTCATTCATTTGGATACTTCCGAATGAACTAATTTGTCGAAATTCAATAAAAAAACGAATTTGGAACGAAACATTAGTAATAGTTAAATTATTATTAGTTATTATTTCTGATTTTTGAATTTTGAGGTTTTTGAATTTTCAGAATTTTTTTTTTTTTCTGAATTTTCGGATTTTTGTTTCTTATTTTTGCATAATTCATACTCTGAAATTTCGTTCTTATTTTAGGATTTTTGGCTTTCCGGGATTTCCGAAACGTTCAAACTTCGAATTTTCGGGGTTTCCAGATTTTCGAATTTTGAACTTACGAATATTTAGAAAAATTTGCTAAATGGGTTTTCTTTGATTCGGATATCTCCCAAATTGACAAATTTTTCAAAATTCGCAAAAAAACAAAAACAAACTGGGACCGAAATGAATTGCACATGTCTAGCCTGTACCCTGCCAGCATTCTGCAGAAGAAGGGCCCCTGTGAGCGGAGTGGAAGCAGTGGCCTCTCTGCAAAGGTCCCTTTTTGGTTTCTTTATAAAGCAGACACAGCCTGAGCAGAAAAGCCTGTCCCTAACCAGCATTGTGAAGAAGGACTCCTGCTCTCTGACTGTGGGCAGAGCTCTCTCTGTAGCCTTATAAAGCATCCTCAGCCTGTAGAAAGGCCTGTCCCCTACTAGCATATGGCAGGAAAAATCCTGTGCATTCTTTACTTGTAAGCAGTGGTCTCTCTGCAGAGGTCCCTTTGTTTGTTTTTAAAAAGCAGCCACAGTCTGAGTAGAAAAGCCTGCACCCTTCCAACATCCTGCAGATAAAGGACCCCTGTGGACAGAGTGGAAGCAGTGGCCTCTCTGCAAAGATCCCTTAGGTTTCTTTATAAAGTAGCCACAGCCTGAACAGAAAAGCCTGCGCCCCGCCAGCATCCTGAAGAAGAAAGGCTGTATCGGTCAGGTGGAGGATGATGGTGAGAATGCGTCTGGCCTGCGGGGGGCAGCACAGACAATTCTTGTATCTGGGGTCACCAGTTCAAATCCCAACCACGGCACCACCTGCCTGGAGTCTGCATGTTCTCCCTGCGCCTGCGTGGGTTTCCTCCGGGTTCCTCCCACTCTCCATAGACATGCTGGGAGGAGAATTGGCTCTGCTATGTGTATGTATGAATGTGAGCTCCTCGGGGGCGGGGACTGATGAGAATGTACAATGTATATGTAAGAATAATCTGTGTGATCACCTTATAATCGAGCAGCGAGCGCATCTGATCAGCATCCAGCTTGTCACCGACCTCCTCCTCCGGAGCTTCCACCTTCTGTGACAGAGAAAGGGGGATGGGCATTAATAATGATACACATGGGGGTCACCGCCCTGAGCGTACACATGGGGGGTCACCTCACAGAGTGTACACATGGGAGTGACTGCACAGAGCGTACACACGGGGGTCACTGCACAGAGCGTACACACGGGGGTCACCGCACAGAGCGTACACACAGGGGTCACTGCACAGAGCGTACACACAGGGGTCACTGCACAGAGTGTACACACGGGGTCACTGCACAGAGTGTACACACAGGGGTCACTGCACAGAGCGTACACACGGGGGTCACTGCACAGAGTGTACACACAGGGGTCACTGCACAGAGCGTACACACAGGGGTCACTGCACAGAGCGTACACACAGGGGTCACCGCACAGAGCGTACACACAGGGGTCACTGCACAGAGCGTACACACGGGGGTCACCGCACAGAGCGTACACACGGGGTCACTGCACAGAGCGTACACACAGGGGTCACTGCACAGAGCGTACACACAGGGGGTCACCTCACAGAGCGTACACCCGGGGGTCACTGCACAGAGCGTACACACAGGGGTCACTGCACAGAGCGTACACACAGGGGTCACCTCACAGAGTGTACACACAGGGGTCACCGCACAGAGCGTACACACGGGGGTCACCGCACAGAGCGTACACACGGGGGTCACCGCACAGAGCGTACACACAGGGGTCACCTCACAGAGCGTACACACGGGGATCACTGCACAGAGCGTACACACGGGGGTCACTGCACAGAGCGTACACACGGGGGTCACTGCACAGAGTGTTTACACAGGGGTCACTGCACAGAGCGTACACACAGGGGTCACTGCACAGAGCGTACACACAGGGGTCACTGCACAGAGTGTACACACGGGGGTCACTGCACAGAGTGTACACACAGGGGTCACTGCACAGAGCGTACACACAGGGGTCACCGCACAGAGCGTACACACAGGGGTCACTGCACAGAGCGTACACACGGGGGTCACCGCACAGAGCGTACACACGGGGTCACTGCACAGAGCGTACACACAGGGGTCACTGCACAGAGCGTACACACAGGGGGTCACCTCACAGAGCGTACACCCGGGGGTCACTGCACAGAGCGTACACACAGGGGTCACTGCACAGAGCGTACACACAGGGGTCACTGCACAGAGTGTACACACGGGGGTCACTGCACAGAGTGTACACACAGGGGTCACTGCACAGAGCGTACACACAGGGGTCACCGCACAGAGCGTACACACAGGGGTCACTGCACAGAGCGTACACACGGGGGTCACCGCACAGAGCGTACACACGGGGTCACTGCACAGAGCGTACACACAGGGGTCACTGCACAGAGCGTACACACAGGGGGTCACCTCACAGAGCGTACACCCGGGGGTCACTGCACAGAGCGTACACACAGGGGTCACTGCACAGAGCGTACACACAGGGGTCACCTCACAGAGTGTACACACAGGGGTCACCGCACAGAGCGTACACACGGGGGTCACCGCACAGAGCGTACACACGGGGGTCACCGCACAGAGCGTACACACAGGGGTCACCTCACAGAGCGTACACACGGGGATCACTGCACAGAGCGTACACACGGGGGTCACTGCACAGAGCGTACACACGGGGGTCACTGCACAGAGTGTTTACACAGGGGTCACTGCACAGAGCGTACACACAGGGGTCACTGCACAGAGCGTACACACAGGGGTCACTGCACAGAGTGTACACACGGGGGTCACTGCACAGAGTGTACACACAGGGGTCACTGCACAGAGCGTACACACAGGGGTCACCGCACAGAGCGTACACACAGGGGTCACTGCACAGAGCGTACACACGGGGGTCACCGCACAGAGCGTACACACGGGGTCACTGCACAGAGCGTACACACAGGGGTCACTGCACAGAGCGTACACACAGGGGGTCACCTCACAGAGCGTACACCCGGGGGTCACTGCACAGAGCGTACACACAGGGGTCACTGCACAGAGCGTACACACAGGGGTCACCTCACAGAGTGTACACACAGGGGTCACCGCACAGAGCGTACACACGGGGTCACCGCACAGAGCGTACACACGGGGGTCACCGCACAGAGCGTACACACAGGGGTCACCTCACAGAGCGTACACACGGGGATCACTGCACAGAGCGTACACACGGGGGTCACTGCACAGAGCGTACACACGGGGGTCACTGCACAGAGTGTACACACGGGGGTCACTGCACAGAGTGTACACACGGGGGGTCACCTCACAGAGTGTGCACATGGGAGTCACTGCACAGAGCGTACACACGGGGGTCACTGCACAGAGTGTACACACGGGGGTCACCTCACAGAGTGTGCACATGGGAGTCACTGCACAGAGCGTACACACAGGGGTCACCTCACAGAGCGTACACACAGGGGGTCACCTCACAGAGCTTACACACGGGGGTCACTGCATAGAGCGTACACGCGGGGGTCACTGCACAGAGCGTACACACAGGGGGTCACCTCACAGAGCTTACACACGGGGGTCACCTCACAGAGCGTACACCCGGGGGTCACTGCACAGAGCGTACACGCGGGGGTCACTGCACAGAGCGTACACACAGGGGGTCACCTCACAGAGCGTACACCCGGGGGTCACTGCACAGAGCGTACACGCGGGGGTCACCGCACAGAGTGTATAGCACAGGGTCAATAATGATACATACCACGTTCTGCACAGGGGGGCCGCCTGCACCGTCTTCTTTTGCTGCTACATCATCACCGCGCCCCAAATCCACCGCATCATCCGCTGGAAAGACACAACACAGAGCGTGTCATTGTGTGGAAGGATTTATGTTCTTTCACTATTATTCTACTGCATCCTCTTTGCTGCCACTTCCTGTCTCCATACACTCCAGTGATGGCCGCGGGGCATTTCTCAGTGGGGGGGGGGGGGTCCTGATGGTGTCTGTGTCATGTGTGCTGGAAGGGATACACATAGTCTCCATCAGAAGCCCATGTGACCGGGTGACAATGCAGGAGCACAACTGGGGACAGAGTGTTGGCACCCTATAACAGGAAGTACCTGAACCAGGATCTTCATGGCAGGATCACCAGGGAATATTTTGTCCTCTCTCCAGCTCCCCTGTGCTCCCTCCAGCCCCCTGTCCTTTCTCCAGCCCCCCTGTGCTCTCTCCAGCCCCCCTGTTCTCTTTCCAGCTCCCCTGTGCTCCCTCCAGCCCCCCTGTCCTTTCTCCAGCCCCCCCCGTGCTCTCTCCAGCTCCCCTGTGCTCTCTCCAGCCCCCCTGTGCTCTCTCCAGCTCCCCTGTGCTCTCTCCAACTCCCCTGTGCTCTCTCCAGCGCCCTGGGCTCTCTACAGCCCCCCTCCTGTGCTCTCTCCAGCTCCCCTGTCCTCTCTCCAGCCCCCTGTGCTCTCTCCAGCCCCCTGTCCTCTCTCCAGCCCCCCTGTCCTCTCTCCAGCCCCCCCCCTGTACTCTCTCCAGCCCACTGTGCTCTCTCCAGCTCCCCTGTGCCCTCTCCAGCTCCCCTGTGCCCTCCCCAGCTCCCCTGTGCTCTCTCCAGCCCCCTGTGCTCTCTCCAGCCCCCCTGTACTCTCTCCAGCCCCCCTGTCCTCTCTCCAGCCCCCCCCCTGTACTCTCTCCAGCCCACTGTGCTCTCTCCAGCTCCCCTGTGCCCTCTCCAGCTCCCCTGTGCCCTCCCCAGCTCCCCTGTGCTCTCTCCAGCCCCCTGTGCTCTCTCCAGCCCCCCTGTACTCTCTCCAGCCCCCCTGTCCTCTCTCCAGCCCCCCCCCCCGTGCTCTCTGCAGCCCCTGTGCTCTATACAGCCCCCCTGTGCTCTCTCCAGCATCCTGTGCACTCTACAGCCCCCCTGTGCTCTCCAGCTTCCCGTCCTCTCTCCAGCCCCCCATGTGCTCTCTCCAGCCCTCTTGTGCTCTCTCCAGCCCCCCGTGCTCTCTCCAGCCCCCCTGTGCTCTCTTCAGCTCCCCTGTGCTCTCTCCAGCCCCCATCCTCTCTTCAGTCCCCATGTGCTCTCTCCAGCCCACTTGTGCTTTCTCCAGCCCCCTGTGCTCTCTACAGCCCCCCTGTGCTCTCTCCAGCCCCCTGTCCCCTCTCTAGCCCTTGTGTGCTCTCTACAGCCCCCCTGTGCTCTCTCCAGCCCCCCTGTGCTCTCTCCAGCCCCCTGTACTCTCTCCAGCTCCCCTGTATTCTCTCCAGCTCCCCTGTGCTCTCTCCAGCTCCCCTGCCCTCCTATGCTCTCTCCAGCCCCCCTGTGCTCTCTTCAGCTCCCCTGTGCTCTCTCCAGCCCCCCGTCCTCTCTTCAGTCCCCATGTGCTCTCTCCAGCCCACTTGTGCTCTCTCCAGCCCCCCTGTGCTCTCTTAAGCTCCCCTGTGCCCTCTCCAGCCCCCTGTCCTCTCTCTAGCCCTTATGTGCTCTATGCAGCCCCCCTGTGCTCTCTCCAGCATCCTGTGCACTCTACAGCCCCCCCATGCTCTCCAGCTTCCCATCCTCTCTCCAGCCCCCCATGTGCTCTCTCCAGCCCTCTTGTGCTCTCTCCAGCCCCCCGTGCTCTCTCCAGCCCCCCTGTGCTCTCTTCAGCTCCCCTGTGCTCTCTCCAGCCCCCATCCTCTCTTCAGTCCCCATGTGCTCTCTCCAGCCCACTTGTGCTTTCTCCAGCCCCCTGTGCTCTCTACAGCCCCCTGTGCTCTCTTCAGCTCCCCTGTGCCCTCTCCAGCCCCCTGTCCTCTCTCTAGCCCTTGTGTGCTCTCTCCAGCCCCCTTGTGCTCTCTCCAGCCCTCTTGTGCTCTCTCCAGCCCCCCTGTGCTCTCTACAGCCCCCCTGTGCTCTCTCCAGCCCCCTGTACTCTCTCCAGCTCCCCTGTACTCTCTCCAGCTCCCCTGTGCTCTCTCCAGCTCCCCTGCCCTCCTATGCTCTCTCCATCCCCCCTGTGCTCTCTTCAGCTCCCCTGTGCTCTCTCCAGCCCCCCGTCCTCTCTTCAGTCCCCATGTGCTCTCTCCAGCCCACTTGTGCTCTCTCCAGCCCATTTGTGCTCTCTCCAGCCCCCCTGTGCTCTCTTCAGCTCCCCTGTGCCCTCTCCAGCCCCAAGTCCTCTCTATAGCCCTTATGTGCTCTATACAGCCCCCCTGTGCTCTCTCCAGCATCCTGTGCACTCTACAGCCCCCCCCCCCGTGCTCTCCAGCTTGCCGTCCTCTCTCCAGCCCCCCATGTGCTCTCTCCAGCCCTCTTGTGCTCTCTCCAGCCCCCCCCCCCCGTGCTCTCTCCAGCCCCCCTGTGCTCTCTTCAGCTCCCCTGTGCTCTCTCCAGCCCCCCATCCTCTCTTCAGTCCCCATGTGCTCTCTCCAGCCCACTTGTGCTTTCTCCAGCCCCCTGTGCTCTCTACAGCCCCCTGTGCTCTCTTCAGCTCCCCTGTGCCCTCTCCAGCCCCCTGTCCTCTCTCTAGCCCTTGTGTGCTCTCTCCAGCCCCCTTGTGCTCTCTCCAGCCCTCTTGTGCTCTCTCCAGCCCCCCTGTGCTCTCTACAGCCCCTCTGTGCTCTCTCCAGCCCCCTGTACTCTCTCCAGCTCCCCTGTACTCTCTCCAGCTCCCCTGTGCTCTCTCCAGCTCCCCTGTGCTCTCTCCAGCTCCCCTGCCCTCCTATGCTCTCTCCAGCCCCCCTGTGCTCTCTTTAGCTCCCCTGTGCTCTCTCCAGCCCCCCATCCTCTCTTCAGTCCCCATGTGCTCTCTCCAGCCCTCTTGTGCTCTCTCCAGCCACCTGTGCTCTCTACAGCCCCCCTGTGCTCTCTACAGCCCCCCTGTGCTCTCTCCAGCTCCCCTGTACTCTCTCCAGCTCCCCTGTGCTCTCTCCAGCTCCCCTGCCCTCCTATGCTCTCGCCAGCCCTCCTGTCCTCTCTCTAGCTCCCCTGTGCACTCTCCAGCCCCCCTGTGCTCTATCTGCCCCCCCTGTGCTCTCTCTGCCCCCCTGTGCTCTCTCTGCCCCCCCCTGTGCTCTCTCCACGTTCCTGTGCTCTCTCCAGCTCCCCTGTTTTCTATCCAGCCCCCTATGTGCTGTCTCTACAGCTCCCCTGTCCTCTCTCCAGCCGCCCATTTGGTCTCTCCAGCCCTCTTGTGCTCTCTCAATCCCCCCTGTGCTCTCTCCAATCCCTGTGCTCTCTCGAGCTCCGCGTGCTCCCTCCAGCACCCTGTGCTCTCTGCAGCCTTCTTGTGCTCTTTCCAGCCCCCCTGTGCTCTCTCCAGCCCCCCTGCAATATAATAAATGTTTGTTTTTGGGTTTATTACCGCTTTAAAGTCAAGTGACATATATGAACTTCATACTGATACAATGTAGCAATGACTTTTCACTCGTTTGCCCCCATTTCTTGATAACTGACAGTTTTAGGGATTAGCTTCTCCCTCCATACAGCCAAGCAAATCAAATCTCAATACACTATATTGCCAAAAGTATTGGGACGCCTGCCTTTACACACACATGAACTTTACTGACATCCCAGTCTTAGTCCGGAGGGTTCAATATTGAGTTGGCTCCGCCCTTTGCAGCTATAACAGCTTCACCTCTTCTGGGAAGGCTGTCCACAAGGTTTAGGAGATGTGTCTTTGGGAATGTTTGACCATTCTTCCAGAAGAGCATTTGTGAGGTCAGGCACTGATGTTGGATGAGAAGTCCTGGCTCGCAGTCTCTGCTCTAATTTATCCCAAAGGTTTTCTATTGGGTTAATGTCGGGACCCTGTGCAGGCCAGTCAACTTCCTCCATCCCAAACTCACTCATCCATTTCTTTATGGACCTTGCTTTGTGCACTGGTCCAAACCATTTGGTGGAGGGGGGATTATGTTGGGGGGTTGTTTTTCAGGGCTTGGGCTTGACCCCTTAGTTCCAGTGAAGGGAACTCTTAAGGCGTCAGCATACCAAGACATTTTGGACAATTTCATGCTCCCAACTTTGTGGGAACAGTTTGGGGACGGTCCCTTCCTGTTCCAAGATGACTGCCCACCAGTGCACAAAGCAAGGTCCATGAAGACATGGATGAGTGAGTTTGGGGTGGAGGAACTTGACTGGCCTGCACAGAGTCCTGACCTCAACCCGATAGAACACCTTTGGGATGAATTAGAGTGGAGACTGCGAGCCAGACCTACTTGTCCAACATCAGTGCCTGACCTCAGAAATGCTCTTCTGGAAGAACGGTCAAACATTCCCATAGACACATCTCCTAAACCTTGTGGACGGCCTTCCCAGAAGAGTTGAAGCTGTTATAGCTGCAAAGGGCGGAGCCAACTCAATATTGAGCCCTGCGGACTAAGACTGGGATGCCATTAAAATTCATGGGCGTGTAAAGGCAGGTGTCCCAATACTTTTGGTAATCTGGCGCGCATCCTCAGGCTTTTCACCGATTGGCTAAAGGCTATTTTGGCCGGCGAGCAAATAAATCCCCATGGTTGGGGGGGAGGGCGCTATTATCCGTCCCGCATAGCTCAAGGCAGAAATGACTTCAAGCAATTACAATTCCCGAGGGGCCGGCTTTACACTCGCAAATTATCTCGCTTTTTCCGAGGTGCGTCCTGCGGCAAAGAAACCAGACTCTTTTCTAAGCCGCCCGCTGACCGGCGGGAGATAAATTATACGTGGCGGTTTCATCAAAGCAGTCCACGCCGCTAACCAAGCCCAACGTCCGGCTCGGCAGATGAAAGCGCCGGGAGAGTGCGGATCCTGGAACGTAGCCGTCATTTGTTGATTGTGTTTGAAGAGGCTCTCGAGATGCAGGAAACGATCGCTCTGAAGGTGAAGCCGTTGTTAGCGGGGAAAGCGACGCGGTTTGGAGTTAATTGTATAATAATAAAGCATTTTTAAAGTGCGCATTCACTGGACGGCGCGTGAAGATTTTTGATTGATGCTTGTGGACTTTCTCCCTTTACTTTGCTTAGACAAAATAGGCCTTAGGGGTAAACTGAAGAGAATGTAGGGGTAAACATAGCCTCACTGCTGATGTCAGGGCCATCAATAAAAAAACTCAGCAAGTGTCAGGGCTAGAAATAACCCCCGGCAAGTGTCAGGACCAGCAATAACCCCCAGCAAGTGGAAGGACCAGCAATAACCCCCAGTAGGTGTCAGGGACAGCAATAACCCTCAGCAAGTGCCAGGGCCAGCAATAACTCCCAGCAAGTGTCTAGGCTTGAAATAACTCCTAGCAAGTGTCTGGGTCAGAAATAACCCCAGCAAATGTCTGGGTCAGCCATAACCCCAGCAAGTGTCTGGGTCAGCAATAACCCCAGCAAGTGTCTAGGTTAGCAATAACCCCAGCAAGTGTCTGGGTCAGCAATAACCCACAGCAAGTGTCAGGGCCAGCAATAAGTCCTAGCAAGTGTCAGGGCCAGCAATAAGTCCCAGCAAATGTCTAGGCTTGAAATAACCCCCAGCAAGTGTCAGGGCCAGCAACAACCCCCAGAAAGTGTCAGGGCTTGAAATAACCCCCGGCAAGCGTCAGGGCCAGCAATAACTCCCAGCAAGTATCACTGTATCGGTATGGTGATATGATAATTCAAGGATCTGCCAGGTGATATAATATAAGTATCGATATGATGATAGGATAAGGGTCGGCATGGTGATGGGATAAGGATCGGTATGGTGATATGATAAGGATCAGTATGGTGATAGGATTGGTATGGTGATAGGATAAGGATCGGTATGGTGATAGGATAAGGATCGGTATGGTGATAGGATAAGGATCGGTATGGTGATATGATAAGGATCGGTATGGTGATAGGATTGGTATGGTGATAGGATAAGGATCGGTATGGTGATAGGATAAGGATCGGTATGGTGATATGATAAGGATCAGTATGGTGATAGGATTGGTATGGTGATAGGATAAGGATCGGTATGGTGATATGATAAGGATCGGTATGGTGATACGATAACATAAGGATCGGTATGGTGATAGGATCAGTATGGTGATATGATAACATAAGGATCGGTATGGTGATATGATAAGGATCAGTATGGTGATATGATAAGGATCGGTATGGTGATAGGATAAGGATTGGTATGGTGATAGGATAAGGATTGGTATGGTGATAGGATAAGGATTGGTATGGTGATAGGATAAGGATTGGTATGGTGATAGGATAAGGATCGGTATGGTGATAGGATAAGGATTGGTATGGTGATAAGGATTGGTAAGGTGAGATGATAACCATCGGTATGGCGGGGGTCAGATATTATAATGAGTGGGCGGGAACTGATATTGCATCGTATTTAATATGTCTTGTAATTCACAACGTACTCCCTACCCCAGGGCGCACCGCCTGCACCTCTCATCCCATTGGACGCCTCATTACTGTAAATTTGGCATCGGCAGAGCCAGAGCCGCCAGAATCTGACTTACAAATCATCTCCGTATTTAGGAAAGCGGTGGGGGGGGGGGGGGGAGTCGCAGAGTTTTTAATTATGGCCGACTAATTGATCCTCCAGCCTGCTCCCTCTCCCTCAGTGATTGTCATGGCGCAGCTACAACGCCGCACCGTGCCAGGAGAACATCTCCTCTTCTACCGGCACAGTCTCTGCACCGCGCCAAGCCCTGGCACTGCTCCACACCTCACTATATTTCTGAAGATGAATTCATTATCACAGCTGCCGATCGGCACACCGCTATGCCAGCTGCCCATTCATGCCAGGGCCTTGTAGTTCCTCTATGTGCCGTGTCTGTGGGATGGCAGAGAGCCAATCCCCCCGCACAGCTTCTTCTATCGACTGGGGACAGTTCCTGGGGCCCTCACCTCCTGGCTGGAGGACATCCAGCATCACCTAACTCTTTCCTCCCCAGCCTGACTGTGCCTGGCCCCACACCCTTTCACTCGTTCACTGGATTTCAGTTCTTTCAATTGTGGAGGTTCAGCATCACATGTGGGGCGGTTTACACGCAAACACAGCCTGCCTAGTCATGCTCCAGACGGATACCAACCCATCATGGCATTTTCAGATTTGGTTTTCAGTTAGCTATGTACAGCACCCTGCTGGCCCCTCCCACCAGCCATGGGCTGTCCCCTGCTGGCCCCTCCCACCAGCCATGGTCTGCCCCCTGCTGGCCCCTCCCACCAGCCATGATCTGCCTGCATTGCATAGAGAAGCAAAGAGACCCGGTGATGACATCACTGTAACTAAAATAAGGTACACAGCTTTGCGTCTCCACATTCTTCCCACATACACATTACCAAGTCAAACTCTCCACTCTACCATCACATACAGTACCTCTTCTTCACCACTAGATGTCCTCAGTCTACCATCACATACAGTACCTCTTCTTCACCACTAGATGTCCTCAGTCTACCATCACATACAGTACCTCTTCTTCACCACTAGATGTCCTCAGTCTACCATAACATACAGTACCTCTTCTTCACCACTATATCCTCAGTCTACCATCACATACAGTACATCATCATCACCACTAGATGTCCTCAGTCTACCATTACATACAGTACCTCATCTTCACCACTAGATGTCCCCAGTCTACCATCACATACAGTACCTCTTCACCACTAGATTTCCTCAGTCTATCTTCACATACAGTACCTCTTCTTCACCACTAGATGTCCTCAGTCTACCCTCACATACAGTACCTCATCTTCACCACTAGATGTCCCCAGTCTACCATCACATACAGTACCTCTTCACCACTAGATTTCCTCAGTCTATCTTCACATACAGTACCTCTTCTTCACCACGAGATGTCCTCAGTCTACCATCACATACAGTAACTCTTCTTCACCACTAGATGTCCTCAGTCTACCATCACCTACAGTACCTCTTCTTCACCACTAGATGTCCTCAGTCTACCATCACATACAGTAACTCTTCTTCACCACTAGATGTCCCTAGTCTACCATCACATACAGTACCATCTTCACCACTAGATGTCCTCAGTCTACCATCACATGCAGTACCTCTTCTTCACCACTAGATGTCCTCAGTCTACGATCACATGCAGTACCTCTTCTTCACCACTAGATGTCCTCAGTCTACCATCACATACACTACCTCTTCTTCACCACTGATGTCCTCAGTCTACCATCACATACAGTACGTCTTCTTCACCACTAGATGTCCTCAGTCTACAATCACATACAGTAACTCTTCTTCACCACGAGATGTCCCCAGTCTACCATCACATACAGTAACTCTTCACCACTAGATGTCCTCAGTCTACCTTCACATACAGTACCTCTTCTTCACCACTAGATGTCCTCAGTCTACCATCACATACAGTTCCTCTTATTCACCACTAGATGTCCTCAGTCTACCATCACATACAGTACCTCATCTTCACCACTAGATGTCCCCAGTCTACCATCACATACAGTACCTCTTCTTCACCACTAGATGTCCTCAGGCTACCATCACATACAGTACCTCTTCTTCACCACTAGATGTCCTCAGTCTACCATCACATACAGTACCTCTTCTTCACCACTAGATGTCCTCAGTCTACCATAACATACAGTACCTCTTCTTCACCACTATATCCTCAGTCTACCATCACATACAGTACATCATCATCACCACTAGATGTCCTCAGTCTACCATCACATACAGTACCTCTTCTTCACCACTAGATGTCCCCAGTCTACCATCACATACAGTACCTCATCTTCACCACTAGATGTCCCCAGTCTACCATCACATACAGTACCTCTTCACCACTAGATTTCCTCAGTCTATCTTCACATACAGTACCTCTTCTTCACCACTAGATGTCCTCAGTCTACCCTCACATACAGTACCTCATCTTCACCACTAGATGTCCCCAGTCTACCATCACATACAGTACCATCTTCACCACTAGATGTCCTCAGTCTATCTTCACATACAGTAACTCTTCTTCACCACTAGATGTCCTCAGTCTACCATCACCTACAGTACCTCTTCTTCACCACTAGATGTCCTCAGTCTACCATCACATACAGTACCTCTTCTTCACCACTAGATGTCCCCAGTCTACCATCACATACAGTACCTCATCTTCACCACTAGATGTCCCCAGTCTACCATCACATACAGTACCTCTTCACCACTAGATTTCCTCAGTCTATCTTCACATACAGTACCTCTTCTTCACCACTAGATGTCCTCAGTCTACCATCACCTACAGTACCTCTTCTTCACCACTAGATGTCCTCAGTCTACCCTCACATACAGTACCTCATCTTCACCACTAGATGTCCCCAGTCTACCATCACATACAGTACCTCTTCACCACTAGATTTCCTCAGTCTATCTTCACATACAGTAACTCTTCTTCACCACTAGATGTCCTCAGTCTACCATCACCTACAGTACCTCTTCTTCACCACTAGATGTCCTCAGTCTACCATCACATACAGTACCATCTTCACCACTAGATGTCCTCAGTCTACCATCACATGCAGTACCTCTTCTTCACCACTAGATGTCCTCAGTCTACCATCACATGCAGTACCTCTTCTTCACCACTAGATGTCCTCAGTCTACCATCACATACACTACCTCTTCTTCACCACTAGATGTCCTCAGTCTACCATCACATACACTACCTCTTCTTCACCACTAGATGTCCTCAGTCTACCATCACATACAGTAACTCTTCTTCACCACTAGATGTCCCTAGTCTACCATCACATACAGTACCATCTTCACCACTAGATGTCCTCAGTCTACCATCACATGCAGTACCTCTTCTTCACCACTAGATGTCCTCAGTCTACGATCACATGCAGTACCTCTTCTTCACCACTAGATGTCCTCAGTCTACGATCACATGCAGTACCTCTTCTTCACCACTAGATGTCCTCAGTCTACCATCACATACACTACCTCTTCTTCACCACTAGATGTCCTCAGTCTACCATCACATACAGTACATCTTCTTCACCACTAGATGTCCTCAGACTACAATCACATACAGTAACTCTTCTTCACCACGAGATGTCCCCAGTCTACCATCACATACAGTAACTCTTCACCACTAGATGTCCTCAGGCTACCTTCACATACAGTACCTCTTCTTCACCACTAGATGTCCTCAGTCTACCATCACATACAGTACCTCATCTTCACCACTAGATGTCCCCAGTCTACCATCACATACAGTACCTCTTCTTCACCACTAGATGTCCTCAGTCTACCATCACATACAGTACCTCTTATTCACCACTAGATGTCCTCAGTCTACCATCACATACAGTACATCATCATCACCACTAGATGTCCTCAGTCTACCATCACATGCCGTACCTCTTCTTCACCACCAGATGTCCTCAGTCTACCATCACATACAGTACCTCATCTTCACCACTTGATGTCCTCGGTCTACCATCACATACAGTACCTCTTCTTCACCACTAAATGTCCTCAGTCTACCATCACACACAGTACCTCTTCTGTACCACTAGATGTCCTCAGTCTACCATTACGCACAGTACCTCTTCTTCACCACTAGATGTCCTCAGTCTACCATCACATACAGTACCTCTTCTTCACCACTAGATGTCCTCAGTCTACCATCACATACAGTAACTCTTCTTCACCACTAGATGTCCCCAGTCTACCATCACATACAGTAACTCTTCTTCACCACTAGATGTCCCTAGTCTATCATCACATACAGTACCATCTTCACCACTAGATGTCCCCAGTCTACCATCACATACAGTACCTCTTCTTCACCACTAGATGTCCTCAGTCTACCATCACATACAGTACCTCTTCTTCACCACTAGATGTCCTCAGTCTACCATCACATACAGTACCTCTTCTTCACCACTAGATGTCCTCAGTCTACCATCACATACAGTACCTCTTCTTCACCACTAGATGTCCTCAGTCTACCATCACACACAGTACCTCTTCACCACTAGATGTCCTCAGTCTACTATCAAACACAATACCTCTTCTTCACCACTAGATGTCCTCAGTCTACCATCACATACAGTAACTCTTCTTCACCACTAGATGTCCCTAGTCTACCATCACATACAGTACCATCTTCACCACTAGATGTCCTCAGTCTATCTTCACATACAGTACCTCTTCTTCACCACTAGATGTCCTCAGTCTATCTTCACATACAGTACCTCTTCTTCACCACTAGATGTCCTCAGTCTACCATCACATACAGTACTTCTTCTTCACCACTAGATGTCCTCAGTCTACCATCACATACAGTACCTCTTCACCACTAGATGTCCTCAGTCTTCCAGGTTGAATGCTGCCTAGAGCCAATCAACTGGATAGACTGAGGACATACTGTGAGTGGTGATGAAGTCAGCGGTATCTGAATCCAGTTTGAACCCACACAAGTGAGCCTGTCAGGAAGCTGTCACTGTACCGGGCCAATCGTCTCCTAACAGGGAATTTCCTGCCCCACAAGTCGCACGTATACAAGCCCTTTGTATATGTGGGGGCCACAGGACAGGGAATGCCCAAGCTCACCCCAACTGTGAGTGCAGGGGGTCTTGGACCCGCCCCATGAGAGGGTGTGACCATGGTGCTATTCATTCACAGTCCTCTGGGTGTCATCACACCAGTGTTAGTAAGGACCGCCCACCCCCAGATTTAAAGTTAAAGTGTTACTAAACCCACAACAGTAAAATCAGTGTGTACATGCAGTAAAGCATGCTTGTTATACTCAATGTGAAAACTAAAGGGTTAATCCTCTGCACTGTGTAAAAAGGTTGTTTGATCTTGTCTTATCTGATCCTCCCCTTCTTTTACTGTCCCCAATCCATCTCCTAATAGTACAGAGCCTTTGAATTCACTCCACACATGCTCAGTTTGGTGTGTATTGCTGGAGAGGTTTTTTTTTTCTTGGGAGAGTGCATGTCATCAGCACAGGCCCAATCAGCACTATCCAGACAGAGGGTCAGGGGTCCTGCATCCTAATAGGTCATTCAGAGAAGAATGAAAACTCCTCCTACAAGCTTTAACCAGAGACTGATAGAAGTCACAAGACTGCTATATACTGCTGATGAGAAAGGTATTTAGCAGTTTATGTTTACTAAAATAATTGTATTTCCATATTCTGTGTACTGTGGGAGATCAGATATAGTGAATGCAGAGTCCTGGGGAGATCAGATATAATGTATGCAGAGTCCTGGGGAGAGCAGATATAGTGAATGCAGAGTTCTGGGGAGATCAGATATAATGTATGCAGAGTCCTGGGGAGAGCAGATATAGTGAATGCAGAGTCCTGGGGAGAGCAGATATAGTGAATGCAGAGTCCTGGGGAGAGCAGATATAGTGAATGCAGAGTCCTGGGGAGACCAGATATAGTGAATGCAGAGTCCTGAGGAGATCAGATATAGTGAATGCAGAGTCCTTGGGAGACCGGATATAGTGAATGCAGAGTCCTGGGGAGATCAGATATAGTGATTGCAGAGTCCTGGGGAGACCAGATATAGTGAATGCAGAGTCCTGGGGAGACCAGATATAGTGAGTGCAGAGTCCTGGGGAGATCAGATATAGTGAAATCAGAGTCCTGGGGAGATCAGATATAGTGAATGCAGAGTCCTGGGGAGATTAGATATAGTGACTGCAAAGTCCTGGGGAGATCAGATATAGTGACTGCAGAGTCCTGGGGAGATCAGATATAGTGAATGCAGAGTCCTGGGGAGACCAGATATAGTGAATGCAGAGTCCTGGGGAGAGCAGATATAGTGAATGCAGAGTCCTGGGGAGATCAGATATAGTGAATGCAGGGTCCTGGGGGAGATCAGATATAGTGAATGCAGAGTCCTGGGGAGAGCAGATATAGTGAATGCAGAGTCCTGGGGAGATCAGATATAGTGAATGCAGAGTTCTGGGGAGATCAGATATAGTGAATGCAGAGTCCTGGGGAGACCAGATATAGTGAATGCAGAGTCCTGGGGAGATCAGATATAGTGAATGCAGAGTTCTGGGGAGATCAGATATAGTGAATGCAGAGTCCTGGGGAGATCAGATATAATGAATGCAGAGTCCTGGGGAGATCAGATATAGTGAATGCAGAGTCCTGGGGAGATCAGATATAATGAATGCAGGCTCCTGGGGAGATCAGATATAGTGAATGCAGAGTCCTGGGGAGAGCAGATATAGTGAATGCAGAGTCCTGGGGAGATCAGATATAGTGAATGCAGAGTTCTGGGGAGATCAGATATAATGAATGCAGAGTCCTGGGGAGATCAGATATAGTGAATGCAGAGTCCTGGGGAGATCAGATATAGTGAATGCAGAGTCCTGGGGAGACCAGATATAGTGAATGCAGAGTCCTGGGGAGATCAGATATAGTGAATGCAGAGTCCTGGGGAGACCAGATATAGTGAATGCAGAGTCCTGGGGAGATCAGATATAGTGAATGCAGAGTCCTGGGGAGAGCAGATATAGTGAATGCAGAGTCCTGGGGAGATCAGATATAGTGAATGCAGAGTCCTGGGGAGACCAGATATAGTGAATGCAGAGTCCTGGGGAGATCAGATATAGTGAATGCAGAGTCCTGGGGAGACCAGATATAGTGAATGCAGAGTCCTGGGGAGAGCAGATATAGTGAATGCAGAGTCCTGGGGAGATCAGATATAGTGAATGCAGGGTCCTGGGGAGATCAGATATAGTGAATGCAGAGTCCTGGGGAGAGCAGATATAGTGAATGCAGAGTCCTGGGGAGATCAGATATAGTGAATGCAGAGTCCTGGGGAGACCAGATATAGTGAATGCAGAGTCCTGGGGAGATCAGATATAATGAATGCAGAGTCCTGGGGAGATCAGATATAGTGAATGCAGAGTTCTGGGGAGACCAGATATAATGAATGCAGAGTCCTGGGGAGATCAGATATAGTGAATGCAGAGTCCTGGGGAGAGCAGATATAGTGAATGCAGAGTCCTGGGGAGATCAGATATAGTGAATGCAGGGTCCTGGGGAGATCAGATATAGTGAATGCAGAGTCCTGGGGAGATCAGATATAGTGAATGCAGAGTCCTGGGGAGATCAGATATAGTGAATGCAGAGTCCTGGGGAGATCAGATATAGTGAATGCAGAGTCCTGGGGAGATCAGATATAGTGAATGCAGAGTCCTGGGGGGATCAGATATAGTGAATGCAGGGTCCTGGGGAGATCAGATATAGTGAATGCAGAGTCCTGGGGAGATCAGATATAGTGAATGCAGAGTCCTGGGGAGATCAGATATAGTGAATGCAGAGTCCTGGGGAGATCAGATATAGTGAATGCAGAGTCCTGGGGAGAGCAGATATAGTGAATGCAGAGTCCTGGGGAGATCAGATATAGTGAATGCAGAGTCCTGGGGGGATCAGATATAGTGAATGCAGAGTCCTGGGGAGACCAGATATAGTGAATGCAGAGTCCTGGGGAGATCAGATATAGTGAATGCAGAGTCCTGGGGGGATCAGATATAGTGAATGCAGGGTCCTGGGGAGATCAGATATAGTGAATGCAGAGTCCTGGGGAGATCAGATATAGTGAATGCAGAGTCCTGGGGAGATCAGATATAGTGAATGCAGAGTCCTGGGTTAATGTCCCTGTATTGTACATAATGATGTTGGATCTCCGCTCACAGACAGGAGCTATGGGCAGAGAGACAGGTAAGTAATAGAGCCTCTTCATCTCTCTAGAAATAAGGGGGACGGGGAGATTCTTAAAAAATCCCGGGGGTGGGGGGTAAATAAAATAATAACATTCTACTCTCATAGTACATATACAGTGTAGCACTATTTACAGCACATGATAAATAATCCCGAACCCCACAACAGGGCGGAGCCGATCCGTGAGACGGAGCAGCAATTGCCACCAGTAATGTGGTGATGGGTTTATTCCCGCCCGACGCATTTCATCACTACACTTAATCAGGGTCTCTGACATCACGATGACTTGTTTTTGATGAAATGTAACTTGGATGTATCTGTTGATATTTTGTCTCTGTACTTAGCAGGACAGTGTACCAGCCAGGCACCTAGCATTTTCATAAGTAAGTTGGCAATATCCTCCTGTTTATTCTCTTATGACAGACGTCCAGTGACAGTGCACATTTCTCTTCCAGCCTCCTTATCTGCCCCCCCCCCATTATCTCCCGACAGCCCCAGACTAATTTCTGTGCCTCTCTGACACATCAGAAGATACAATCGTGGTTAATCATTTCCTTACAAGTGTAAGCTCCTCTGTACAGAGACTGATGTGACTGTGGGGGAGGGGACATTAGAGTGTAAGCTCCTCTGTACAGAGACTGATGTGACTGTGAGGGGAGGGGACATTAGAGTGTAAGCTCCTCTGTACAGAGACTGATGTGACTGTGGGGGGAGGGGACATTAGAGTGTAAGCTCCTCTGTACAGAGACTGATGTGACTGTGGGGGGAGGGGACATTAGAGTGTAAGCTCCTCTGTACAGAGACTGATGTGACTGTGAGGGGAGGGGACATTAGAGTGTAAGCTCCTCTGTACAGAGACTGATGTGACTGTGGGGGGAGGGGACATTAGAGTGTAAGCTCCTCTGTACAGAGACTGATGTGACTGTGGGGGGGGGGAGGGGACATTAGAGTGTAAGCTCCTCTGTACAGAGACTGATGTGATTGTGGGGGGAGGGGACATTAGAGTGTAAGCTCCTCTGTAGAGAGACTGATGTGACTGTGGGGGGAGGGGACATTAGAGTGTAAGCTCCTCTGTACAGAGACTGATGTGACTGTGGGGGGGGGACATTAGAGTGTAAGCTCCTCTGTACAGAGACTGATGTGACTGTGGGGGAGGGGACATTAGAGTGTAAGCTCCTCTGTACAGAGACTGATGTGACTGTGGGGGGGGGGGGACATTAGAGTGTAAGCTCCTCTGTACAGAGACGGATGTGACTGTGGGGGGAGGGGACATTAGAGTGTAAGCTCCTCTGTACAGAGACTGATGTGACTGTGGGGGAGGGGACATTAGAGTGTAAGCTCCTCTGTACAGAGACTGATGTGACTGTGGGGGGAGGGGACATTAGAGTGTAAGCTCCTCTGTACAGAGACTGATGTGACTGTGGGGGAGGGGACATTAGAGTGTAAGCTCCTCTGTACAGAGACTGATGTGACTGTGGGGGAGGGCACATTAGAGTGTAAGCTCTTCTGTACAGAGACTGATGTGACTGTGGGGGGGAGGGGACATTAGAGTGTAAGCTCCTCTGTACAGAGACTGATGTGACTGTGGGGGGGAGGGGACATTAGAGTGTAAGCTCCTCTGTACAGAGACTGATGTGACTGTGGGGGAGGGGACATTAGAGTGTAAGCTCCTCTGTACAGAGACTGATGTGACTGTGGGGGGGGGGAGGGGACATTAGAGTGTAAGCTCCTCTGTACAGAGACTGATGTGACTGTGGGGGAGGGCACATTAGAGTGTAAGCTCCTCTGTACAGAGACTGATGTGACTGTGGGGGGGAGGGGACATTAGAGTGTAAGCTCCTCTGTACAGAGACTGATGTGACTGTGGGGGGGAGGGGACATTAGAGTGTAAGCTCCTCTGTACAGAGACTGATGTGACTGTGGGGGAGGGCACATTAGAGTGTAAGCTCCTCTGTACAGAGACTGATGTGACTGGGGGGGGAGGGGACATTAGAGTGTAAGCTCCTCTGTACAGAGACTGATGTGACTGTGGGGGGAGGGGACATTAGAGTGTAAGCTCCTCTGTACAGAGACTGATGTGACTGTGGGGGGGGAGGGGACATTAGAGTGTAAGCTCCTCTGTACAGAGACTGATGTGACTGTGGGGGGGGAGGGGACATTAGAGTGTAAGCTCCTCTGTACAGAGACTGATGGGACTGTGGGGGGAGGGGACATTAGAGTGTAAGCTCCTCTGTACAGAGACTGATGTGACTGGTGTCGGTAATGTCTGGCGGGGAGGATATTGGTGACACTCTGAGGTCATCTAATACAGAATGTTGTTATTTTTTCTCCATCTTGGATATTATATGAAGTTGAGGTTTATCTCGGCGCACAGCGCCCCGTCCTCCAGTCCGGGGGGGGGGGGGGACTCCGCCATGAGCCTGGAGTTCAGGAAAACTGTCTGCTTATAATTATGTTTTCACTGCAATTACTGAGAAACAATTTATCTGCAGCTCTGAGAGACGACAAATCCAAAATACAAACATAACCCTTAAATGTGCGAGAAACAAGATCATTATTACCGAGTCGAGAGACGAGGAGGAGGAGGAGAGAGAGAAGACCTGGGGGAGGAAAATCAAAAGGAACAGAAGAGGAGACAGAGAGAGGAAGGAGAAGAGGATCAGGAGGAAGGGAAAAGAGAGAGAGAAATAGAGAGAGAATAAGAGGGAGAGAAGAGGAAACGGGAGTGGAAGAAAGAGAGAGAGAGAGAGAGAGAGGAGAACAAGGGAGAGGAAAGGAGGGAAAAAAGAGAAATTAAAAAAAAAAAAAAAATGGTAGAGAAAGAGGGACAGAGGGAGAAAGAGAGAGAAAAAGAAAGAAAAAAAAGAGAAAGAGGAAAAGAGAGAGAAAAAGAAAGAGAGAGAAGGAATATAGAGAAAAAAAAAAAAGAGAGACTAATGCGGCGTACACACGGCTGGACTTTCCAGCAGAAAAGGTCCGACGTAATCATTCCGTCGGATATTCCAATCGTGTGTGGGGGGGCCTTCGACTTTTTTCTTCAAATCCGATGGATCTAGAAATAGAACATGTTTCCAATCTGTCCGACAGAATCCATTCCTATCGGGAAAACGATTGGTCTGTGTGCTGGTCTGACGGACCGAATACGACGCAAGGGCAGCTATTGGCTACCGGCTATTGCACTTCCCTTTCTAGTCCCGTCTTACGTCATCACGTTTAAAATGAACAGACTTTAGTCTGTTTGTGTGTGGGCAAGTTTGTTAGTTTGGAAGTCCGTCAGAAATCCGTCGGGAAGACTGTCGGACCTTTTCTGCCAGAAAGTCCGGTCGTGTGTACACAGCATCAGAGAGAGAAAAAGAAAGAGCGAGGAGAAAGTGAGAGAGAGAGAGAGAGAGAGAGAGGAAAAGGGAAAGGAAGAAAGGGAGAGAAAAGGAAAGCGAGAGAGAAAAGGGGGAGGGAGGGGATAAAAAGAGAAATAAAAAAAATGGAAGAGAAAGACTGACAGAGGGAGAAAGAGAGAGAGAGTGAGAGAGAGGAAAATGGAAAGGAAGAAGGAAAGAGAGAGAGAGAAAGGAGAACAAGAGAGAGGGAGGGGATAAAACGAGAGAGAGAAAAGGAAAAAAAGAGAAATAAAAAAAAAAATGGGAGAGAAAAGGAAAGAGAGAGAGAAATAAAAAAAGAGAAAGAGAGACAAGGAGAATTAAAGGAGAGAGAGAGAGAGAAGGAAAAAAGAGAAAAAAAAAAGGGAGAGAAAGAGGGACAGAGGGAGAAAGAGAGAGAGAAAGAAAAAGGGAGAGATAAATGAAAGAGAGAGAAGGAAAACAGAGAAATGAAAAAAAAAATGAGAGCATAAGAGAGAAAAAGAAAGAGCAAGAAGAAAGTGAGAGAGAAGGGGAATTAGATAGAGAGAAAGAAAGATGGATAGAAAAGAGAGAGAGAGAGAGAGAGAGAGAGAGGAAAAGGGAAAGGAAGAAAGGGAGAGAAAAATAAATAGAGAGAGAAAGCTAGAGAGGGAGAGAGAGAGAAATTAAAAAATGAGAGAAGGAGGGAGAAAGAGGAAAAGGGGGAGGAAGAAATGGATAGAAAAGGGGAGAGAGAGAAAGGAGAACAAGGGAGAGGGAGGTGATAAAACGAGAGAGAGAAGGAAAAAAAAAAAATAAAAAAAATGGGAGAGAGAGAGAAAAAGAAAGAGCAAGGAGAAAGTGAGAGAGAGAGTGGAAAAGGGAAAGGAAGAAAGGGAGAGAAGAGGAAAGAGAGACATAAAAAAGAGAGAGAGAGAGAGAGAGAGAGAGAGGAGAACAAGGGAGAGGGAGGGGATAAAACAAGAGAGTTAGAGAAGGAAAAAAAAGAGAAATTTAAAAAAAAAATGTGCGAGAAAGAGAGAAAAAGAAAGAGCAAGGAAAAAGTGTGTGAGAGAGAGAGGAAAAGGGAAAGGAAGAGACAAGGAAAGAGAGAAATAAATAAAAAAAGAGAACGAGAGAGACGGAGAATTAGATAGAAAGAAAGATGGATAGAAAAAAGAGAGCGAGAGAGGAAAAGGGAAAGGGAGAGAAAAGGAGAGAGAGAGAGAGAGAGAGGAGAACAAGGGAGAGGGAGGGGATAAAAAGTGAAATTTAAAAAAAAATGTGAGAGAAAGAGGGACAGAGGGAGAAAGTGAGAGACAAAGAAAAAGGGAGAAAGAAAGAAAAAAAGAGAGAGGAAAAGGGAGAGAAAAAGAAAGAGAGAGAAGGAAAACAGAGAAATGAAAAAAAAAAATGAGATCGTAAGAAAGAGAAAAAGAAAGAGCAAGGAGAAAGTGAGAGAGAGAAAAAAGGGAGAAAGTAAGAAAAATAGAGAAAGAGCGAGAGAAGGAGAATTAGAGAGAGAGAAAGAAAGATGGATAGAAAAAAGAGAGAGATGGGGGGGTAAGAGGAAGAAAGGGAGAGAAAAAGAAAGAGAGATAGAGAGGGGAGGAGAAAAAGAGAGATAGAGAGGGGAGGAGAAAAAGAGAGAAAGATAAATGAAAAAAATGAGAGAGAGAGAAGAAGGGACAGCAGAGGGAGAAATAGAGAGAAAGAAACCGCTAGAGACTGCTGCAATGTAACAAAAGAGTGATAAAGCCGCCGCCATGTAACAAAGGACTGGCAGAGACTGCTGACATCTAACCCACAGACTGCTGCCAAGTTACAGGAGACAGCTGGGCACCACAACTACCCTCAAGAAGGTGAGGCACTCCTGCCACATTACAGGAGACTGCAGCCATGTTATAATTCAGTTGGCAAGCACAGGCCGGGCACATTGCTATGTCAGTCCACATCTGGCTGTCGTCACATAACGTAACGTGGAACCTGAGGAAGCGCAGTTTCCTCGGCCGGTATGCGTCTCACAGACACAAGTTGGGTATATCGGCTCCTCATACCTTGTGAACTTTCCTCAGAGAGACAAATGGAGACCTCATCGTGCCGATCGTTCTCTTCCACCGCTCCGGCTATGGGGTCTTCTGTGGGTGTCAGGGAGGAGGTTGAGTGTTCGGGGAAGGTGGCCGGCCCTCCCCGCGGAGGTGGGACTTCGATCCCCATTAGCCGATACTTTCTCCGCCGGTTCCCGATCCATGTCTGCAATGAGAGGAGAAGTGCTGTAATTCAACAGTAAACCATTCCTGGGACACCACCAAATATAATATTCCAGTTACAGGTGGCTCTAGTGGCCTGAGTTCTTGGATCTCTCCATGAAGAAATGGTGGATAATGACTAGGCCAAGCTGGCCGAACCTCTTAATGACTATAATGACCAAACCAATATGGAGAGTCCACCCATATCAATGACCCCCTTAGTGCAAATAACATCATTTACCTCCAGGAAGTTGTCCTAGTGGAGAGCCACCTACCTCAGGTCAGGGGACAAGAACATTCTAGCTGAACTGGAGAGCGGAGATGTGTAGGGTGGAGCCTTACAGACACTTACCTCCGTGAGCTCCTAGTACTGAGTAGAAAGGACTCAATGACCCTCTTTTCTGACTCCTTTACCTCCAGGAAGTTGTCCTAGTTGAGCGAAGGACATGGAGAGACACCTACCTCCCCTCTGGGGGCAGGAACATTACTTCTAGCTGGACTGGACAGCCAATCATGTGGCTTTGGATCAGCACATAAAGCATGCAGAGACGGGCAGAAGATCCAGTTGGCATTCAACCAAACCTTAGAATGGGGAAGAATCTGATCTAAAGGACTGAGGAATGATTGTTGGTGACATCTCAGACACGTCTGTCCCCTCAGGGCTCTAGAATTTACAGACAATGGCGGGAGAAACAAAACCCTTAAACCTTTGTAGAAGGGGGAGGAGTCATATCCTCAGTTTCCCCTCCCCCAGTGATCAGACTGTACATTGTAACTTTGTAGGAAGGGGAGGAGTCATTTCCTCAGTCTCCCCTCCCCCAGTGCAGGGGGGGATTTTCCAGGGTGGTGGGGGTTATTCTCCCAGACGGTGAGGGTGATTCTCCTGGATGGTGGGGCTGATTCTCCCAGACGGTGGGGGTGATTCTCCCAGACGGTGGGGGTGATTCTCCCGGACGGTAAGGGTGATTCTCCCGGACGGTAAGGGTGATTCTCCCAGACGGTGGGGGTGATTCTCCCAGATGGTGAGGGTGATTCTCCCAGACGGTGGAGGTGATTCTGCCAGACGGTGGGGGTGATTCTCCAGGATGGTGGGGCTGATTCTCCCGGACGGTGGGGCTGATTCTCCCGCACGGTGGGGCTGATTCTCCCGGACGGTGGGGCTGATTCTCCCAGACAGTGGGGCCGATTCTCCCGGACAGTGGGGCCGATAATCCCGGATAGTTGGGGGCAATTCTCCCGGACAGTGGGGCCGATTCTCCCGGACAGTGGGGCTGATTCTTCTGGACGGTGGGGCTGATTCTCCCGGACAGTGGGGCTGATTCTCCCGGACAGTGGGGCAGATAATCCCGGACAGTTGGGGGCGATTCTCCCGGACGGTGGGGCCGATTCTCCCGGACGGTGGGGGTGATTCTCCCGGACGGTGGGGGTGATTCTCCCGGACGGTGGGGGTGATTCTCCCGGACGGTGGGGGTGATTCTCCCGGACGGTGGGGGTGATTCTCCAGGACGGTGGGGGTGATTCTCCAGGACGGTGGGGGTGATTCTCCCAGAAGGTGGGGGTGAATCTCCTGGACGGTGGGGGTGAATCTCTCGGATGGTGGGGGTGAATCTCCTGGACGGTGGGGGTGAATCTCCCAGACGATGGGGGTGATTCCCCAGGAAGGTGGGGGTGTATCCCCCAAGAAGATGGAGGTGATTCTCCCGGATGGTGGAGGTGATTTTCCCGGATGGTGGAGGTGATTCTCCAGGACAGTGGGGGTGATTCTCCAGGACAGTGGGGGTGATTCTCCCAGAAGGTGGGGGTGTATCTCCCGGGCGGTGGGGGTGAATCTCCCGGACGGTGGGGCTGATTCTCCAGGAAGGTGGGGGTGATTGTCCCGGACGGTGGAGGTGATTGTTCCGGACGGTGGGGCTGATTCTCCTGGACGGTGGGGCAGATTCTCCAGGAAGGTGGGGGTGATTGTCCCAGATGGTGGAGGTGATTTTCCCGGGGTATGCGTAGCGATGTCCGTCGATCGATCCCGCCCACCTGCGGTTTGTGTGTATATTTAGCCGCACAGACAGGATGAGTAAGTGGATTGCAGCGCAGCGATTTATTCTGCAATCTATTCCAGGCCTCCTGTCAGGCGCTGCGTCTCATGCAATTTAAAGAGCTGCCTGTGGAATTCACACCCGGCATCGGCAGTTGGCAGCCAGAAAATCTACTTTACAGTCGTCGCTATTTCACCGAGCGGAATGTGACCGGCGCCCATTAACCCTTCCATGACCGGGAAAGATTTAACCACTTCCCACCCAGACCAAGTCTAACATTTCTCTCCTACGTGAAAAACGCTCTTTTTTTCTTTTCTGCTAGAAAATTACTTAGAACCCCCCAAACATTAAATATATACAGTATCTGACAAAAGTAAGTACACCCCTCAGTGACATTTATCCTCTCTTTTCATGTGACAACACTGAAGAAATGACACTTGTCTACAATGTAAAGTAGTGAGTGTACAGCTTGTATAACAGTGTAAATTTCCTGTCCCCTCAAAATAACTCAACACACAGCCATTAATGTCTAAACCGCTGGCAACAAAAGTCAGTACACCCCTAAGTGAAAATGTCCAGATTGGGCCCAATTAGCCATTTTCCCTCCCCCGGTGTCATGTGACTCGTTAGTGTTACAAGGTCTCAGGTGTGAATGGGGAGCAGGTGTGTTACATTTGGTGTTATCGCTCTCACTCTCTCATACTGGTCACTGGAAGTTCAACATGGCAAAGAACTCTCTGAGGATCTGAAGATAAGAATTGTTTCTCTACATAAAGATGGCCTAGGCTATAAGAAGTTTGCCAAGACCCTGAAACTGAGCTGCAGCACGGTGGCCAAGACCATACAGCGGTATAACAGGACGGGTTCCCCTCAGAACAGGCCTCGCCATGGTCCACCAAAGAAGTTGAGGTCACGTGCTCAGCGTCATATCCAGAGGTTGTCTTTGGGAAATAGACGTATGAGTGCTGCCAGCATTGCTGCAGAGGTTGTAGGGGTGGGGGGGTCAGCCTGTCAGTGCTCAGACCATACGCCGCACACTGCATCAAATTGGTCTGCATGGCTGTCGTCCCAGAAGGAAGCCTCTTCTAAAGATGATGCACAAGAAAGACCCACAAACAGTTTTCTGAAGACAAGCAGACTAAGGAGATGGATTACTGGAACCATGTCCTGTGGTCTGATGAGACCAAGATAAAGGTATTTGGTGTCAGATGGTGACAAGCGTGTGTGGGGGCAACCAGGTGAGGAGGACAAAGACAAGTGTGTCTTGTCTTACAGTCAGGCATGGTGGTGGGGGTGTCATGGTCTGGGGCTGCATGAGTGCTGCCGGCACTGGGGGGCTACAGATCATTGAGGGGACCATGAATGCCAACATGTACTGTGACATACTGAAGCAGAGCATGATCCCCTCCCTTCAGAGACTGGACCGCAGGGCAGTATTCCAACATGATAACCACCCCAAACACACCTCCAACACCACCACTGCCTTGCTAAAGAAGCTGAGGGTAAAGGTGATGGACTGGCCAAGCATGTCTCCAGACCTAAACCCTATTGGTCATCTGTGGGGGATCCTCAGAGGGAAGATGGAGGAGAGGAAGGTCTCCAACATCCACCAGCTCTGTGATGTCATCATGGAGGAGGGGAAGGTCTCCAACATCCACCAGCTCTGTGATGTCATCATGGGGGAGGGGAAGAGGACTCCAGTGGTGACCTGTGAAGCTCTGGTGACCTCCATGCCCAAGAGGGTGAAGGCAGTGCTGGAAAATAATGGTGACCACTACTAGCAAAGGGGATCTAATCAAGTGGCCAGGGAGTGTATACAGTAAAGGATTCTGGGTAAACTCCAGTTTCGGCAGTCATTGACATCACTTGATGTGGACTGATCATTAAAGAACCAGACATTTATAAAGAAAAATACCCCCCCCCCTTAATTCGTAATCAAACTTCTCCACAATTTTCTGCCCATTTCTATAAATTTTACCCCCTCACCTTAGACCTCTCAATCCCTAACCCCTCCCTAATTCTCAATCCAACCACTCCCCAAGTCTTCCTGACCACTCCCCCTTTCCATGTCCCATCACCCCAATTACCGCTTCTCCCCATTTCCTCACCCCCTTCTACAATTCCCCTCCCCCAATGGCGTTCTTGTTCCCCCCATTCCCTTAACTATGTCCCAAATTCCCAACCCCCTCACATGTTCGGACCCCCACAATAACTCAACACCCTCTACAATTCCCCATTTTACCCAACCCCCCATCCCTGAATGCTCCCTCACAAATATCCACCATTTTCCAAAAATGCCTCCCTGATTCCCCCTTCATTCCTCCTCCTCCCCCAATGTGCGCCCTCCTCACCCGCACGATCTCGCAGTCCACGTTCAGCTCCGCGGCCACGGCTTCGATCTTCTCCCGACACACGGAGCCCAAGCTGGTCATGCCGTTGTCCCAATACTTCTTCAGGGTGGCGAGGTCATGGTCACTGAACTGAGTGCGATCCTGGAGCTGCCCGGACACAAAGAGAGATATATTGGGGGTCATTCTCCGTACATCACATCAACGCCCCACGCTCTATATTGGGGGTCATTCTCCGTACATCACATCAACGCCCCACGCTCTATATTGGGGGTTATTCTCCATACATCACATCAACGGCTCCACGCTCTATATTGGGGGTCATTCTCCATACATCACATCAACGGCTCCACGCTCTATATTGGGGGTTATTCTCCATACATCACATCAACGGCCCCACGCTCTATATTGGGGGTCATTCTCCATACATTACATCAACGGCTCCACGCTCTATATTGGGGGTCATTCTCCATACATCACATCAACGGCTCCACGCTCTATATTGGGGGTCATTCTCCATACATCACATCAACGGCTCCACGCTCTATATTGGGGGTCATTCTCCATACATTACATCAACGGCCCCACGCTATATATTGGGGGTCATTCTCCGTACATCACATCAACGCCCCACGCTCTATATTGGGGGTTATTCTCCATACATCACATCAACGGCTCCACGCTCTATATTGGGGGTCATTCTCCATACATTACATCAACGGCCCCACGCTCTATATTGGGGGTCATTCTCCATACATCACATCAACGGCTCCACGCTCTATATTGGGGGTCATTCTCCGTACATTACATCAACGGCTCCACGCTCTATATTGGGGGTCATTCTCCATACATTACATCAACGCTCCACGCTCTATATTGGGGGTCATTCTCCGTACATTACATCAACGGCCCCACTCTCTATATTGGGGGTCATTCTCCGTACATTACATCAACGGCTCCACGCTCTATATTGGGGGTCATTCTCCATACATTACTTCAACGGCCCCACGCTCTATATTGGGGGTCATTCTCCATACATTACATCAACGGCCCCACGCTCTATATTGGGGGTCATTCTCCATACATCACATCAACGGCTCCACGCTCTATATTGGGGGTCACTCTCCATACATCACATCAACGGCTCCACGCTCTATATTGGGGGTCATTCTCCATACATCACATCAACGGCCCCACGCTCTATATTGGGGGTCATTCTCCATACATTACATCAACGGCCCCACGCTCTATATTGGGGGTCATTCTCCATACATTACATCAACGGCCCCACACTGTATATTGGGGGTCATTCTCCATACATTACATCAACGGCTCCACACTCTATATTGGGGGTCATTCTCCGTACATCACATCAACGGCCCCACGCTCTATATTGGGGGTCATTCTCCATACATCACATCAACGGCCCCACGCTCTATATTGGGGGTCATTCTCCATACATTACATCAACGGCCCCACGCTCTATATTGGGGGTCATTCTCCATACATTACATCAACGGCCCCACACTGTATATTGGGGGTCATTCTCCATACATTACATCAACGGCTCCACGCTCTATATTGGGGGTCATTCTCCATACATCACATCAACGGCTCCACACTCTATATTGGGGGTCATTCTCCATACATCACATCAACGGCTCCACGCTCTATATTGGGGGTCATTCTCCATACATTACATCAACGGCCCCACGCTCTATATTGGGGGTCATTCTCCATACATCACATCAACGGCTCCACGCTCTATATTGGGGGTCATTCTCCATACATCACATCAACGGCTCCACGCTCTATATTGGGGGTCATTCTCCATACATCACATCAACGGCTCCACGCTCTATATTGGGGGTCATTCTCCATACATTACATCAACGCTCCACGCTCTATATTGGGGGTCATTCTCCATACATTACATCAACGCTCCACGCTCTATATTGGGGGTTATTCTCCATACATTACATCAACGGCTCCACACTCTATATTGGGGGTCATTCTCCATACATTACATCAACGGCTCCACGCTCTATATTGGGGGTCATTCTCCATACATCACATCAACGACCCCACGCTCTATATTGGGGGTCATTCTCCATACATTACATCAACGCTCCACGCTCTATATTGGGGGTCATTCTCCATACATTACATCAACGGCTCCACGCTCTATATTGGGGGTCATTCTCCATACATTACATCAACGGCTCCACGCTCTATATTGGGGGTCATTCTCCGTACATTACATCAACGGCTCCACGCTCTATATTGGGGGTCATTCTCCATACATCACATCAACGGCCCCACGCTCTATATTGGGGGTCATTCTCCATACATCACATCAATGGCCCCACGCTCTATATTGGGGGTCATTCTCCATACATTACATCAACGGCCCCACGCTCTATATTGGGGGTCATTCTCCATACATCACATCAACGGCTCCACGCTCTATATTGGGGGTCATTCTCCATACATTACATCAACGGCCCCACGCTCTATATTGGGGGTCATTCTCCATACATTACATCAACGGCTCCACGCTCTATATTGGGGGTCATTCTCCATACATTACATCAACGGCTCCACGCTCTATATTGGGGGTCATTCTCCATACATCACATCAACGGCCCCACGCTCTATATTGGGGGTCATTCTCCGTACATCACATCAACGGCCCCACGCTCTATATTGGGGGTCATTCTCCGTACATTACATCAACGGCTCCACGCTCTATATTGGGGGTCATTCTCCGTACATTACATCAACGGCTCCACGCTCTATATTGGGGGTCATTCTCCATACATTACATCAACGGCTCCACGCTCTATATTGGGGGTCATTCTCCGTACATTACATCAACGGCTCCACGCTCTATATTGGGGGTCATTCTCCATACATCACATCAACGGCCCCACGCTCTATATTGGGGGTCATTCTCCATACATCACATCAACGGCCCCACGCTCTATATTGGGGGTCATTCTCCATACATTACATCAACGGCTCCACGCTCTATATTGGGGGTCATTCTCCATACATTACATCAACGGCTCCACACTCTATATTGGGGGTCATTCTCCATACATTACATCAACGGCTCCACGCTCTATATTGGGGGTCATTCTCCATACATCACATCAACGGCCCCACGCTCTATATTGGGGGTCATTCTCCGTACATTACATCAACGGCCCCACGCTCTATATTGGGGGTCATTCTCCGTACATTACATCAACGGCTCCACGCTCTATATTGGGGGTCATTCTCCATACATTACATCAACGGCCCCACGCTCTATATTGGGGGTCATTCTCCATACATTACATCAACGGCCCCACGCTCTATATTGGGGGTCATTCTCCATACATCACATCAACGGCCCCACGCTCTATATTGGGGGTCATTCTCCATACATTACATCAACGGCCCCACACTCTATATTGGGGGTCATTCTCCATACATTACATCAACGGCCCCACGCTCTATATTGGGGGTCATTCTCCATACATCACATCAACGGCCCCACGCTCTATATTGGGGGTCATTCTCCATACATTACATCAACGGCTCCACGCTCTATATTGGGGGTCATTCTCCATACATTACATCGTCTCCACGCTCTATATTGGGGGTCATTCTCCATACATCACATCAACGGCTCCACGCTCTATATTGGGGGTCATTCTCCATACATTACATCAACGGCCCCACGCTCTATATTGGGGGTCATTCTCCATACATCACATCAACGGCCCCACACTGTATATTGGGGGTCATTCTCCATACATTACATCAACAGCTCCACGCTCTATATTGGGGGTCATTCTCCATACATTACATCAACGGCTCCACGCTCTATATTGGGGGTCATTCTCCATACATCACATCAACGGCCCCACGCTCTATATTGGGGGTCATTCTCCATACATTACATCAACGGCCCCACGCTCTATATTGGGGGTCATTCTCCATACATCACATCAACGGCCCCACACTCTATATTGGGGGTCATTCTCCATACATTACATCAACGGCTCCACGCTCTATATTGGGGGTCATTCTCCATACATTACATCAATGGCTCCACGCTCTATATTGGGGGTCATTCTCCATACATTACATCAACGGCCCCACGCTCTATATTGGGGGTCCTTCTCCATACATTACATCAACGGTTCAACTCTCTATATTGGGGGTCATTCTCCATACATCACATCAACGGCTCCACGCTCTATATTGGGGGTCATTCTCCATACATTACATCAATGGCTCCACGCTCTATATTGGGGGTCCTTCTCCATACATCACATCAACGGTTCAACTCTCTATATTGGGGGTCATTCTCCATACATCACATCAACGGTTCAACTCTCTATATTGGGGGTCATTCTCCATACATCACATCAACGCTCCACACTCTATATTGGGGGTCATTCTCCGTACATCACATCAACGGCCCCACGCTCTATATTGGGGGTCATTCTCCATACATTACATCAACGGCTCCACACTCTATATTGGGGGTCATTCTCCATACATCACATCAACGGCTCCACGCTCTATATTGGGGGTCATTCTCCGTACATTACATCAACGGCTCCACGCTCTATATTGGGGGTCCTTCTCCATACATTACATCAACGGCCCCACGCTCTATATTGGGGGTCATTCTCCATACATTACATCAACGGCCCCACGCTCTATATTGGGGGTCATTCTCCATACATCACATCAACGGCCCCACGCTCTATATTGGGGGTCATTCTCCATACATTACATCAACGGCCCCACACTCTATATTGGGGGTCATTCTCCATACATCACATCAACGGCCCCACGCTCTATATTGGGGGTCATTCTCCGTACATTACATCAACGGCTCCACGCTCTATATTGGGGGTCATTCTCCATACATCACATCAACGGCCCCACGCTCTATATTGGGGGTCATTCTCCGTACATCACATCAACGGCTCCACGCTCTATATTGGGGGTCATTCTCCATACATCACATCAACGGCCCCACGCTCTATATTGGGGGTCATTCTCCGTACATTACATCAACGGCCCCACGCTCTATATTGGGGGTCATTCTCCGTACATTACATCAACGGCTCCACGCTCTATATTGGGGGTCATTCTCCATACATTACATCAACGGCCCCACGCTCTATATTGGGGGTCATTCTCCATACATTACATCAACGGCCCCACGCTCTATATTGGGGGTCATTCTCCATACATCACATCAACGGCCCCACGCTCTATATTGGGGGTCATTCTCCGTACATTACATCAACGGCCCCACGCTCTATATTGGGGGTCATTCTCCGTACATTACATCAACGGCTCCACGCTCTATATTGGGGGTCATTCTCCATACATTA
Source organism: Lithobates pipiens (assembly GCA_037367395.1). Classification (NCBI taxonomy): domain Eukaryota; kingdom Metazoa; phylum Chordata; class Amphibia; order Anura; family Ranidae; genus Lithobates; species Lithobates pipiens. Next base: position 126,941 of record JAZDVW010002661.1, on the reverse strand, counting down.
CATCAACGGCCCCACGCTCTATATTGGGGGTCATTCTCCATACATTACATCAACGGCTCCACGCTCTATATTGGGGGTCATTCTCCATACATCACATCAACGGCCCCACGCTCTATATTGGGGGTCATTCTCCATACATCACATCAACGGCCCCACGCTCTATATTGGGGGTCATTCTCCATACATTACATCAACGGCCCCACACTCTATATTGGGGGTCATTCTCCATACATCACATCAACGGCTCCACGCTCTATATTGGGGGTCATTCTCCGTACATTACATCAACGGCTCCACGCTCTATATTGGGGGTCCTTCTCCATACATTACATCAACGGCCCCACGCTCTATATTGGGGGTCATTCTCCATACATTACATCAACGGCCCCACGCTCTATATTGGGGGTCTTTCTCCATACATCACATCAACGGCTCCACGCTCTATATTGGGGGTCATTCTCCGTACATTACATCAACGGCTCCACGCTCTATATTGGGGGTCATTCTCCATACATTACATCAACGGCCCCACGCTCTATATTGGGGGTCATTCTCCATACATTACATCAACAGCTCCACGCTCTATATTGGGGGTCATTCTCCATACATTACATCGTCTCCACGCTCTATATTGGGGGTCATTCTCCATACATCACATCAACGGCTCCACGCTCTATATTGGGGGTCATTCTCCATACATTACATCAACGGCCCCACGCTCTATATTGGGGGTCATTCTCCATACATCACATCAACGGCCCCACACTGTATATTGGGGGTCATTCTCCATACATTACATCAACAGCTCCACGCTCTATATTGGGGGTCATTCTCCATACATCACATCAACGGCCCCACGCTCTATATTGGGGGTCATTCTCCATACATTACATCAACGGCCCCACGCTCTATATTGGGGGTCATTCTCCATACATCACATCAACGGCCCCACACTCTATATTGGGGGTCATTCTCTATACATTACATCAACGGCTCCACGCTCTATATTGGGGGTCATTCTCCATACATTACATCAATGGCTCCACGCTCTATATTGGGGGTCATTCTCCATACATTACATCAACGGCCCCACGCTCTATATTGGGGGTCATTCTCCATACATCACATCAACGGCCCCACGCTCTATATTGGGGGTCATTCTCCGTACATTACATCAACGGCTCCACGCTCTATATTGGGGGTCATTCTCCGTACATTACATCAACGGCCCCACGCTCTATATTGGGGGTCATTCTCCATACATCACATCAACGGCCCCACGCTCTATATTGGGGGTCATTCTCCGTACATCACATCAACGGCCCCACGCTCTATATTGGGGGTCATTCTCCATACATCACATCAACGGCCACACGCTCTATATTGGGGGTCATTCTCCATACATTACATCAACGGCTCCACGCTCTATATTGGGGGTTATTCTCCATACATTACATCAACGGCCCCACGCTCTATATTGGGGGTCATTCTCCATACATCACATCAACGGCCCCACGCTCTATATTGGGGGTCATTCTCCATACATCACATCAACGCTCCACGCTCTATATTGGGGGTCATTCTCCGTACATTACATCAACGCTCCACGCTCTATATTGGGGGTCATTCTCCATACATTACATCAACAGCCCCACACTGTATATTGGGGGTCATTCTCCATACATCACATCAACGGTTCCACGCTCTATATTGGGGGTCATTCTCCATACATTACATCAACGGCTCCACACTCTATATTGGGGGTCATTCTCCATACATTACATCAACAGCCCCACACTGTATATTGGGGGTCATTCTCCGTACATTACATCAACGCTCCACGCTCTATATTGGGGGTCATTCTCCATACATTACATCAACAGCCCCACACTGTATATTGGGGGTCATTCTCCATACATCACATCAACGGCTCCACGCTCTATATTGGGGGTCATTCTCCATACATCACATCAACGGCTCCACGCTCTATATTGGGGGTCATTCTCCATACATTACATCAACGGCCCCACACTGTATATTGGGGGTCATTCTCCATACATTACATCAACGGCCCCACGCTCTATATTGGGGGTCATTCTCCGTACATTACATCAACGGCTCCACACTCTATATTGGGGGTCATTCTCCATACATTACATCAACGGCTCCACACTCTATATTGGGGGTCATTCTCCATACATTACATCAATGGCTCCACGCTCAGTCCCATGACAGACTTCTATACAGCGGCTTCTATTTACTAACAGTTACAATATATTTCACCAACAAAATTCAGAACTTGCTTTGAGAAACATGAAGGCTGCCATTTCCGAACTCTCTGTCTGAAAATTCTAGTTTTCTGGCTTTCTTAATAAGCCTCTGACTCGCTATCTCCTGTCTGATCAATGTTTCTAAACAATGTTACTTTGTATCTCTCTATCTCCTGTCTGATCAATGTTTCTAAACAATGTTACTTTGTATCTCTCTATCTCCTGTCTGATCAATGTTTATAAACAATGTTACTTTGTATCTCTCTATCTCCTCTCTGATCAATGTTTATAAACAATGTTACTTTGTATCTCTCTATCTCCCATCTGATCAATGTTTATAAACAATGTTACTTTGTATCTCTCTATCTCCTCTCTGATCAATGTTTATAAACAATGTTACTTTGTATCTCTCTATCTCCTCTCTGATCAATGTTTATAAACAATGTTACTTTGTATCTTGTATACAGGTATATTTCATTCTGGTTCCCACAGAATGCAGTGCAGGAAAAGGGGCTGCAAAATCGCACTGCAGAGGAAAGCGCAGGAATCGCACAGGAAACACGGAGAGCATTCCTGGGCAATTCTGGTGTGAATCGGCCCCCAGAGTTCTGATTTCACTGACAGCATGGTTGTTCCAGATAACGACTCATGAAATAAGCATAGCAGCCAGGCACGTAGCATTTTCACGAGTCTCAGGCTTCGTATCCTTCTCATGACACCGGGTCCTGCTCAGTATTACATCACGTTGCCTGCAGACGTCTCATTAAAATGCACATCCGGCAATCGGAAACGCAGCAGAGAGATGCGAGGAGAGGAATCCCACTGATATCACTCGGCTCTGTGTTTGATCAGGAAATCGCGCCGGCTGGACGCCGTTCTCAGCTCCGCGTGATTTGTTGTGCGGATTTCTTTAAACAGGGACCTCCGGGGGGGATTTACGATCCGTACAAACTCTGCGTTATTAGAGGCAATAAGGATCAAAAAGTGTCCATGTGAGTGCGACCCATCTTAACTCTGATTGGCTGGTCTACAGGAAAGCAAAACAACCCCCCCCACCCACCCCGCCCCACCAGGGGGTCACTATGATCATTGTTCCACATGGGGAGGGGGGGGGGGGGCAGAAAAATCCTTCCTTAAAAAGTGCGCCCCCTATGGACCAGAGTAATGTGGACATTTCTGCTATGGGCCTGTTTATTCCGCAATAACTTTGTCATTATTAAAGTGGTTCTAAAAGCAGAAAGTTTTTATCTTCATGCATTAGTTACAGTCAGGGGTAAAAAAACACCCCCCACCCCCAAATACCCCAATACATACCCAAGTACGCTTGTGAGCCAGTGATGTACATGAGCGCTGCTGCTCTCTCCGGGGTCTCTGCTTTCTCATTGGCTAAGACACAGCTGGCTCCCGCTGCTGCCAGTCACAGCCAAGGAGGAGGGACTGGGAGGGGAGTGGGACTGAGCCCATCTCTGTGTCCCATAGACACACAGAGGCAGCTCGGGAGTGACCACATTCGAGTGACCCCCACCCCCCCCACCACCACATAGCAAGCCACTTGCTATGGGAGGGGCACTCGGTAAGGGGGAGGAGCCCAGAGAGTTGGTGTGGGACCCAAGAAGAGGAGGATCGGGGCTGCTCTGTGCAAAACCATTACACAGAGCATGGAAGTATGACATGTTTGTTATTTTAAAAAAATAATAAAAACTGTAGGTTTAATATCACTTTAAGGTAACAATGTAAAAACCTTTACTAAAAAGAAATTTTACAAAAAAAAAAAAAGATAACAATGTAATACTATATATACAGTATAAATCTTTCCTTTTTTTTTGCAACCCATAGCCAAAAATTTTTTTTTAAAAAGGGCACCTTTCTGTTGGCGTCACTTAAGCAAAAACAGCACCTGAAATCAGAGGACCTGGGCTCAAAGGAGCCTGTGTGAACTTTCTATCCAGATAGAGTGGTGCTAATCCTCATGCTGGGGGTCAAACCCTAAATTGACCACAATTTTCCATAAGAATCGAGAGATTGTGGTCCCCACCTTCAGATCAGCGGATGACCTGGATGTCCATCCCCTTGATACTCTAAAACAGTATCTGGAAGCCAAGGCTCCCCTTTCCTCAATCGGATTTTCTCTTCATCCTCCTCCATGGAAAGAACAAGGGAGTGTGGACCTCAGTTGGATCCATTGCTGATTGGATCGTTTTGGCTATTCAGCGGGCTTATGAAGAGAAGGGCTTGGCTCCTCCGGGAAGCAGTGGCGGCACAGCATTCAACCTGCAGGGGAGCTTCCTGGTCTTCTATCGACAAGTTCAGTGGTGTTGGCGGGGGGGGGGGGGGGGGGGGGCTGGGGGTCTGACAGTGGTTGAAACCCCGAGTGGGTCCCAAAAAAGCCCCGGGTCTCGGGAGGGCACGGCTCTATTATTAGCCTCGAGTGCTGCCACCGAGCGGGGACCGATCTGATCCTGAGTGTTAGCCCTTGTACACTCGGTTGGATATTCCGATGGACAATGTCCGATCGGACCGTGTTGTTGGATAATCCGACCGTGTGTGGGCTCCATCGGACTGTTTCCGTCGGAGTATCCGACGGACCAAGTTTTCCAGCTGGGCTATAAAACTTTCCGACAACATGATCCGATTGGACTTTGTCCGATCATGTGTAGAGAATTCCGATAGGACAAAGTGCCACGCATGCTCAGATCAAATTCCTACATCAAAGCTATTGGCTACTAGCCTGAACGTAGTCCCGTCGTAACGAAATAACGTCATCACGTTCTGAACGATCGGATTTTCCGTCAACTTTGTCCAACCCGTGTGTATGCAACAGTTTCGGACAAAATACATCAGACAAAATCCAACAGATTTGGTTGTCAGAATGTCCGACCCGTGTGTACAAGGGCTAATAGTAGGTCTCGCCTTCTGGAGTCTGCAGCACTGATGGACGTCTCACTGGTCCAATGCCGGGACCGCGGGACGTGTGACGTCCATCATAGGTGCTTCAGGCTCCAGAAGGCGGGAATTACAATGCGGCCACCGCGCCACTGTCAGAAGATCAATCCGACCCCACTTGGCGCTCGGGCGGGCGGCTCTCCTCTCCTCATCATGGCTCTGGCTGCCTGGAGTCTACTCTACTGTGTGATGGGCGCACCGCTGAGCTGCAGGAGGACACCTGAAGTCAGGTAGGTCAGTGTGCGTCAGTGTAGGTCAGTGTGCGTCAGGTAGGTCAGTGTAGGTCAGTGTATCGGCGAGCTATTTCCCACACGTAGGCCGCCATGGAGTCTGTCAGGAAAACTGAAAATTTCCTATCAAATACTTTCCGTAATTTTTGAAAGGGCGTCGGGGATCTTTCGCATTGGTTCTGAGCATGTCGTGTTTGTACTTTGTACAAAAGTCCGATGGTTTCCTCTGCACAACGATCGGACTTTGCTCCATCGGACTTTTGTTGCCGGAAAGTTTGTCCGTTCGCACAGCCAACAAAAGTCCGATGAAAACCCAAAAAAAGTTTGTCCGATGGCGCGTACACGCGGTCGGGCGTTGCCTTAAAACAGCTCCTTTGCATGTTTGTTGTCGGAAAGTCCGATCGTGCGTACGGACCTTAAGCGTGACAGTGCCGAGAGGTGAGAATTGGCCTGGACAGGAAGGGTATTGAATGGGGTTAAGCAAGCTGCTAGCGGGCTTCAACACAACTCGAAGCTCGTTGAAAGCCTAAGCAAGCTACTAGCGGGCTTCAACACAACTTGAAGCTCGTTGAAAGCCTAAGCAAGCTGCTAGCAGGCTTCAACACAACTTGAAGCTCGTTGAAAGCCTAAGCAAGCTGCTAGCCGGCTTCAACACAACTTGAAGCTCGTTGAAAGCCTAAGCAAGCTACTAGCAGGCTTCAACACAACTTGAAGCTCGTTGAAAGCCTAAGCAAGCTGCTAGCAGGCTTCAACACAACTCGAAGCTCGTTGAAAGCCTAAGCAAGCTGCTAGCGGGCTTCAACACAACTCGAAGCTCGTTGAAAGCCTAAGCAAGCTGCTAGCGGGCTTCAACACAACTCGAAGCTCGTTGAAAGCCTAAGCAAGCTGCTAGCGGGCTTCAACACAACTCGAAGCTCGTTGAAAGCCTGCCGAAGCCTGCTAGCAGCTTGCGTAAAGTGGCAATCAGCCCTCCCATTAGGATCTGGGTATAACATTCCCAAACCGGAGCTGAAGGGCGCTTCAAAGGCTTGCGGTTCACATTGCTCTTATACAGACTGAAGCGGGTATTTAGGATTCCACTGATGGTGGAGCTCAGCCAGATCCCGATGAACCTCCCCGCAGCCTTTCCCGCACTTTCGCGGGTTTCGCGGATCTCTGCGCTATGGAGAAATAATTGAAAGACTTCAAAAAAATATATATGTTGGCTGCAGACTTGCGGCTGATCCTCAAGCTTCGTCCCGTCTCCATGTGGGGAATATTCATGAAATCTTATGGGGTTTATTAAACAAGAGTTTACTCCTAATGCAGCGGGAATATTGGAGGGGCGCCGCGGATCAGACCTCCGTTCCCCGCCAGAGTCTTCACACATCACCAAAGCTACCGGGAGATCCTTCAAAGTAGAATATGTAAATGAAAGCCAAGTCCAGACCGAAAAGGATTTTCTCCAGACTTGAATAATAAATCAGTTTTACCTTATTTTTGGAGATTTTAACGGAGCTGGTTTAACCCGTCACAGTCGCCGGAGTTTGGCTAGTCGGCACCGCGGCCTTGCAGTGCCGAGACTCTGCCGGCTGTAAGGTCCCAGTAGATGTAAGATAAGTGCAAAGAAACCACCACCAAAACACAGTTCCTTTAAATCAGGAGGTCTCAGACCGGTGGCCCTCCAGCTGCAAGTCCCATCATGCCTCTGCCTGAGGGAGTCATGCTTGTACGGCGCCTTGAAAAAGTATTCATACCCCTCGAAAAATTCCCCACATGTTGTCATGTTACAATCAAAAACGTAAATGTATTTTATTTGGATTTTTATGTGATAGACCAACACAACGTGAAAGTGAAGTGGAAGGAAAATGATAAATGATACAAATAAATATGTGAAAAGTGTGGGGGGAGGGGCATTTGTATGGCGCCCCCTTTACTCTGATACCCCTAACTAAAATCTAGTGGAACCAATCGCCTTCAGAAGTCACCTAATTAGATAAATAGAGCCCACCTGTGTGTCATTTAATCTCAGTATGAATACAGCTGTTCTGTGAAGCCCTCAGAGGTTTGTTAGAGAACCTTAGTGAACAAACAGCATCATGAAGGCCAAGGAACACACCAGACAGGTCAGGGATAAAGTTGTGGAGAAGTATAAAGCAGGGTCGGGTTATAATAAAATCTCCCAAGCTTTGACCATCTCACGGAGCTCTGTTCAATCCATCATCGGAAAATGGAAAGAGTATGGCAGCACAGTGGTGTAGTGGTTAGCACTTTCATCCTAGCAGCAATAGGGTCGCTGGTTCAAATCCCGACCACGACACCATCTGCCTGGAGTTTGCATGTGCCTGTGTGGGTTTCCTCCCACACTCCAAAGACATGCTGGTAGGTTAATTAGACCTTGTCTTAAAAAAATTGGCCTCAGTATGTGTATGTCAATGTTGTATGTGTTTGTAAGTGTGTCAGGACCTTACAGGGTAAAGGACCACACAAAGCCACAGATGGACTCTGGTGGCAAGAAAGCACCCTGAGGCAATTCAGTTTGCATAGGTAGCGCTATACAACTCACTCATTCATTCACAACTGCAAACCTACCAAGACATGGCCGTCCACCTAAACTGACCGGGCCGGGCAAGGAGAGCATTCATCAGAGAAGAGCCAAGAGGTCCATGGTAACTCTGGAGGAGCTGCAGAGATCCACAGCTCAGGGGGGAGAATCTGTCCACAGGACAACTATTAGTCGTCTCTCCACAAATCTGCCCTTTATGGAAGAGTGACAAGAAGAAAGACATTGGAGAAAGAAAGTCATAAGAAGTCCTGTTTGTAGTTTGTGAGAAGCCATGTGGGGGAGGGGGCAGCAAACATGTGGAAGAAGGTGATCTGGTCAGAGGAGACCAAAATTCTACTTTATGGCCTTAAAGCAAAACGCTATGTGTGGGGGAAACTAACACCGCCCATCCCCCGAACACACCATCCCCACCGTGAGACATGGTGGTGGCAGCATCATGTGGTGGGGATGGTTTTCTTCAGCAGGGACGGGGAAGCTGGTCAGAGTTGATGGGAAGATGGATGGAGACAAATACAGGACAATCTTAGAAGAGAACCTGTTATGCTGCGTACACACGAGCGGATTTTTCAAGATTTTTCCGATGGAATTCCGCTCAAGCTTGGCTTGCATACACACGGTCACACAAAAGTTCGCTGAACTTTCGACCGTCAAGAATGCGGTGACATACAACACTACGAAAAGCCGAGAAAATGAAGTAAAATGCTTCCTAGCATGCGTCGAATTGTTTCCGAGTATGCGTAGGAATTTTGCGTGTCGGAATTGGTACAGACGATCGGAATTTCTGATCAAAACTTTTTCCGACTGAAAAATTGAGAATGTGCTCTCAATCTTTTGGAAAAGTCCGATGGAGCATACACCCGGTCGCAATTTACGACCAACAGCTCTCAACGGTCTTTTGCTGGGTGAATTTCCAATCGTGTGTACGTGGCATTAGAGTCGGCAGAAGACTTGAGACCGGGGCGGAGGTTCCCCTTCCAGCAGGACAACGACCCGAAACATCCAGCCAGAGCTACAATGGAATGGTTTACATCAAAGCATATTCATGTGTTAGAATGGCCCAGTCACAGTCCAGACCTAAATCCCATTGAGAATCTGTGGCCAGACTTGAAAATTGCTGATCACAGACGCTCTCCATCCAATCATGACAGAGCTTGAGATATTTTACAAAGAAGAAGAATGGGCAGAAATGTCCTCTCTAGATGGGCAAAGCTGGTAGAGACACCCCCAAAAAGACTTGTAGAGAAAGGGGGTTCTACAAAGTATTGACTCCGGGGGGCGCCATACAAATGCCCCTCCCCCACACTTTTCACATATTTATTTGTATCATTTTCCTTCCACTTCACAATTATGTGACACTTTGTGTTGGTCCATCACATAAAATCCCATCCCATAGAATGATCTATAGGTGTGGATTTAAAGGATGGTGTGGAAAATGGATGAAAAGGAGGTCTATGGTCAGGGCAGCAAAGGGTGGGTCTCTATGGCTGGAGAATGAAGAGTGGGCTTATGGATAAAGAATGAAATGCAAGAACATGGGCAGGAGGTGGAAGGGGATCTATGGTTGGAGAATGGAAAGCAAGGCATGAACGTTGGATCTCTATTTTGAAGACAAAAAGCGGGTCTATAGGGTGAAGGATGAAAGGCGGGTCTACATGTGGAAGACAGAAAGAGGAGGATAAAAGGAGGGACTATAGATACAGGATATAGGGTATATTTATATGTGGGAGATAAAAGCGTGGTCTACAGACAGAAAATGAAGGGGGGGGGGGGTATATGAACACGGAATGAAAGGGTGGTCTATAGACAGGGGATGAAGGGGGGTGTCTATGGACAGGGGATTAAGGGGGGTGTCTTCGGAGGGGGGATGAGGGGGGTCTGATCTATGGACAGGGGATGAAGGGGGGTCTCTATGGACAGGGGATGAAGGGGGTGTCTTTGGAGGGGGGGGGTTGATCTATGGACAGGGGATGAAGGGGGTGTCTTTGGAGGGGGGATGAGGGGGGTCTGATCTATGGACAGGGGATGAAGGGGGTGTCTTTGGAGGGGGGGGGGTTGATCTATGGACAGGGGATGAAGGGGGAGGGTGGTCTATGGACACACATGGAAAAAAAATGGTGGTGCATGAACAGGGGATGAAGGGGAGTGTCTTTGGAGGGGGTATGAAGGGGGGTTGATCTATGGACAGGGGATGAAGGGGGGGGGTGGTCTATGGACATGCATGGAATGAAAAGGTGGTCTATGAACAGGGGATGTGGGGGGGGGGGGGTGTCTATGGATATGGAATGAAAGAATGGTCTATGGACAGGGGATGAAGGGGGGGGGATCTATGGGCATTAAATGAAAGGGTGAACTACTGACAAGGGATGAAAGGGGGTGGTCTATGGACACGCAATAAAAGAGTGGTCTATGGACAAGGGATAAAGAGGGGACCATGGACAGGGAATGAAGGGAGGGGTCTATGGACATTGAATGAAAGGGTGGTCTATGGACAGGGGATGAAGGGGGGTGTCTATGGACAGGGGATGAAGGGGGCTGTCTATGGAAGGGGTATGAAGGGGGGTTGATCTATGGACAGGGGATAAAGGGGGGGTGGTCTATAGACAGGGGGTGAAGGGGGTGTCTTTGGAGGGGGATGATCTATGGACAGGGGATGAAGGGGGGCTGTCTATGGATCGGGTATGAAGGGGGGTGGTCTATGGACAGGGGATAAAGGGGGGGGGTGGTCTATGGACAGAGGATGAAGGGGGGTGTCCTTGAAGGGGGGATGAGGGGGGGGTTGATCTATGGACAGGACATGAAGGGGGAAGGGTGGTCTATGGACACACATGGAAAAAAAAACGGTGGTCCATGAACAGGGGATGTGGGGTGTCTTTGGAGGGGGTATAAAGGGGGGGTTGATCTATGGACAGGGGATGAAGGGGGGGGGGGGTGGTCTATGGACATGCATGGAATGAAAGGGTGGTCTATGAACAGGGGATGTGGGGGGGGGTGTCCATGGACACGGAATGAAAGAGTGGTCTATAGACAGGGGATGAAAGGGGGTGTCTATGGACAGGGGATGAAAGGGGGTGTCTATGGACAGGGGATGAAGGGGGGTGTCTTTGGAGGGGGTATGAAGGGGGGTTGATCTATGGACATGCATGGAATGAAAGGGTGGTCTATGAACAAGGGATGTGGGGGGGGTCTATGGACACGGAATGAAAGAATGGTCTATGGATAAGGGATAAAGAGGGTTCCATGGACATTGAATTAAAGGGTGGTCTATGGACAGGGGATGAAGGGAGGGGGGGTCTATGGACAGGGGATGGAAGAAGGGGTCTATGGACATTGAATGAATAAGGGGCCTATGGACAGGGGATGAAAGGGGGTGGTCTATGGACATGCAATGAAAGAGTGGTCTATGGACAAGGGATGAAGGGGGGTGTCTATGGACACGCAATGAAAGAGACAAGGGATAAAGGAGGGGTCTATGGACATTGAATGAAAGCGTGGTCTACAGACAGGGGATGAAGGGGGGGGGGGGGGGTCTATGCACACTCAATGAAAGGGTGGTCTATGGACAGGGGATGAAGGGGGGTATTTATGGATGGGGATGAAGGGGGGTGTCTATGAGCAGGGGATGAAGGGGGATATTTCTGGATGGGGATGAAAGGAGGGGTCTATGGACAGGGGATGAAGGGGTGTTGTGTATGAGCAGGGGATGAAGGGGGGTATTTATGGACAGGGGATGAAGGGGGGTATTTCTGGACGGGGATGAAGGGGGGTATTTATGGACAGGGGATGAAGGGGGGTATTTCTGGACGGGGATGAAGGGGGGTTGTCTATGGACAGGGGATGAAGGGGGGTGTCTATGGACAGGGGATGAAGGGGGGTTGTCTATGGACAGGGGATGAAGAGGGGTATTTGTGGACGGGGATGAAAGGAGGGGTATTTCTGGACGGGGATGAAGGGGGGTTGTCTATGGACAGGGGATGAAGAGGGGTATTTGTGGACGGGGATGAAAGGAGGGGTATTTCTGGACAGGGGATGAAGGGGGGTATTTGTGGACGGGGATGAAGGGGGGGTATTTCTGGACGGGGATGAAGGGGGGTATTTGTGGACGGGGATGAAAGGAGGGGTATTTCTGGACGGGGATGAAGGGGGGGTATTTCTGGACGGGGATGAAGGGGGGGTATTTCTGGACGGGGATGAAGGGGGGTATTTGTGGACGGGGATGAAAGGAGGGGTCTATGGCTAGGGTGTGAATAGCAGGCGTAGGAGATTACGGCTGATTGTTCTCGTATAATGCGTCCTACCAGCGTGAAAGCTCTTTAGCACAGGAATGAAACGCGGTATAATGAGAAGGTAACGCGCTATTCTTCTGCCGCCGCTAATCTGGATAATCAATGTTTTGCCTCCCGCATAACTATTTTCTCTCCTCCTTTTACCGTTATTTACACGGATCAGCGACAACATGAATAGAAGTCATTAACTCGCGAGCCGCTTCCCGGACTCAGCCAGGCGGCGAACGACGCAAATCCACTTGTAGGCTGAACAGAGAGACTACTGAAGGCGATGGGCGGAAATGGAGCCGGGATGTTAAAGGATCACTCCACCCAATATCAATATTATTATTATTTTTTTATTTTTATTTAGATCTTGGGGAATAAAAATAACTGAATTCATTTCTGGAGTACGAGAGGCTCTCATTGCCTGGGACCGCAAACGCTTCGTAATCTCATCTGCAGAGCAAACCGCATCATTTGCTCCTCCGTTCACAGGCATCATATGCAACCGATCTCTACTCTACACATTCCCCCCTCCCCCCCCCTCATGTTTTATCGCACTTTGAGGGCCCATTCACACCACATGCAGTCCAGCGCATCAAAACGCATTGGAAAAGTAGGATATATGGTTTCCAATGGCAACGTTTTCACCAAGGCGGTCGGTTCCAGAAAAAAATCTACAACTGTATACGGCGCTCCCAAAACGCCCTGCCCATTGAAATGACCTGGCAGCACCTGAAAAACACTTTGGAAGCGCCGCAACACGGGCGCTTTTAATCCCTTCTTCATGCCGCTAGCAGGGGTTAAAAGAGTCCCGCTAGCGCCCCCCCCCCCGAAAAGCCACGAATAAACAGCGCTAAAACGAGCAGGGCTTTAGCGCTGACGCTCGGGCGGCCCCAGTGTGAAAGTAGCCTAAGATTGCTTATAACTCTGCATTTTTTTTACGGTTATAAGCAACCTTTTTTTTTATGAAAACGACTCGTTTACTGTTTACTATTGTGATTGGCTGCGATTGGCCACAGCTAAATACATGGCCAATAACAGAGCTCATCGCAATGAAAAGCACGTAAACAAAGCCTTTCATTGTGTTCGACTGTCATGTGATCTGCAGTGATTGGCCGCAGCGGATCACATGGTACCGGCAGCGGGCCGGTGCGGTGATCTGTCATTGGGCGTGTCCGGGGGTGGGGCCTTCACTTTACAATAGGTTGGGCGGGAAGATTAAACTCCTGAAGTGTCATTGGCTCTTTGTTCTCTTCCTTTTATTTTGCTTTCTTCATTCTATTTCAGTTATTTATTTATTTTTTTGTATTTTGTATCATTTCCTCTTTTGTATTACATTGTAATCACCATGGAAGAGGAACCCCATAATTCTTTATTCTGTTCTCTTACTATGTTTATCTAAGTCTTCTATAGACTCACTGAGCACCTTATTACCTGTTTATTCATTTATTTATTACAGGTACTGTACTTATATAGTGCTGACAATGTACGCAGCGCTTTACATATACCGTACAGTATATCTATCTATCTATCTATCTATCTATCTATCTATCTATATATATATATATCTATATATCTATACATATTTATATATATATATAGACACACATTCACATCAGTCCCTGCTCTCAAGGAGCTTACAATTCAAGGTCTCCATCTCACATTCATCTGAAAAAAGTAAGTACACCCCTCAGTGACATTTCTTCTCTCTTTTCATGTGACAACACTGAAGAAATGACACTTGTCTACAATGTAAAGTAGTGAGTGTACAGCTTGTATAACAGTGTAAATTTCCTGTCCCCTCAAAATAACTCAACACACAGCCATTAATGTCTAAACCGCTGGCAACAAAAGTCAGTACACCCCTAAGTGAAAATGTCCAAGTTGGGCCCCAAAGGGTCAATATTTTGTGTGGCCGCCATTATTTTCCAGCACTGCCTTCACCCACTTGGGCATGGAGGTCACCAGAGCTTCACAGGTCACCACTGGCGTCCTCTTCCCCTCCCCCATGATGACATCACAGAGCTGGTGGATGTTGGAGACCTTGCGCTCCTCCACCTTCCGTTTGAGGATGTCCCACAGATGATCAATAGGGTTTAGGTCTGGAGACATGCTTGGCCAGTCCAATACCTTTACCCTCAGCTTCTTTAGCAAGGCAGTGGTGGTGTTATCATGTTGGAATACTGCCCTGCGGTCCAGTCTCTGAAGGGAGGGGATCATGCTCTGCTTCAGTATGTCACAGTACATGTTGGCATTCATGGTTCCCTCAATGAACTGTAGCCCCCTAGTGCCGGCAGCACTGTTGAGGGATGTACTGACTTTTGTGAGATACTGTACATACACATAACTAGGGCCAATTTAGACAGGTGCCAATGAACCTTCTAGCATGTCTTTGGAGTGTGGGAGGGAACCTGAGGACCCAGAGGAAAGCCACGCAGACGCAGGGAGAACATGCAGACTCCAGGCAGGTAGTGCTGTAGTTGGGATTTGAACCGACGACTCTAGTATTGCCAGGTGGAAGTGCTAACCACTTATCCACTGTGCTGCAATTATCTAATCAGAAAATCATGTAGCAGCAGTGCAATCCATATATCAATGGTGATCCAGGTCAGGAGCTTCAGATAATGTCACATGGAACACCAGAATGGGGTCCTAATGTGATCTCAATGAGCGGCAGATCTGCAGATGGAAGCATCTTCTTGATAAGAGAGGTCAAAGGAGAATGATGGGATTGGTTGGAATTGGCAGAAAGGTCACAATAGTTCAAATCACCGCTCTTTACAACCATGGTAAGCATAAAAGCATCTCAAAATATACAACACGTGGAAAATTAAGGAAGATGGAACACAACAGCAGAGGACCACCAGTATTGTTTATGCTGTGGATGTATTGGTACCACAAGGCGATCCTTGGAGCCCTGGATTCTGTCACCTATTTGTACAAGGTTATCACTCCTTATCACCACTGAGGAGACAGTTGGCTCTTTTCTCCCTTGTATCCTATCTGATTTCCTATCTGGTGAGACTCCCACTTGGACATGCATCCCTCTATTTTTTGTATGAATGCCTTTTGAAGCATGTAATATACCGATTTCCTCCTGATGAAGCCTCTCTATAAAGTTGAAATGCGTTTAGGTTTTCTTGCTGCCATCTGAATAACATCTTGATGGATGGAACTTCATAGGATGCAGATTATTACTGATGCATTGGTTGTTACATATTCTTGGAGTGGGAGTGACCAAAGGAAACATGGGATCATCTGACTGATTTTAAAACGATCTTCTGGATATGAGATCCCCCCATTTCATACCTTTTATTGGAAATGATACACTATATATTCTTAAAAGAAACTGTTTATTAACCATTTGATGACACATGTAATGTTAAAATATCATTTTTTAAATGGACACCTATACCCTGAGGAAGACCGTCACCATGAAGGTTGAAACGTGGCGGGAATTTTATATGACAGATTTTTTTCTAATATGTGATGCTGTATATAATCTCGTGTTTGCATTTTGGAATGGTACCATATCTCCTACCAGAGACTTATATTTTAACTGCTATGTGCTCATGCCATGCCAACTTTTCAATAAAGAATTTCCTTTAACCTACTAAGTCCTTGATATTATTAACTTTGCTGCCTAAACCCCCCCCCCCCTCCCCCCGGGGGACCCTTTCCCATTTTTTGTATTCATTTGGGGTGTGCAGCACCAATATTCCTCACATCATGTGTCCCATGCTACATATTCTTGATGTATGGTAACTTTTTAAACTATGTTAATAAAGTGTATATTTTATAATATTTCTTTTATTAGTCACTTGGTATTGTTTAGACATGTGCACTGCGAAAAATTTGTTGTTTTCGTTTTAATTTGTTTTTTTTGGGGGGTTTTTCGGGATCATTAATTATAATCACAATTCGTTAATTTGTCAATTCAAAAATCTGAAAATAAGAAAGAAAATTCGAAAGAATAAATAACGAATAATAATAACTATTAAATGATAGGTGTTGGAATTTCCTTCCAAATTTGGCTGTTAGTGAACGAAACGAATACGAAATTATCCGAAATAACGAATTTTTATCCAAAATAACGAATGCCGCATCTAAATGAATGGAACGTAACAAATTAATAATAAATAATAATAATAATAATAAAAAGGTTTTAATATTATTGTTATTTATTATTATTATTATTATTATTATTATTAATATTAATATTAATTAATATTAATAATTTATTATTATTAATTCGTTACGTTCCATTCGTTTAGATGCGGCATTCGTTATTTCGGATAATAATTCGTTATTTAGGATAATTTCGTATTCTTTTTGTTCACTAACAGCCAAATTTGGAAGGAAATTCCAATACCTAGAATTTAATAGTTATTATTATTAGTTAGTTATTATTTCAGATTTTCGAATTTTGGGGTTTTCTAATTTCCGAATTTATGAATATTCTGAAAAGTTTGTCAATTTCTGATATTTCCGAATGAAAGAATTTGTAGAAATTGTTTAAAAAACGAAATTCGAAAACGAAGCAAATTGCACATGTCTAGTATCCTTAAAAGTCCCAGCCGGTTCCCCTCTTGGGTAATTACAGTTCAATAGGGATGAAGTACTATTTAAGACATAGGTTGGGATTAGGCAACAAGTAGACTAGGACCACGATGGGTTGCCATTAACCAAGAAATGTGATCTTAGTAATTGTGGCCGCATGGGTAGCACAGTGGTGTAGTGGTTAGCACTCTCACCTAGCAGTAAGAAGATTGCCGGTTCAAATCCCAGTGGTGTAGTTGGCAGCACTCTCACCTAGCAGTAAGAAGGTCGCCGGTTCAAATCCCAGTGGTGTAGTTGGCAGCACTCTCACCTAGCAGTAAGAAGGTCGCCGGTTCAAATCCCAGTGGTGTAGTGGTTAGCACTCTCACCTAGCAGTAAGAAGGTCGCCGGTTCAAATCCCAGTGGTGTAGTGGTTAGCACTCTCACCTAGCAGTAAAAAGGTTGCCGGTTCTAATCCCGGTGGTGTAGTGGTTAGCACTCTCACCTAGCAGTAAGAAGGTCACCGGTTCAAATCCCAGTGGTGTAGTGGTTAGCACTCTCACCTAGCAGTAAGAAGGTCACCGGTTCAAATCCCAGTGGTGTAGTGGTTAGCACTCTCACCTAGCAGTAAGAAGGTCGCTGATTCAAATCCCAACCACAACACTACCTGCCTGGAGTTTTCCTGTGCCTGCGTGGGTTTCCTCCCACAATCCAAAGACATGGAGGTAGGTTAATTGGCTTCTGTCCAAAATTGGCCCTAGTATATGAATTATTGGATTGTGGGCTCCTTGATGGTAGGGACTGATGCGAGTGTGCAATGTACAGGGATAGGGACAATTGTAGACACTCACTCAGGTTGAACTGGATGGACTGGTGTCTTTAGTCAACCTTACTAACTATGAAACTATGACCATGACATGGTTGTTGGTGGAGGGTGGGCTGGTTGGATTGTTTCTGGAACTACTGATCTCCTGGGAATATCTTGTAGAACATTCTGCAGGTGAGATGAGAGATCAGAGGAGAATTCTGGGACTGGTTGGCACGGGCAGAATAAAACTCAGCTCGCCCGCTTTGTACAACTATGGTGATCAGGAAAGCATCTCCGAATATAAAACACACAAAACCTTGAGGAGGATGGAGCACAGCAGCAGAAGACCTCTAGCTGCCCCTGTGCACCTCCATGGCTTCTGTGCCTCTAGCTGCCCCTGTGCACCTCCATGGCTTCTGTGCCTCTAGCTGCCCCTGTGCACCTCCATGGCTTCTGTGCCTCTAGCTGCCCCTGTGCACCTCCATGGCTTCTGTGTCTCCATGTGGTCACCAGTATGCTCTGCAGTTGTCTGGCTGGTTACACTCCTCCGATAGCAACCTCTGCCATGTCTCCTCCCAGGTAGGCTCCTGCAATCACCAGGACTGTTCTTCTCACATTGGATATGGGCCGTGTTCCATTCCAGTCACCGGATCTGGATCCAGTGGAACACCTTTGGGATTTGTGGAATTTACAGCATGGATGTGGAGATGACAAAGCTGCAGAAATTGTCTCAACATGGAGCAGAAGGTCAGAGGAATGCCATGAAGAAGTGAGAGAGACCGCACCCAGTTTTAGTACAGCGATCTTAATAGACCTGGGGGGGGGGGTTGATTTACTAAAGTGTAGAATCTGGTGTAGCTGTGTATGGGAGCCAATCAGCTTATGACTTCGACTTGTTCAGTGAAGCTTTGACAATAAAACCTGGAAGCTGATTGGCTGCCATGCACAGCTGCACCAGATTTTTCACTCACCAGTTTTAGCAAATCTCCCCCCCCCCCCCCCCCGTATCCTACAGAGTTAAGAAACAATAGAACCAAAAAAAATGATTGTATAATATAAAAATCGAACTTCATTTTTTTAACAAATTAAAAGACTTTTAAGAAACATCCAATATGAATACAAAGTATCCATTGGGAGAGGTTGTAGAAGGATTGCCTCTGTTGGTGTATGAAGTCGTCCTGTACAATCATCGCTGTACATTCTGGATATTTGGCCCCGGAGGTGCGGGAAAACGTTCGCTCTGTAATGATTTCCCTGAGCCTGTTTAGCCGTTGCTGTTCTCAGCCACATGCCCGGTGTCTCTGATCAGAGACGTCTCATTACACTAAGCTGGAATCACAGAGCGGGCAGTAGGGGGTCCCCACACACTGGCTCCCCCCCCCCCCCCCGGATCCTGAACATCAAAGCATTGCCACATCCGTAGAGCCCACCTGAGCGCAGCGCAAGGCTTACTAGTCATGAAACATTTGTCAGCCAGGAACCCCCTCCCAACCCTGATGGCAGCGTACAATGCCTCAGAACGCCCAGAACCAGGCTCTCCGATACCACCAGCAATGTGACTCTCAAAGCAATGAAATCAGAAAGCAGAAGTGGATTTGTGAGGTCAGGCACTGATGTTGGACGAGAAGGCCTGGCTCGCAGTCTCCACTCTAAATCATTCACAAGGTGATCTATCGGGTTGAGGTCAGGACTCTGTGCAGGCCAGTCAAGTTCCTCCACCCCAAACACCCTCATCCACGTCTTCATGGACCTTTGTCAAGTTCCTCCACCCCAAACTCACTCATCCACATCTTCATGGACCTTAGTCAAGTTCCTGCACCCCAAACTCCCTCATCCACGTCTTCTTGGACCTTAGTCAAGTTCCTCCACCCCAAACTCACTCATCCACGTCTTCTTGGACCTTAGTCAAGTTCCTCCACCCCAAACACCCTCATCCACGTCTTCATGGACCTTTGTCAAGTTCCTCCACCCCAAACTCACTCATCCACATCTTCATGGACCTTAGTCAAGTTCCTCCACCCCAAACACCCTCATCCACGTCTTCATGGACCTTTGTCAAGTTCCTCCACCCCAAACTCACTCATCCACGTCTTCATGGACCTTAGTCAAGTTCCTGCACCCCAAATTCCCTCATCCACGTCTTCTTGGACCTTAGTCAAGTTCCTCCACCCCAAACTCACTCATCCATGTCTTCTTGGACCTTAGTCAAGTTCCTCCACCCCAAACACCCTCATCCACGTCTTCATGGACCTTTGTCAAGTTCCTCCACCCCAAACTCACTCATCCACATCTTCATGGACCTTAGTCAAGTTCCTCCACCCCAAACACCCTCATCCATGTCTTCATGGACCTTAGTCAAGTTCCTGCACCCAAAACTCCCTCATCCTCGTCTTCATAGACCTTAGTCAAGTTCCTCCACCCCAAACTCCCTCATCCTCGTCTTCATGGACCTTAGTCAAGTTCCTCCACCCCAAACTCACTCATACATGTCTTCATGGACCTTAGTCAAGTTCCTCCACCCCAAACTCACTCATCCACATCTTCATGGACCTTAGTCAAGTTCCTGCACCCCAAACTCCCTCATCCACGTCTTCTTGGACCTTAGTCAAGTTCCTCCACCCCAAACACCCTCATCCACGTCTTCATGGACCTTAGTCAAGTTCCTCCACCCCAAACTCACTCATCCACATCTTCATGGACCTTAGTCAAGTTCCTGCACCCCAAACTCCCTCATCCACGTCTTCTTGGACCTTAGTCAAGTTCCTGCACCCCAAACACCCTCATCCACGTCTTCATGGACCTTAGTCAAGTTCCTGCACCCCAAACTCACTCATCCACATCTTCATGGACCTTAGTCAAGTTCCTCCACCCCAAACACCCTCATCCACGTCTTCATGGACCTTTGTCAAGTTCCTCCACCCCAAACTCACTCATCCACGTCTTCATGGACCTTAGTCAAGTTCCTGCACCCCAAACTCCCTCATCCACGTCTTCTTGGACCTTAGTCAAGTTCCTCCACCCCAAACTCACTCATCCATGTCTTCTTGGACCTTAGTCAAGTTCCTCCACCCCAAACACCCTCATCCACGTCTTCATGGACCTTTGTCAAGTTCCTCCACCCCAAACTCACTCATCCACATCTTCATGGACCTTAGTCAAGTTCCTCCACCCCAAACACCCTCATCCATGTCTTCATGGACCTTAGTCAAGTTCCTGCACCCAAAACTCCCTCATCCTCGTCTTCATAGACCTTAGTCAAGTTCCTCCACCCCAAACTCCCTCATCCTCGTCTTCATGGACCTTAGTCAAGTTCCTCCACCCCAAACTCACTCATACATGTCTTCATGGACCTTAGTCAAGTTCCTCCACCCCAAACTCACTCATCCACATCTTCATGGACCTTAGTCAAGTTCCTGCACCCCAAACTCCCTCATCCACGTCTTCTTGGACCTTAGTCAAGTTCCTCCACCCCAAACACCCTCATCCACGTCTTCATGGACCTTAGTCAAGTTCCTCCACCCCAAACTCACTCATCCACATCTTCATGGACCTTAGTCAAGTTCCTGCACCCCAAACTCCCTCATCCACGTCTTCTTGGACCTTAGTCAAGTTCCTGCACCCCAAACACCCTCATCCACGTCTTCATGGACCTTAGTCAAGTTCCTGCACCCCAAACTCACTCATCCACGTCTTCTTGGACCTTAGTCAAGTTCCTCCACCCCAAACACCCTCATCCACGTCTTCATGGACCTTAGTCAAGTTCCTGCACCCCAAACTCACTCATCCACGTCTTCATGGACCTTAGTCAAGTTCCTGCACCCCAAACTCTCTCATCCACGTCTTCTTGGACCTTAGTCAAGTTCCTCCACCCCAAACACCCTCATCCACATCTTCATGGACCTTTGTCAAGTTCCTCCACCCCAAACTCACTCATCCACATCTTCATGGACCTTAGTCAAGTTCCTGCACCCCAAACTCCCTCATCCACGTCTTCTTGGACCTTAGTCAAGTTCCTCCACCCCAAACTCACTCATCCACATCTTCTTGGACCTTAGTCAAGTTCCTCCACCCCAAACACCCTCATCCACGTCTTCATGGACCTTTGTCAAGTTCCTCCACCCCAAACTCACTCATCCACATCTTCATGGACCTTAGTCAAGTTCCTCCACCCCAAACACCCTCATCCACGTCTTCATGGACCTTAGTCAAGTTCCTGCACCCCAAACTCACTCATCCACATCTTCATGGACCTTAGTCAAGTTCCTGCACCCCAAACTCCCTCATCCACGTCTTCTTGGACCTTAGTCAAGTTCCTCCACCCCAAACTCACTCATCCACATCTTCATGGACCTTAGTCAAGTTCCTGCACCCCAAACTCCCTCATCCACGTCTTCTTGGACCTTAGTCAAGTTCCTCCACCCCAAACACCCTCATCCACGTCTTCATGGACCTTAGTCAAGTTCCTCCACCCCAAACTCACTCATCCACATCTTCATGGACCTTAGTCAAGTTCCTGCACCCCAAACTCCCTCATCCACGTCTTCTTGGACCTTAGTCAAGTTCCTCCACCCCAAACACCCTCATCCACGTCTTCATGGACCTTAGTCAAGTTCCTGCACCCCAAACTCACTCATCCACGTCTTCTTGGACCTTAGTCAAGTTCCTCCACCCCAAACACCCTCATCCACGTCTTCATGGACCTTAGTCAAGTTCCTGCACCCCAAACTCACTCATCCACGTCTTCATGGACCTTAGTCAAGTTCCTCCACCCCAAACACCCTCATCCACGTCTTCATGGACCTTTGTCAAGTTCCTCCACCCCAAACTCCCTCATCCACGTCTTCTTGGACCTTAGTCAAGTTCCTCCACCCCAAACTCACTCATCCACATCTTCTTGGACCTTAGTCAAGTTCCTCCACCCCAAACACCCTCATCCACGTCTTCATGGACCTTTATCAAGTTCCTCCACCCCAAACTCACTCATCCACATCTTCATGGACCTTAGTCAAGTTCCTCCACCCCAAACACCCTCATCCACGTCTTCATGGACCTTAGTCAAGTTCCTGCACCCCAAACTCACTCATCCACATCTTCATGGACCTTAGTCAAGTTCCTGCACCCCAAACTCCCTCATCCACGTCTTCTTGGACCTTAGTCAAGTTCCTCCACCCCAAACTCACTCATCCACGTCTTCTTGGACCTTAGTCAAGTTCCTCCACCCCAAACACCCTCATCCACGTCTTCATGGAGCTTTGTCAAGTTCCTCCACCCCAAACTCACTCATCCACATCTTCATGGACCTTAGTAAAGTTCCTCCACCCCAAACACCCTCATCCACGTCTTCATGGACCTTAGTCAAGTTCCTGCACCCCAAACTCACTCATCCACGTCTTCTTGGACCTTAGTCAAGTTCCTCCACCCCAAACACCCTCATCCACGTCTTCATGGACCTTAGTCAAGTTCCTGCACCCCAAACTCACTCATCCACGTCTTCATGGACCTTAGTCAAGTTCCTGCACCCCAAACTCCCTCATCCTCGTCTTCATGGACCTTAGTCAAGTTCCTCCACCCCAAACACCCTCATCCACGTCTTCATGGACCTTAGTCAAGTTCCTGCACCCCAAACTCCCTCATCCTCGTCTTCATAGACCTTAGTCAAGTTCCTCCACCCCAAACTCACTCATACATGTCTTCATGGACCTTAGTCAAGTTCCTCCACCCCAAACTCACTCATTCACATCTTCATGGACCTTAGTCAAGTTCCTGCACCCCAAACTCCCTCATCCACGTCTTCTTGGACCTTAGTCAAGTTCCTCCACCCCAAACTCACTCATCCACGTCTTCATGGACCTTAGTCAAGTTATTGCACCCCAAACTCACTCATCCACGTCTTCTTGGACCTTAGTCAAGTTCCTCCACCCCAAACACCCTCATCCACGTCTTCATGGACCTTAGTCAAGTTCCTCCACCCCAAACTCACTCATCCACGTCTTCATGGACCTTAGTCAAGTTCCTGCACCCCAAACTCTCTCATCCACGTCTTCTTGGACCTTAGTCAAGTTCCTCCACCCCAAACACCCTCATCCACGTCTTCATGGACCTTGGTCAAGTTCCTCCACCCCAAACTCCCTCATCCACGTCTTCATGGACCTTAGTCAAGTTCCTGCACCCCAAACTCCCTCATCCTCGTCTTCATGGACCTTAGTCAAGTTCCTCCACCCCAAACACCCTCATCCACGTCTTCATGGACCTTAGTCAAGTTCCTGTACCCCAAACTCCCTCATCCTCGTGTTCATAGACCTTAGTCAAGTTCCTCCACCCCAATCTCCCTCATCCTCGTCTTCATGGACCTTAGTCAAGTTCCTCCACCCCAAACTCACTCATACATGTCTTCATGGACCTTAGTCAAGTTCCTCCACCCCAAACTCACTCATACATGTCTTCATGGACCTTAGTCAAGTTCCTCCACCCCAAACTCGCTCATCCATGTCTTTTTTGGACCTTGCTTTGTTCACTGGTCCAAATTATTTGGTGGAAGGGGGATTATGGTGGGGTGGTTGTTCTTCAGGGGTTGGGCTTGGCCCCTTAGTTCCAGTAATGGGAACTCTTAAGGCATCAGCATACCAAGACATTTTGGACAATTTCATGTTCCCAAATATGTGGGAACAGTTTGGGGATGGCCCCTTCCTGTTCAGACATGACTGCACACCAGTGCACAAAGCAAAGTCCATGAAGACATGGATGAGGGAGTTTGGGGTGGAGGAACTTGACTAAGGTCTATGAAGACATGGATGAGTGAGTTTTGAAAGGAGGAACTTGACTGGCCTCAACCCGATTAGAACACCTTTGGGATGAATTAGAGCAGAGACTGCGAGCCAGGCCTTCTCATCCAACATCAGTGCCTGACCTCACAAATGCCCTTCTGAAAGAATGGTCAAACATTCCCACAGGCACACTCCTAAACCTTGTGGACGGTCTTCCCAGAAGAGCTGAAGCTGTTATAGCTGCAAAGGGCCAACTCAATATTGAACCCTCCGGACTAAGACTGGGGATGCCATTAAAGTTCATGTGTGTGTAAAGGCAGGCGTCCCAATACTTTCGTAATATAGTGGATGTTGGTCTGCAGATCTCTCGTTCCTATAGACCAGGCTGTACACATGGCCTTGACTTCTTCCTTAGTCAGCATTAAGCCCCGCCCCCATATTCAGCTGCGTAATGTCAGAACCTCAGTGTACAATACAGGCTTCGCCAATCGCCATTTGAAAGCGGGGGAGGGGTGGGGCTTATCTCCATGAGGGCCGATTCTAAGATGACCTGGCTACACATTTATAACATTTTACCGGATACAATAACAATATAGGAAAGCCATCCTTCAAATCAGATGACTCTGCATAGGCTAGAGAGGGGCATGCTGGGAGAATTATGTCATCAGTCTGCTGCAGGCAGGAGGAAGTATTTCCTCAGTCTCCCCTCCCCCAGTGATCAGACTGTACATTGTAACTTTGTAGAAGGAGGCATTTCCTCAGTCTCCCCTCCCCCAGTGATCAGACTGTACATTGTAACTTTGTAGCAAGTCACAAGGTAAGAGGCTGCAGCAGGGGCTGATCTATGTCAGAAATTTGTGAACACAGCCAGGAACTGCACAGACACCAGGATTTACATGACTATGTCATCTCTGAGCAGGCATCTCTGTCTAGGAATTAGATGGTGACCCTGGAGGATGCCTGAACAAAGATGGTGCCGTCCTTCTGGAGAGAAAAGTAGATGGAGGCATTGACAGCAGGTTCTGTATAAAAAAAATCCCCTCCCCCACATTCTGTACACGAGTCTGTAATGTACACAGCTGAGAGCGTTACGGATATTATAGTCTCATTTTACAGGTATTAGTGACGGTTATTTACATTCTTCTGCAGATTATGGAAAGCGGACAATCGTCTGGCGGTCGGGATGCTCAGCCGGCGAATTCGCAGGATTTCCAGCTAAATCCGGAAATAAGAGAGACGTTATCAGGGAAAGAATTCATTCCTCTATGGATGGGACGCCGATCAATGCGGATCGTACGGCTGAACCCGCGGGGGAGATACGAGCCGCGCTACTTATCAACCGCCGATCTACCGACATTCCAAAGAAGAATCGCGCAGCAGACAAAGAGGGTCGTCCTATTGGAGGAGAACGCCATCATCAATTTCACACAACAATGGAACTTCCTATGAGGGCGGCAAAATATCCGCTTCCCATTCCAGGGATCCAATCAACTGTGAACGACATTTCCTCTTCCTATAAAATGCATCTACATTGTATCCTTCTACTATTCTCTTCTTCTTCTGGATCTACATTGTATCCTTCTACTATTCTCTTCTTCCTCTGGATCTACATTGTATCCTTCTACTCTTCTCCTCTTCCTCTGGATCTACATTGTATCCTTCTACTATTCTCTTCTTCCTCTGGATCTACATTGTATCCTTCTACTCTTCTCCTCTTCCTCTGGATCTACATTGTATCCTTCCTATTCTCTTCTTCCTCTGGATCTACATTGTATCCTTCTACTATTCTCTTCTTCCTCTGGATCTACATTGTATCCTTCTACTCTTCTCTTCTTCCTCTGGATCTACATTGTATCCTTCTACTATTCTCTTCTTCCTCTGGATCTACATTGTATCCTTCTACTCTTCTCTTCTTCCTCTGGATCTACATTGTATCCTTCTACTCTTCTCCTCTTCCTCTGGATCTACATTGTATCCTTCTACTAGGGATGAGCTTGGTGTTCGTGTCGAACGCATGTTCGACTCGAACATCAGCTGTTCGCCCATTCGCCGAAGCCAGAACTCTGTGGGCCGTTCGTGCCAAATTCGTGTGGCGCTCACGGCCCACAATGCACTGTGCCATCGCAGTGCATTGCTGGCTCATGATTGGCCAAGCATGCACTGTGACCCCGCATGCTTGACCAATCACAGCGCCGGCAGTGAGGATAGCCATGATTGGCCACAGGCAATTATAGCTCAGGCTGTTTAGTACACGCCCTACACTATATAAGGCTGCCAACGCGGCGGCCTTGTGTAGTGTTCCGGCGTCTGCAGGAGTTAGTGGGTGTTGTGTGCCTCCAGCACAACGCAGTATACACCGGTATCTACCCTTTATTGCTGGTGTTCTCTAATAAAGGCATCTGCAGGAGTTTATTGGGTGTTGTGTGCCTCCAGCACAGCACAGTATACACCTGTATCTACCCTTTATTGCTGGTGTTCTATAATAAAGGCATCTGCAGGAGTTTATTGGGTGTTGTGTGCCTCCAGCACAGCACAGTATACACCGGTATCTACCCTTTATTGCTGGTGTTCTCTAATAAAGGCATCTGCAGGAGTTAGTGGGTGTTTTATGCCTCCAGCACAGCACAGTATACAGCGGTATCTACCCTTTAATTGCTGGTGTTCTATAATAAAGGCATCTGCAGGAGTTAGTTGGTGTTGTGTGCCTCCAGCGCAGTATACACCTGTATCTACCTATATAGCTGTTCTCTAATTGAGCCATCTGCAGTAGTTACTTGGTGTTGTGTGCCTCCAGCACAGTATACACCTGTATCTACCCTTTATTGCTGGTGTTCTGTAATACAGCCATCTGCAGGAGTTAGTGGGTGTTGTGTGCCTCCAGCGCAGTATACACCTGTATCTACCCTTTATTGCTGTTCTCAAATAGAACCATCTGCAGGAGTTAGTGGGTGTTGTGTGCCTCCAGCACACCACAATATACACTTGTATCTACCCTTTATTGCTGGTGTTCTCTAATACAGCCATCTGCAGGAGTTAGTTATTGTTGTGTGCCTCCAGCGCAGTATACACCTGTATCTACCCTTTATTGCTGTTCTCTAAAAGAAGCCATCTGCAGGAGTTAGTGGGTGTTGTGTGCCTCCAGCACAGCACAGTATACACCTAAATCTACCCTTTAATTGCTGGTGTTCTATAATAAAGGCATCTGCAGGAGTTTATTGGGTGTTGTGTGCCTCCAGCACAGCACAGTATACACCTGTATCTACCCTTTATTGCTGGTGTTCTATCATACAGGCATCTGCAGGAGTTAGTGGGTGTTGTGTGCCTCCAGCGCAGTATACACCTGTATATACCCTTTATTGCTGTTCTCTAATAGAGCCATCTGCAGGAGTTAGTGGGTGTTGTGTGCCTCCAGCACAGTATACACCTGTATCTACCCTTTATTGCTGGTGTTCTATCATACAGGCATCTGCAGGAGTTAGTGGGTGTTGTGTGCCTCTAACACAATATACACTACCCAATTTCTGTTTTTCCCATCTCCCTGCAGGCCATTACCATGTCTGGAAGGCCAAAAAGGAGAGGCAGACAGGCACGAGCCAATAAAAGAGGGCAAGCAGGCTCTGTGTCTAGAGACAACAGTGCTGTTCGTGGACGCGGTGCATCGTCATCAGCACGTGGCCATGGGACACGTTTGTCCTTATTTTCGGCAGCTGGATGTGTTGAGCCGCAACATGCCAACGACTTGGTAGAGTGGATGACCAAGCCCTCTTCACCCTCCTCATCCTCTCTCACCCAGGCTCAGGGTACTAGCAAAGCAGCTGCTAACGCATCGTCTTCCCTTGTCTCAATGTCATTATCAGTCACTCCTTCCCTAGACCCACCATGTCCTCCTCGAGCTGTTTGAGCACAGTGTTGGGTACATGCTCCAGGAGGATGCCCAGTGTTTTGTAGGCTCTGATGATGATACTCAGCTAGAGGAAGGCAGTAGCGTGAGCGCAGAGAAAGGGGATGCTCAAGAAGGACAGCAATCTGGCAGTCATGTTCCACAAGCTGCAGCATACTGCCAGGTTTGCTCCAGAGATGAACAGGAAGGGGATGAGGAGGTCACTGACTCCACGTGGGTGCCTGGTAGGAGAGAGGAGGAGGAGGAGGCACATCTCCAATGAGGCAGGATGCCCTCCGGGGGCCAGCACACTGACTGAATCGCACCGCAGAGTTGGTAGACTCGGCCCCCTTCCATGAGTTTGTGCAATGTGCGGTTCCTCAGTGGCAGGTTTCTCACGGAAGGCAATTCCGGCTCTATACCGGCATGTGGAAGGCAATGTCCTTGCCTCGCTGGACAGGGCGGTCAGCGGTAAGGTGCATATTACCGCTGACTCATGGTCCAGCAGACATGGACAGGGACGTTACCTGTCTTTCACGGCCCATTGGGTCACTCTTCTGGCAGCTGGGAAGGATGCAGGACAAGGTGCAGTAGTGTTGGAGGTCGTTCTGCCACCACGCCTCCAAAATGCTACTATTGGTTGTGACACACCTCTCTCCTCCACCCCCTCCTCTTCTTCTTCCTCCATGGCCTCTTCCCGTGCTCTGTCCTTGGAACCAGTGGTGCTCTGTAGGCGTTCAAGGGGCTACCCAAGTACGCAGGCAAAACAATGCCATGTCGTGCTTGCGCTGGTTTGTTTGGGGGACAGGAGCCACACTGGGGCGGATGTTTTGTCAGCTCTGCAGGGGCAGGCCGAGAGGTGGTTGACGAAACGCCAGCTTAAGCCAGGATTGGTGGTTTGCGACAATGGCACCAACCTCCTCTCCGCCCTCTGACAGGGACAACTGACCCATGTGCCCTGTGTGGCTCACGTCCTAAACCTGGTGGTGCAGCGGTTCTTGGGCAGGTACCCGGGCTTACAGGATGTCCTGAAGCAGGCCAGGAAAGTCTGTGTGCATTTCCGCCGATCATTTAATGCCTGTGCTCGGCTGGCTGAGCTCCAAAAGGAGTTGAACCTGCCCAAGAACCGCCTTATATGTGACATGCCCACCAGGTGGAACTCAACGTTGGCCATGCTGCAGTGGCTGCACACGCAGCAGAGGGCCATCAATGAGTACCTGTGCGACTACGGCACCAGGACAGGGTCAGGGGAGCTCGGTTTTTTCTCACCACGCCAGTGGGGCATGATCAGGGATGCATGCACTGTCCTGTCACCGTTTGAGGAGGCCACAAGGATGGTGAGCAGTGCATGCATCAGTGACACTGTACCTCTTGTCCACCTCTTGGAGCATACGCTGTGTGGAATAATGGACAGGGCACTTGAGGCAGAACAGAGGCAGGAAGAGGAGGACTTCCTTGCCTCTCAAGGCCCCCTTTATCCAGACAGTGTTCCTGCTGTCCCACCCATCACACAGGAAGAGGATGAGGAGGAGGAGGAGGATGATTGTGTCAGCATGGAGGTGGAGCCTGGCACTCAGCATCAGCAGCAGCAGTCTTGAAGGGATGATTTACAGTCCCAAGAAACCCGTGGACTTGTACGTGGCTGGGAGGAGATGGCTGTGGGTCATGTTGTCCTTAGTGACCCAGAGGACTCCGGACCGAATGCCTCAGCTAACCTACGCTGCATGGCCTCCCTGATCCTGCAAAGCCTGCGGAAGGATCCTCGTATTCTTCTGATCAAGGAGAGGGACCATTACTGGCTGGCCACTCTCCTTGATCCACGGTACAAGGGTAAGGTTGCCGACCTTATCTTGCCGTTGCAGAGGGAGCAGAGGATGAGACATCTCCGGGAGGCCTTGCAGAAAGGTCTGTGCAGCGCGTTCCCAGAGACTGGGAGGTTACAAACTCCTGGTCCTGGACAACGTGTTGCTGAGGCATTGGTCAGAAGGAGCGGTGGAGAAGGTGGCCATCTGACTGATGCTTTCAGACAATTTTTTAGTCCGCAGCCCCAAGGTATGATCGGTTCCAGCAACCATCGCCAGCGTCTGATTTACATGGTGCAGGAATACCTAGGGGCAAGGTCAGACTTGGACACCTTTCCCACCGAAATTCCTCTGGCTTACTGGGTCTTGAGGATGGATCACTGGCCAGAGCTTGCACAGTATGCAATTGAGCTACTGGCCTGTCCTGCATCCAGCGTTCTTTCGGAACGCACCTTCAGTGCTGCTGGTGGCTTTGTTACCAATCACAGGGTGCGCCTGTCCACCGACTCGGTTGATGGACTGACCTTCATCAAGATGAATCAGTCTTGGATCACCCACAGCTACCAAGCACCTGAAGCTGATGTAACAGAATAATTTTTTTCTAAATATCACATCCCTTTAAGACTGCCTATGCTGATGCTGAGTGACTGTCCTGTTATGTTGATTGTCTATCCTCTTCCTCCTCCGCTGATATGTTGGAAGAACATTTTTGGTTCTGGGTGATGCCACCAGCCCAATATTTCTGCCCCTGTTTAACAGGGGTGTTTAATTACAATTTCTGATGCAATGCTTTGCAGCAGGGCTCATTCCTGCACTACAACTAGTGTATATGGGAGAGGTTGCAGTGTCGTGGCACCAGTGCCTAAGGCCCAATTTTTCAGCCCCTGTTTAACAGGGGCGTTTAATTACAATTCTTGATATAATATTTCACAGGAGGGCCCGTTCCTGTGCCCACCCAGAGTAATGGTGAGGACTTATAGTGTTGTGGCACCAGCACCACAACCACCAAAGGTCAATTTTTCTACCACTGTTCAACAATGGCATGTAATTACAATTCTTGATATAATCGTTCACAGCAGGGCACTCCAGCGCCCACCAAGAGTCACTTTGAGGGCTTACAATGTTGTGGCAAAACCAACACCTTGTTCCGCCATTTCTGCAGAGCCTCTAGGGCAGGCCCCTACTTTCAAACATCCAATTTACAAACATCTCCTACTTGCAAACGGAAGGAGACAGCAGCAAGTGAGATGAAAAAAGATGGACGACAAAACAAATTATACAGGGGTGATAACCCTTCCCTATGTTTTCCAAAAAGCTTAAAAATAGTTTTTTTGACTGGAGCTACACTTTAAAAATTTACCAGTTGAAAATTACAAACAGATTCAACTTAACACAACAAACCTACACAGTCCCTGTCTTGTTTGCACCGCCTGTATACTGCTGTTCTGAGTATATAGGGCCTGGGACCCCACGCATTTCCTTTTTTTAATATGGGTACGGGGTTCCCCTTAATATCCGTACAAGACCCAAAGGGGCTGGTAATGGGCAGGGAGGGCTACCCATGCCATTTTTCTCAATGATTTTCATCCATATTGCCGGAACCAGATATAACATTAAAACCGCAAGCAGTTTTAAATGACTTTTTTTCCGTTAAATGTCATTTTGTGCAGGGACTGTTCTAAACACGGGAAACACGTGCCACTTCACAGGCATACTATAGACACCCCCCAGGCACCATATTTAAAGGAATCTTTTTTTTTTTTTTTTTTTACTTTAATCGTCATTAAAATCAGTGCTCTCGAAAAAACTGCTGTTTTTAAAATCATTTTAGGCATTGACCCATGTCCTCTGGGGCAGGAGCCAGGTCCCCAAACCCTTTTTAGGACAGTATCTTGCATATTAGCCATTAAAATTAGCACTTTTTATTTCGAACGTTCGAGTCCCATAGACTTCAATGGGGTTCCAAAGTTCGCACACATTTTTGGTCCGTTCGAAAGTTCTGGTGCGAACCGAACCGGGGGGGGGTGTTCGGCTCATCCCTACCTTCTACTATTCTCTTCATCAGGATCTACCTTGTATCTTTTCTATTATTTATTTTCTTCTGGCTCTACCTTGTATCCTTTCTACTATTCTCTTCTTCCTCTGGATCTACCTTGGATTCTTTCTATTATTTATTTTCTTCTGGCTCTACCTTGTATCCTTTCTACTAAATTTTTTTCTTTTCCTCTGGATCTACCCTGTATCCTTTCTACTATTCTCTTCTTCATCTGGATCAATCTTGTTGGATCCTCTCTACTATTCTCTTCTTAAGCTGGAACTACATTGTATTATTTTAACTATTCTCCTCTTCCTCTGGATCTACCTTGTATCCTTTCTACTATTCTCTTCTTCATCTGGATCTACCTCATATGCTTCTACTATTAACTTCTTCATCTGGATCTACCTTGTATCCTTTCTGCTATTCTATTCTTCCTCTGGATCTACCTTGAATCCTTTCTGCTATTCTATTCTTCCTCTGGATCTACCTCATATGCTTCTACTATTAACTTCTTCATCTGGATCTACCTTGTATCCTTTTTACTATTCTCTTCTTCCTCTGGATCTACCTTGTATCCTTCCTATTATTCTCTTTTTCTTCTGGATCTACCTTGCACCCTTATTTTCTTCTTCGAGATCTACCTTGGGTCTTTTCTACTACAGTAGTAGTTGTGTACTTCCTTTGGACCTACCTTGTATCCTTTCTACCATTTCTTCATCTGGATCTACTTTGTATCCCTCCTACTATTCTCTTCTTCTTCCTCTGGATCTACATTGTATCCCTCCTACTATTCTCTTCTTCTTCTTCCTCTGGATCTACCTTGGATCCTTTATAGGATTCTCTTCTTTTAAAAACCGTTACCTTTATTATCGTTTCGCATCCATTAAACGCTCAAAAAAAAAAAAAAAAAACATTTGAAGAAAAAAATCCCGCCATCCTTCGTGATCACCGGACATAAAATAACTAAAATAAAATAAAATAACCCCCAACAGCATTTCATTTCAAATAAAAACACTTTTTTCCCCCCTCTCTATAAAGCCGCAATATTCAATTTAAACAAAAGGATTGCATTTTTTAAAGCTCTACAAATGCTACTTTATTAAACTCACTCACTGTTCTTTTCCGGGAACACTCGGTAATCCAAGGCACGCTGAGGTTCCCTGATATCTGCGGAGACACAGAGGAGGCACCGTCACTTCCCGCCCTCATATGGAACCTTATTTATGTAAATAGCAGAAAGCGGCTGGCGGGTGCTTAGCGTAATCCCGCCGATCGTTATTCCCCCCGGCGCCGGGTAAACAAAAGGAACAATTGTAATAAATTCAAAGATTAATATAAATGTAAATGAATTGGGCCGGGGAGACGTGGCCCCATGAAATGTATCTGGTTCAGTGTGGATGGAATCCTCGGAAGTGACATTAATACCAATAAAAGGACACTTATAAATAAAGTGCGTCCTGTAATACTCCGTGTACAAGTGGGGACAAAACCCAACGTTTTTGGTTATTTTTCTTCTAAGGTTCTTTATAGTGAGGACCCGGAAAATACCACGTTATGGCCACTTACTTCCTATCATCGTGATCTTCACCTCGACCTACAGCGAGGGGCAAAAAGCATTTGCTCCCCTCCCGATTTTGCACGTTTGCCCCACTGACCAAGAAACGATCTGCCTATAATTTTATTGGACGGTTTATTATAACAGTGAGAGACAGCAACAAAAATATCCAGAAAAATCGCATCTCAAAAACGTTATAAATTGATTTGCATTTTAATGAGTGAAATAAGTATGTGAACCCTTCACAGAACATGACTTAGTAGTTGGTGGAGAAACCCTTGTTGGCGATCACAGAGGTCAGACGTTTCTTGCAGTTGGCCTCCAGGTTCGCACATCTCAGAAAGGATTTTGTCCTCTTAGCAGATCTTCTCCAAGTCATTGAGGTTTCCAGGCTGACGTTTGTTGACTCGAACCTTCAGCTCCCTCCACATATCTTCTATGGGATTAAGGTCATGGAGACTTGGTAGGCCACTCCAGGACTTTAATGTGCTTCTTCCTGAGCCACTCCTTGCCTTGGCCGTGTGTTTTGGGTCATTGTCAAGCTGGAAGACCCATCCACCACCCATCTTCAGTGTTCGGGCTGAGGGAAGGAGGTTCTCATCCAAGATTTGATGGTACATGGACCTGTCCATCGTCCCTTTCATGCAGTGAAGTTGTCCCCTTAGCATAAAAACACCCTCAAAGCATAATGTCTCCACCTCCCCTGTATGACAATGGGGGATGGTGTTCTTGGGGTCATAGGACCTCCATGTACGATGTGGGGGATGGTGTTCTTGGGGTCATAGGACCTCCATGTATGACGGTGGGGGAAGGTGTTCCTGGGGTCATAGGTCCTCCATGTATGACGGTGGAGGATGGTGTTCTTGGGGTCATAAGACCTCCATGTATGACGGTGGGGGATGGTGTTCTTGGGGTCATAGGTCCTCCATGTATGACGGTGGGGGATGGTGTTCTTGGGGTCATAGGACCTCCATGTATGGTGGTAGGGGTTGGTGTTCTTGGGGTCATAGGTCCTCCATGTATGACGGTGGGGGATGGTGTTCTTGGGGTCATAGGACCTCCATGTATGACGGTGGGGGATGGTGTTCTTGGGGTTATAGGACCTCCATGTATGATGGTGGGGGATGGTGTTCTTGGGGTCATAGGTCCTCCATGTATGACGGTGAGGGATGGTGTACTTGGGGGTCATAGGTCCTCCATGTATAACGGTGGGGGATGGTGTTCTTGGGGTCATAGGACCTCCATGTATGACGGTAGGGGATGGTGTTATTGGGGTCATAGGTCCTCCATGTATGACGGTGGGGGATGGTGTTCTTGGGGTCATAGATCCTCCATGTATGACGGTGGGGATGGTGTTCTTGGGGTCATAGGTCCTCCATGTATGATGATGGGAGATGGTGTTCTTGGGGTCATAGGTTCTCCATGTATGATGATGGGAGATGGTGTTCTTGGGGTCATAGGACCTCCATGTATGACGGTGGGGGATGGTGTTCTTGGGGTCATAGGTCCTCCATGTATGATGGTGGGGCATGGTGTTCTTGGGGTCATAGGTCCTCCATGTATGACGGTGGGGGATGGTGTTCTTTGGGTCATAGGTCCTCCATGTATGACGGTGGGGATGGTGTTCTTGGGGTCATAGGACCTCCATGTATGACGGTGGGGATGGTGTTCTTGGGGTCATAGGACCTCCATGTATGACGGTGGGGGATGGTGTTCTTGGGGTCATAGGTCCTCCATATATGACGGTGGGGATGGTGTTCTTGGGGTCATAGGACCTCCATGTATGACGGTGGGGGATGGTGTTCTTGGGGTCATAGGACCTCCATGTATGACGGTGGGGGATGGTGTTCTTGGGGTCATAGGACCTCCATGTATGACGGTGAGGGATGGTGTTCTTGGGGTCATAGGACCTCCATGTATGACGGTGGGGATGGTGTTCTTGGGGTCATAGGACCTCCATGTATGACGGTGGGGATGGTGTTCTTGGGGTCATAGGTCCTCCATGTATGATGATGGGAGATGGTGTTCTTGGGGTCATAGGTCATCCATGTATGACGGTGGGGGATGGTGTTCTTGGGGTCATAGGACCTCCATGTATGATGGTGGGGGATGGTGTTATTGGGGTCATAGGTCCTCCAAGTATGACGGTGGGGGATGGTGTTCTTGGGGTCATAGATCCTCCATGTATGACGGTGGGGGATGGTGTTCTTGGGGTCATAGGTCCTCCATGTATAATGATGGGAGATGGTGTTCTTGGGGTCATAGGACCTCCATGTATGACGGTGGGGGATGGTGTTCTTGGGGTCATAGGTCCTCCATGTATGACGGTGGGGGATGGTGTTCTTGGGGTCATAGGTCCTCCATGTATGACGGTGGGGGATGGTGTTCTTGGGGTCATAGGTCCTCCATGTATGACGGTGGGGGATGGTGTTCTTGGGGTCATAGGTCCTCCATGTATGACGGTGGGGGATGGTGTTCTTGGGGTCATAGGTCCTCCATGTATGACGGTGGGGGATGGTGTTCTTGGGGTCATAGGTCCTCCATGTATGACGGTGGGGGATGGTGTTCTTGGGGTCATAGGCAGCATTCCTCCTCCTCTAAACACGGTGAGTCGAGTTGATGCCAAAGATCTGGATTTTGGTCTCCTCTGACCACAACCCTTCCCCCGGTTCTCCTCGGAATCATTCGATGTTCATTAGTGATCTTCAGAGGGACCTGTACATGTGATTTCCTGAGCGGGGGGACCTGTACATGTGATTTCCTGAGCGGGGGGACCTGTACATGTGATTTCCTGAGCGGGGGACCTGTACATGTGATTTCCTGAGCGGGGGGACCTGTACATGTGATTTCCTGAGCGGGGAGACCTGTACATGTGATTTCCTGAGCGGGGGGACCTGTACATGTGATTTCCTGAGCGGGGGGACCTGTACATGTGATTTCCTGAGTGGGGGGACCTGTACATGTGATTTCCTGAGCGGGGGGACCTGTACATGTGATTTCCTGAGCGGGGGGGACCTGTACATGTGATTTCCTGAGTGGGGGGACCTGTACATGTGATTTCCTGAGCGGGGGGACCTGTACATGTGATTTCCTGAGCGGGGGGACCTGTACATGTGATTTCCTGAGCGGGGGGATCTTGCGGGAGCTGCAGGATTTCAGTCCATCACGGTGTAGTGTGTTAGCGATTGTTCTCTTGGTGACTATGGTCCCAGCTGAGATCATGGAGAAGATTCTCCGGTGTAGTTCTGGGCGGATTCCTCACCGTTCTCCTGATCATTGATCCTCCACGAGGTGAGATCTTCCATGGAGCCCCAGACCGAGGAGATCCATCGTTATTTTGTGAATAATAATCCCACCAACTGTTGTCTCCTCTCACCAAGCTGCTTGGCGATGGTCTTGTAGCTCATTCCAGCCTTGTGTAGGTCTCCAATCTTCTCCCCGACATCCTTGGACAGATCTTTGGTCTCCATGGTGGAGAGATTGGAATCTGATTTCTTCTGTGGACAGGTGTCTTCTATACAGGTAACAAGCTGAGATTAGGAGCACTCCCTTTAAGAGAGAAGAGTGCTCCTAATCTCAGCTTGTTACCTGTATAGAGGACACCTGGGAGCCAGAAATCTTGCTGATTGTTGGGGATCAAATATTTATTTCACTCATTAAAATGTAAATCGATTTATAACTTTTATGAAATGCGTTTTTCTGGATATTTTTGTTGTTATTCTCTCACTGTTATAATAAACCGACCAATAAAATTATAGACGATCGTTTCTTTGTCAGAAGGCAAACATACAAAATCAGCGGGGGGAGCAAATACTTTTTTTTCCATCAATCACTGTAAGTGGAGCTGAAGATCATGATAATAGAAAATAAGTATTTCCTATGATCATCATCTCCATCTAGTGGCCATAATGCTGCGTTTTCTTGGCTTACTCTATTCTGTATGAATGAGGAATATTCGACCTGGAGAGAAAAAAAAGCCCAATAACATTCGATTTTGACCCCATTCACACAGAACAAAAAATGTACATGTAGTTATTTGAAGGAGATAAAAATGCTGCAGGTCATGTTTTTTTGGATGTTTTGGTGCATTGCTCCCCCATTTATTTGAATGGGCAACTCTTGTTAATGCATGAAAATAAACACATGTAAATGCAACGGACCTTAATGGTAAACTGTATGTTCTCCTTTTTTTTTTTCTAGACCTTCAACTAAATACACAGATCATAAAAACATGTTTTACCCACCAAAGTATTCGTATTTCTGTCCATCCGGTCCTGAGAATTGCACAAATCTGCCACACAGCACAGCTCTGAATGGTTGATGGAGGTCACTTACAGGTCTCCTCCCCTACCTGTGTCTGGCCATCGGAGGGAAGTGGCATAAGACCTCGTGTCTATGTTGGGGATGAGGTTTCTGTAAGTGGCTGGGGAGCACTGTGGGAGGCATGGTGGCTATGTGGGAGTTTGGGGGGTTGGGGGTGGCTCTGAGATTTCAGGGGGCACTGTGAGCCATCATGGGAGGTTGAGAGCACTATGGGAGCTGGGAGGCACTGTAGGAGGATGGGGGGAGCTGTGGAACAATGTTGAGGGTTGGGGGACACTATGGAGGTCTGAAGGGTCTAAAGCAGGTAGGGTGACACTGTGGGAGGATAGGTGACAACGTGAGAGGTTGGGCACACTATAGTGGAGGACACTGACA
Source organism: Lithobates pipiens (assembly GCA_037367395.1). Lineage (NCBI taxonomy): Eukaryota > Metazoa > Chordata > Amphibia > Anura > Ranidae > Lithobates > Lithobates pipiens. The sequence continues at coordinate 88,601 of JAZDVW010002661.1, read as the reverse complement.
GGATAGGTGGCAGTGTAGGAGGTTGGGGGAGAGGGGGACTGGAGGATTTGCAGCAGGGTGGGGAGCACTGTGGGAGGCTAGGTGGCAATATGGGAGGCTGGGGAGGTCTGTGGAACAATGTTGGAGGTTGGGAGACACTATGGAAGACTGAAGAATCTGCATCAGAGGTGGGGGGCTTGGGAGCACTATGAAAGCTGAAGGGTCTCAGGGGGCACCGTGGGCCATTATGGGAGCTGGGAGGCACTGTGGAACAACGTTGGAGGTTGGAAGTTATTTTGGAGGACTGGAGGCTCTGCAGCAGTGTGGGGAACACTGTGGGAGTCTAGGTGGCAATAGGGGAGGCTGAGGAGCACTGTGGGCCACTATGGGAGGCTGAGAGCACTATAGGAGCTGGGAGGCACTGTAGGAGGATGGGGGGCACTGTGGAACAATGTTGAAGGTTAGGGGACACTATGGAGGACTGGAGGGTCTAAAGCAGGTAGGGTGACACTGTGGGAGGATAGGATGGGGTAACTATGGATGACTTGCAACAGAGTGGAGGACACTGGGAGGATAGGTGACAGTGTGGGAGGTTGGGGGGGGGGGGGGGCTATGGATAACTTGAGGATTTGCAATAGGGCGGGGGGCACTGTGGGAGTCTAGATGGCAAAGGGGGGAGGCTGAGGAGCACTCTGGGCCACTATGGGAGGCTGAGAGCACTATGGGAGCTGGGAGGCACTGTAGAACAATGTTGTAGGTTGGGGAACACTATAGAGGACTATAGGTCTAAAGCAGGGTGGGGGGGGGGGCACTGTAGGAGGCTGGGTGGTAATGTGAGAGGCTGGGGAGCACTGTGGAACAATGTTGGAGCTTGGGGGGGGGGGGGGCACTATGGAAGACTGAAGGATCTGCAGAAGGCTGGGGGACTTCAGAGCACTGTTGAGGCTGAAGGCTGTCAGGGGGCACTATGGGAGCTGGGGGACACTTCGGGAGGTTGGGGGGGGAGGGTGGCGGTTTCACTGTGGAACAATGTTGGAGGTTGGGGGACACTATAGAAGACTATAGTCTAAAGCAGGGTGTGGGGACACTGTAGGAGGCTAGCTGGCAATGCGGGAGGCTGGGGAGCACTGTGGGCCACTATGGGAGGTTGAGGAAACTATAGGAGCTAGGAGGCACAGTGGGAGGATGGGGGCACTGTGGAACAATGTTGGGGGTTGGGGGGTCACTATGGAAAACTACAGGATCTGCAGCAGGGTTGGTGATACTGTTGGAGGCTGGGTGATAATGTGAGAGGCTGGGGAGAACTGTGGAACAATGTTGGAGGTTGGGGGGGGGGGGCACTATGGAAGAATCTGCAGCAGGGTGGGGGACTAGAGCACTGTTGAGGCTGAAGGCTGTCAGGGGGCACTATGGGAGCTGGGGGACACTTCGGGAGGTTGGGGGGGGAGGGTGGCGGTTTCACTGTGGAACAATGTTGGAGGTTGGGGGACACTATAGAAGACTATAGTCTAAAGCAGGGTGTGGGGACACTGTAGGAGGCTAGCTGGCAATGCGGGAGGCTGGGGAGCACTGTGGGCCACTATGGGAGGTTGAGGAAACTATAGGAGCTAGGAGGCACAGTGGGAGGATGGGGGCACTGTGGAACAATGTTGGGGGTTGGGGGGTCACTATGGAGAACTACAGGATCTGCAGCAGGGTTGGTGATACTGTTGGAGGCTGGGTGATAATGTGAGAGGCTGGGGAGAACTGTGGAACAATGTTGGAGGTTGGGGGGGGGGGCACTATGGAAGAATCTGCAGCAGGGTGGGGGACTAGAGCACTGTTGAGGCTGAAGGCTGTCAGGGGGCACTATGGGAGGTTGGGGGGTGGGCACTGTCGAACAATGTTGGAGGTTGGGGGGCACTATGGAAGAATCTGCAGCAGGGTGGGGGGCTGGGTAGCACTGTGGAGGCTGAAGGCTCTCATGGTGCACTGTGTTCTGCTAAGGGAGGCACTTTAAGAGGTTGGGCGGGGGGGCCAGCGTAGAACAATGTTGGAGGTTGTAAGGCACCATGGATGACTGGAGGCTCTGCAGCAGGGTGGGGGGGGGGGCACTGTAGGAGGCTAGGTAGCATAGTGGGAGGCCGGGGAGGACTGTGGAGGATGAGGGTTCTCAGGGGGGCTCTGAGGGCCACTATTGGAGGTTGAAGGCACTATGGGAGCTGGGGGGGAACTGTGTCAAGTTAAGGAATCTACAGCAGACTGGAGGCCCCCGGAGAGGGGAGGATAGGGCCCGGTAGATGAGAATCATATTATGGGAGAACTCCGACTTCTTAAAACAGACAGAAGAAGACAACGGAACCAACAAGCATCCAATCAGTGCCTCTGCCTCGCACAGAGCCCTCCCTCAGCCGCGATGAAGTAGGAAAATGGGAGACTCCCCGGCCAGGCAGACTCCAGAACACGACCCGGAGTCCAGGGAAAAGTCCAGGGCTGATATTATTATTTTATTGGGCAAAATATGCAAAGTCATCATTTCACTTTAAAGGCAATAATGAAGCTCTAAAGTATAAAGTCCAGTCTGCAGGGGTCTGACACGCTTCCCCCCCCCGGTTGAGTCAGTTCCGGAGCTCACCAGCAGGAAGCAATTTGTTTTGCCGATTTTCAAAGCACTGTATTTAGGAAAGACAGTTCATATGAGGACACTGTGACCTTCACAATGGTGGGAACTGGCGGTGTCTTTATATGAACTGTCTCTTTTTTTCTTTTTTGCTCTGTCTCATAATTATAGAAGTATTGGTATAAGTTCCAGGACTGCCCCTAATTTCTGGGAACAGAACACCAAATTATTGATTTGATTGAATCATAAATGAATTACAAAATCATTTATGATCAGGTCCCCCGCCCCCCCCCCCCCCCCCCCCCCGATGGACCGTGGCTGCTTTTAAACAGTAAAACTTTGCACACCTTTTGCTTTGATGAACACCCAATGTCTGTAGATGATTTAAGTTGAAGGACCGATTGTGCTTGGTAACTGTCCAATCCCAGGTTGGGGGAGGGACAAGACTTGTAGGTGTTACTAACCAGAAAAAACAGCCCCCCCCCCTCCCCCTCCTGGACCACATTGTGCTGTGTGACAGAGCTGTGCAAACCTCAGGACTGGACGGCAAGTAAAACAGCTGAAGGTTCATTTTGGCCTTGAATGTTCAGCCATGGGCTAGGCCAGTGTTTCTCAATTCCAGTCCTCATGGCCCACTAACAGGTCATGTTTTCAGGCTTTCCATTATTTTGCACAGGTGATTTGATCAGTTTCACTGCCTTAGTAATTACCCCAGCTGTTTCATCTGAGGGAAATCCTGAAAACATGACCTGTTAGTGGGCCATGAGGACTGGAATTGAGAAACACTGGGCTAGGGGGACAAGACCTGTAAGTGAAAGTGAAACTGCAGCAGAGAAAGACCAGGTCCCACCCCCCCCGTCAGACAGTGCTGTGTTATATGGCAAAGCTGTGTAAATCTCAGGACTGGATGGCGGGTGGAAGAGCTCTTTTAATGGCCTTTAATCTCTGGATTTACTGGCCGTCCTGCATAGGCCAGGTGAGAGTATGGGGCCTTGCTCAGCTCACCCTTGGCTTGGTAGGACATTGGAGACAATCATTATATAAAAAGGTCTGGATACAGGTGAGCCTCTTACCTGGTAGTTATTTTGGTTGGGTAGGAGTCCCCCCTGCGGAGGGTGAATGTTGTAGTGTCGGTGCGCACTGTTTCGGGAGGTGTTCCCCACCGGGTACTGGGCGCTGTTGGTGTTGTGCACTGAGGTATTAAGCGACATGTAATAATCATTGTTGTGGTAGACAGTGTTTTCTGGAACGTCTCTGGCATTGGTTGGAAGTATTTTGGCATTTCCCGCCCGTACGGAGGCTGGCGATAACGGGCTGGGGTTCTCCGCATGGGGCGAGTTGTTACACTCCCTAAACCTGGGACCCAACTGGTTCTGTGCCGCCAAGGACGCCAGTTCTTCCTCCCGCGTGTATTCGTCAACATCTCCCGTTTCCATAGCGATGGAAAAGCAGTTGCTGTCCACCGGCCGTTGCCTCTCTTCCACCCCCGTGCTGAGAGTCCTGGAAGAGTGATCTGTGGCCGCTAGAGAAAAAACGTCTCTGATTTCCAGGTTCTTCAGACCGCAAGAAGAGTCTCTGCCGCGTTGCCCAGAGGAGAGATGGTGCACCGGGCTGATGCTTGGCTGCTCGGGTTTGTGTGGCCTTTGAGCACCAGGAAGATCTGTGACAGCCTTCATTGACCATGACATTGTCTTTTGAGGGACCACCCGGTCCATGATTTGCCCAGGAGAGCCACCAAAGTTTTTCTTGGCATACATAGGGTTTGAAGGATTTGCCCCACTGGGCTGCCGTGATAACATAATGGCCTTCTCATCCATGGAGTTCTTTAGCAAGGAACCTTGTCTCTGAGGAGGAGTCTGAAGTTTGAGAAACTCAGCCTCGTTCCTTGGTGGTGGCCTCGGCATTGTTGGCTTCAGTAGTTCGGTTTTAGGCGTGGTGGTCTGCGGACTGATCCCCGATCGGGAGGACGAGTTGTTTGGGCTGTACACACAGGTCATGATCAAATCGTTGTTGGAGGAGGTCCGAGGGGGCGGGTTACGGGAGAGATTTGGCATATTCCTGACGGTTCCTTCTGGAGGGCGTGACGGAGAGCTGGACATTGGTACTTGTAGCTGGGAGTTGGGCTCTGCGTAGCTTTTACTACTCATCTTCCTTCGTTTATTCCCGACCCAGGTCTGTGGAGATGACAAACAAGAACAACGTCACGGGTCTATATCATTGTTGAGGACAATCTATGGAATATCAGACTCCACCTAACTTCCCAGACCTCCAACCAGCCCATCAAAACTTCAAATGACCATCATAACTGGAGCCTAGGGATTTGGTCTGACCATGACCCAACCCATTGTTATCACATTATAAACACTGGCCTTCCATAACACATTATGATGAGTCAGCTGTCAACATTGATTTAGAAGGAGGGATCTTTATAAATAGCAAAACAGTGACTTTTACCCCACACCACTCGGAGGGCAATTCTTGGCTGTACTATTTAAAGAGGACCTATTTACCCAATTAAACAATCGTGCTGGGATGGATAAATGAACTGTACTAGAAAGGGATGAAGAACTTACCCTTTCTGGAGAGAACGCAGCCTCCAGGTTCCCCTTCAGTACTGGCGCCATGTCTAAAGTCCTTGGCACTGAGTCACATGACCTCGTTGAATGGGAGGATCAGCCAGTGTGAACTCTGATCTTATCCAAGTATCTCTGATCTTTTTATTGGCTTTTACTCATCCCAGGAAGGCATTGAAAACAGCTCTATGATGGGCAAAAAAAAATCTACGAGATGAATGAATGAATCAATCCACCCATAGAAAAAACAGCGCGTATTACTCTATTAAAAGAAATGTTGTTCTGGTGCAATCTCTTATTCTACGGAAAACATATGTGTATACTCCAATTATATATACATAAATCATTAATATACAAAATTATTATTGTCCATAATAACTATCCATATGTCCAGTTTATACTATATACTAAAAATCGTCCCAATAAGAAAAGAACTGAAACAAAGTTTTCTATTACAGTTCATAGGAAGCAAAACTGAAACAAAGTTTTCTGCAACAATTCATAAGGAGTATACAATGCAATCCTTCCTTGACGTGACTAGACTTCCAACCATGAAATACAGTGTTCCCAAATTGCTGGGGGGTAATTAAAAGCCTGAAGCAACCCCCTTTAGTTTTATTCTTACCAGATCTGCCTGGTTTCACAAGCTTTCAGATATCACTCTTCATCGGCTGGATCCTCAGATGATGTCAATACGACGAAACGCGTCAGGGTGGAAGTATACGATAGCAGCATAGAGAGACTGACAGGAGGGAGGAAAGACGCACAGCTAAAACCGTGAGCTATCACATAGCAACAATCTGTAGCGGCTGATGTTAACATTTCTCCCTATTCCTGACTATCACAAAGAAACTATGCATATAGAATGAACTAATGTTTTTAAAGGATTGTTTTTTTGTGAGTGCAATATTTTTTATTTAAATAAATAGTTTTTTTACGAGACAGAATTACGCTATGTGTGCTCTTTGCAATTGCCTTTTTTTCCGAGATCTTGAAAACACCTGGTGCTTATGAAGCGGATGAGATCCAGCCGATGAAGAGTGATATCTGAAAGCTTGTGAAACCAGGCAGATCTGGTAAGAATAAAACTAAAGGGGGTCGCTTCAGGCTTTTAATTACCCCCCAGCAATTTGGGAACACTGTATTTCATGGTTGGAAGTCTAGTCACGTCAAGGAAGGATTGCATTGTATACTCCTTATGAATTGTTGCAGAAAACTTTGTTTCAGTTTTGCTTCCTATGAACTGTAATAGAAAACTTTGTTTCAGTTCTTTTCTTATTGGGATGATTTTTAGTATATAGTATAAACTGGACATATGGATAGTTATTATGGACAATAATAATTTTGTATATTAATGATTTATGTATATATAATTGGAGTATACACATATGTTTTCCGTAGAATAAGAGATTGCACCAGAACAACATTTCTTTTAATAGAGTAATACGCGCTGTTTTTTCTATGGGTGGATTGATTCATTCATTCATCTCGTAGATTTTCTTTTGACCTTTGTAGTGGTTTTATTTGTATATTTAAAGCCTTCTAATACAGCTGCTAAAATTCCACAGCTCCCAGTCAGGAAGCACACTATTTAGTGCAAGCGCTTTTTTTTTTGCTCAGCTAACAGGCGGGGGTTACCTAGAGCAAAAGTGATCATTGAGCTCTATGATGGCATTTAAGGACAGGTTCTCTTTAGGCAGACCCTCAGGCAGAAGCACTGGCCTCACCCACCATGGTCTACACATGGGGGGGGCATTTCTTATACCCCCCTTTATCAATAAATCCACCCTTAAAGAGTCATGATGTATCTTCCCCCATTCTCCTGATGTAGCCACCTGGTACGGCGTTACCAGTCAAGTTGTGTTGGGATGTTCCCCACTCACAGAGCGAGGTGGACCAGGACCACATTGGATGTTACATTATGAAGATTGAGTATCTATTTTTTTCTGATGGAAATGCAATGCATGCCATCCAAACCGACATTCCAGATGTTCCATGTTGAACAGTCAACTGGATGTGACCTCCATGTGGAATTATTTTGGGCACATAACCTCCTGCTGTTGGGAGTTGGATGGGCACGGGCGCCATATATGATCATGACTGATGTGATCTGCGTCCATACTGTCGTTTCGTCAGACTCCCTTTTTGGGGTGAAGGGAGCAGTGGAGGGGGGGGGAGGGCACCTGCCATATGGGATCTTCTGCATTTGAAGTCTAATGGTCATCATTTGACATACTGTCCAAAACGACGTTCTATCAAGACTGTTGATGTATAGATGTTTCGGGACAATTGACCAGGCCCTGGTCTCACTAAGGTTGATAACCACTGCTGTAGAGCCGAGAAACTATTCGTTTCGGATTGGTTCGGCAATTTATTAATTTTGTTTTGTCTTAAGCCGCGTACACACGGGCGGACTGTCTGGCCAACTAAGTCCGTCAGACAATCCGACGGACAGTCCGTCCTACTTTCGAATGAACTGACTTGACCACACACGATGAACAGACAGTCCGCTGAAAGCTTGCGCGATGACGTGTACAGCACGTACGACGGGACTAGAAATAGGAAGTCCAATACACAGCAATGCAACCTTCCGCCGTGTAATTACTTTCTGAGCATGCGCCATACTTAGTCCGTCGAACTAGCCTACTGACGAGCGGATTGTCCGCTGAAACCAATTCCGAAATACTTAGTCCGCCAGACTGTCCGCTGAAAAAGTCCGCTGAAGCCCACACACGAGCGGACTGTCCGCTGAAATGTGTTTCGGCGGACTAAGTTGGACGGACAGTCCTCTCGTGTGTACGCGGCTTAAGTCTTCATGTTAGAATGATTAATTTTCAGAATTTGTTTTGTATATTCAAATTCGGTCAGTATATTCATTATTTTCCAATCGATTCAAATTTTGGCTCTATTATATTCTTTTATTTCTTTTCTATTTTTTATTTCCTATTCTATTCTATTTAATTGTATCCTATTTTTTTTGTATTTTTTTGTATTTTTCTATTTTTTTATTTAATTATATTCTATTTTATTGTATTCTATTCTAAAAAGTAGACATAGGAATCATCGTCTTATTTCACTTTTATAACTTGCTGTATTTATTGCAACATGTTTCCATTTCAAATTCGTTATTTTCGAATTTGGATAATTTGTGATTTTTGTTACGTTACTTCATTATAATTTATTTTGGATTCGTTGATATTTGTTACTATTATGATTCGGAAATTCGGCTACATCCGAATACTCCAAATAACGAATATTTTGTCCGAATTTTGATTTGTAATTAAACGAACCGCATATGTCTAATCATTTCTTTCTTACATAGTTACATAGTAGGTGAGGCTGAAAAAAAAAGACAGTCCAACCTATGTGTGTGATTATATGTCAGTATTACATTGTAAATCCCCGTACGTTGTGGTCGCTCAGGTGCTTATCTAATAGTTTTTTGAAACTATCCACATGTGCACTGACAAAAAAAATTGTTAATTTTCGTTTCATTCTACTTTTACTTTTTTCGGAAATTTTAATTTCCCAATTTCCCATTTTCACATTTCCCCAATTTTCACATTTCCCCATTTCAAATTTCTCAATTTCCAAATTTTCGAATTCTGAATTTCCAAATTTCCAAAATTTGAATTTTCGAATTCGGAATTAATAATTCATTAACTCTATAAATAAGAAAATTCGGAAATTCAAAAATTCGAAAATCTGAAAAGAAAAGAAAGAAAATCAGTAACATTCGAAATAATAATGAACTATTAAATTATAGGTATTGGAATTTCCTTGCAAATTTGGCTGTTTGTGGACATAAATACAAATTTATCTGAAGTTACGAATTATCCAAATTAACGAATGCCACATCTAAACAAATGGAATGGAACAAGTTAATAATAATAATAAATAATAATAAAAAAGGTTTTATTATTATTATTTATTATTATTAGAATGTTACGTTCCATTCGTTTAGATATGGCATTCGTTATTTCAGATAGTTCGTAACTACAGATAAATTCGTACTTGTTACATTCACTAACAGCCAATTCTCAAAGGAAATTCCAATACCTATAATTTAATATTTATTATTAGTTAGTTATTATTTCAGATTTTTGGTTTTTCAAATTTTTCATTCTTATTTTTGAATTTTCAAATCTATGAAATTTCAAATTTTTTAATTTCCTAATTTAGAATTTTGGAATTTCTGAATTTCCAAAATTTTCCAATTTCGGAAATGTCAAATTTCGGAAATGTCAAATTTCGGAAATGTCAAATTTCGGAAATGTCAAATTTCCAAAATGTCAAATTTCCAAAATGTCAAATTTCCGAATTTCAAATGTCAAAATTTCCGAAATGTCAAATTTCCGAAATGTCAAATTTCCAAAATGTCAAATTTCCAAAATGTCAAATTTCCAAAATGTCAAATTTCCGAATTTCAAATGTCAAAATTTCCGAAATGTCAAATTTCCAAAATGTCAAATTTCCAAAATGTCAAATTTCCAAAATGTCAAATTTCCGAATTTCCAATGTCAAAATTTCCGAAATGTCAAATTTCCGAAATGTCAAATTTCCGAAATGTCAAATTTCCGAAATGTCAAATTTCCGAAATGTCAAAATTTCGAAATGTCAAAATTTCGAAATGTCAAATTTCCGAAAATCTTGAAAATCTGAAATTCTAAATTTTGGAAAATTGAAAAATTCAGAAATTTTGGAATTAACAAATTTGTTAAAATTCTTTCAAAAAAGGAATTCTGAACTAAACGAATTGCACATGCCAACATGGGGCATCAATAGGGAATTTCACATCCTTACCTCTCTTACAGTAAAGAACCCACTACGTAGTTGAAGGTCAAACCCCTTTTCTTCTTATTTTAATGAGTGGCCACGACTCTTGTTAAACTCCTTTCTCATAGAGAAAGATAGGAGGGAGGTGCCTAAAATAAGTGATCACTGTAATTGGTTATCACAGTGATCACATGATCAGGAGCCGATCCTCCGATTGCTAGTAGGAGATCAGAGGTTGTCCAGCTTGGGTTTCATGCTGGGGACGCAGGATGGAGCGCAGGTACACACACATATACACATATATATATATATAGGGCCTCCTAGAAGAAGGTCACCTCATCACACGTAGACATACAAAATGTTTTTTGTTAATAGGATATATTTTTGAAAGATATCCATTAAATATGTGTTCGAATCATTTTTCATACATACAATTTAATAGACAGATGTACCCCCCATGTGAATTGGGTATGTAGAGCCTTTTTAGGCCTTATGAGAGCCGAGGCCCATAGTCCATGAACGTGGACCATGTGTTGGGGGGCTGCTCACCTGCACCCAGGTACGGGCAACTTCATGTAACCACCACGTCCCATAAACTTCCATGGGCTGCAAGCTGAAGCCACATAACCACATGGCCCATTCACGATCCTCAGGCCCCCAGCACACGAGTGATAGAGGCCTAAGAAGTTTTTTTGGTATTTTTCATGTATCGAAATATCAACCGACACTGTGGCACACAGAGGGGGAAATATCGATCGTCTCCCTGCAGATGGTGTAAGTTTTGCCCACTTACAAAGAAATGAAGGGTCTATCATTTTTCTCAGAGGTGTATTTTATATGATGGAGACAGAAGATCAACCAAAAATGCAGAAAACACACAATACAAATGTTATAAATGGAGTAAAATAAGTATTTGCCCCCCTACCAACCAACAATAATTCTGCCCCCCACAGACTGGCCCCAGTAGGTGCTCATGTGGTACACAGATCAGTCCTGACAATGTAAGAAGGTTCTCCTAACGACAACTCGTTATGTGTATAGAAGACGCCTGTCCACAGAATCCCTTCCCTCCAATCCTCACCATCATGGGGAAGAGCAAAGATCTGTCAGAGGAGGTCGGGGAGAAGATTGGAGACCTGCACAAGGCTGGAATGGGCTACAAGACCATCAGCAAGAAGCTTGGTGAGAGGAGACGAGTGCCGGAGAGATTGGAAGAAATACAAAATAACCATCAATGGTCCTCAGTCTGGAGCTCCATGGAAGATTTCTCCTCATGGGGTGAGGATGGTCATGAGAAAAGTGAGGGATCCGCCCAGAACTACATGGGAGGAGCTTGTGAAGGATCTCAAGGCAGTTGGGACCACAGTCACCAAACACACCATTGGTGACACAATACACCACCATGGACTGAAATCCTACAGCCCCCGCAAGGTCCCCCTCCTCAGGAAGACACATGTACAGGTCCCCCTCCTCAGGAAGACACATGTACAGGTCCCCCTCCTCAGGAAGACACATGGACAGGTCCTCCTCCTCAGGAAGACACATGGACAGGTCCTCCTCCTCAGGAAGACACATGTACAGGTCCCCCTCCTCAGGAAGACACATGTACAGGTCCTCCTCCTCAGGAAGACACATGGACAGGTCCCCCTCCTCAGGAAGACACATGGACAGGTCCTCCTCCTCAGGAAGACACATGTACAGGTCCCCCTCCTCAGGAAGACACATGTACAGGTCCCCCTCCTCAGGAAGACACATGGACAGGTCCCCCTCCTCAGGAAGACACATGTACAGGTCCTCCTCCTCAGGAAGACACATGTACAGGTCCCCCTCCTCAGGAAGACACATGGACAGGTCCTCCTCCTCAGGAAGACACATGTACAGGTCCCCCTCCTCAGGAAGACACATGTACAGGTCCCCCTCCTCAGGAAGACACATGGACAGGTCCTCCTCCTCAGGAAGACACATGTACAGGTCCCCCTCCTCAGGAAGACACATGGACAGGTCCTCCTCCTCAGGAAGACACATGTACAGGTCCCCCTCCTCAGGAAGACACATGTACAGGTCCCCCTCCTCAGGAAGACACATGGACAGGTCCTCCTCCTCAGGAAGACACATGGACAGGTCCTCCTCCTCAGGAAGACACATGTACAGGTCCTCCTCCTCAGGAAGACACATGTACAGGTCCTCCTCCTCAGGAAGACACATGTACAGGTCCCCCTCCTCAGGAAGACACATGGACAGGTCCTCCTCCTCAGGAAGACACATGTACAGGTCCCCCTCCTCAGGAAGACACATGTACAGGTCCCCCTCCTCAGGAAGACACATGTACAGGTCCCCCTCCTCAGGAAGACACATGTACAGGTCCCCCTCCTCAGGAAGACACATGGACAGGTCCTCCTCCTCAGGAAGACACATGTACAGGTCCCCCTCCTCAGGAAGACACATGTACAGGTCCTCCTCCTCAGGAAGACACATGGACAGGTCCTCCTCCTCAGGAAGACACATAGACAGGTCCCCCTTCTCAGGAAGACACATGTACAGGTCCTCCTCCTCAGGAAGACACATGGACAGGTCCTCCTCCTCAGGAAGACACATGTACAGGTCCCCCTCCTCAGGAAGACACATGGACAGGTCCTCCTCCTCAGGAAGACACATGGACAGGTCCTCCTCCTCAGGAAGACACATGTACAGGTCCTCCTCCTCAGGAAGACACATGTACAGGTCCCCCTCCTCAGGAAGACACATGGACAGGTCCTCCTCCTCAGGAAGACACATGTACAGGTCCCCCTCCTCAGGAAGACACATGTACAGGTCCCCCTCCTCAGGAAGACACATGTACAGGTCCTCCTCCTCAGGAAGACACATGGACAGGTCCTCCTCCTCAGGAAGACACATGTACAGGTCCCCCTCCTCAGGAAGACACATGTACAGGTCCCCCAACTCAGGAAGACACATGTACAGGCCGGTCTGAAGTTTGCCAATGAACATCTAAATGATTGAGAGAAGGATTGGGGGGAGAAAGTTCTGTGATCAGATGAGACCAAAATTCAGCTCTTTGGCATCAACTCGACTTGCTGTGTTTGGAGGAAGAAAAATTCTGACTATGACCCCAAGAACACCATCCCTACAGTCACACACGGAGGTGGGAACATGAACACCATCCCTACAGTCACACACGGAGGTGGGAACATGAACACCATCCCTACAGTCACACGGAGGGGGGAACATGAACACCATCCCTACAGTCACACACGGAGGTGGGAACATGAACACCATCCCTACAGTCACACACGGAGGGGGGAACATGAACACCATCCCTACAGTCACACACGGAGGTGGGAACATGAACACCATCCCTACAGTCACACACGGAGGTGGGAACATGAACACCATCCCTACAGTCACACACGGAGGGGGGAACATGAACACCATCCCTACAGTCACACACAGAGGTGGGAACATGAACACCATCCCTACAGTCACACACGGAGGTGGGAACATGAACACCATCCCTACAGTCACACACGGAGGTGGGAACATGAACACCATCCCTACAGTCACACACGGAGGTGGGAACATGAACACCATCCCTACAGTCACACGGAGGGGGGAACATGAACACCATCCCTACAGTCACACACGGAGGTGGGAACATGAACACCATCCCTACAGTCACACACGGAGGGGGGAACATGAACACCATCCCTACAGTCACACACGGAGGTGGGAACATGAACACCATCCCTACAGTCACACACGGAGGTGGGAACATGAACACCATCCCTACAGTCACACACGGAGGGGGGAACATGAACACCATCCCTACAGTCACACACAGAGGTGGGAACATGAACACCATCCCTACAGTCACACACGGAGGTGGGAACATGAACACCATCCCTACAGTAACACACGGAGGTCGGAACATGAACACCATCCCTACAGTCACACACGGAGGTGGGGAACATGAACACCATCCCTACAGTCACACACGGAGGTGGGAACATGAACACCATCCCTACAGTCACACACGGAGGTGGGAACATGAACACCATCCCTACAGTCACACACGGAGGTGGGAACATGAACACCATCCCTACAGTCACACACGGAGGTGGGAACATGAACACCATCCCTACAGTCACACACGGAGGGGGGAACATGAACACCATCCCTACAGTCACACACGGAGGTGGGAACATGAACACCATCCCTACAGTCACACACGGAGGTGGGAACATGAACACCATCCCTACAGTCACACACGGAGGGGGGAACATGAACACCATCCCTACAGTCACACACAGAGGTGGGAACATGAACACCATCCCTACAGTCACACACGGAGGTGGGAACATGAACACCATCCCTACAGTAACACACGGAGGTCGGAACATGAACACCATCCCTACAGTCACACACGGAGGTGGGGAACATGAACACCATCCCTACAGTCACACACGGAGGTGGGAACATGAACACCATCCCTACAGTCACACACGGAGGTGGGAACATGAACACCATCCCTACAGTCACACACGGAGGTGGGAACATGAACACCATCCCTACAGTAACACACGGAGGTGGGGAACATGAACACCATCCCTACAGTCACACACAGAGGTGGGAACATGAACACCATCCCTACAGTCACACACGGAGGTGGGAACATGAACACCATCCCTACAGTCACACACGGAGGTGGGAACATGAACACCATCCCTACAGTCACACACGGAGGTGGGAACATGAACACCATCCCTACAGTCACACACGGAGGGGGGAACATGAACACCATCCCTACAGTCACACACGGAGGTGGGAACATGAACACCATCCCTACAGTCACACACGGAGGTGGGAACATGAACACCATCCCTACAGTCACACACGGAGGGGGGAACATGAACACCATCCCTACAGTCACACACAGAGGTGGGAACATGAACACCATCCCTACAGTCACACACGGAGGTGGGAACATGAACACCATCCCTACAGTAACACACGGAGGTCGGAACATGAACACCATCCCTACAGTCACACACGGAGGTGGGGAACATGAACACCATCCCTACAGTCACACACGGAGGTGGGAACATGAACACCATCCCTACAGTCACACACGGAGGTGGGAACATGAACACCATCCCTACAGTCACACACGGAGGTGGGAACATGAACACCATCCCTACAGTAACACACGGAGGTGGGGAACATGAACACCATCCCTACAGTCACACACAGAGGTGGGAACATGAACACCATCCCTACAGTCACACACGGAGGTGGGAACATGAACACCATCCCTACAGTAACACACGGAGGTGGAAACATGAACACCATCCCTACAGTAACACATGGAGGGGGGAACATGAACACCATCCCTACAGTCACACGGAGGTGGGAACATGATGCTTTGAGGTGGTTTCTCTGATAAAGGTACAGGCCAACTTTACCGCATTGAAAGGACAATGGACGGGTCATGTATTGTAAGATCTTGGATGAGAACCTTCTTCCCTCATCCAGAACACTGAAGATGGGTCATGGACGGGTCTTCCAGCATGACAATGACCCAAACCATACCGCCAAGGCAACAAAGGAGCGGCTCAACAAGAAGCACATTGAGGTCATGGAGTGGCCTAGCCAGTCTCCAGACCTTCATCCTATAGAAAATGTATGGAGGAGCTGAAACTTCGAGATGCCAAGAGACCTTCAGGATTTAGAGAAGATCTGTAGAGAAGAGAGGAGAAAATCCCTCCTGAGATGTGGAAACCTCATCACCACCTACAAGAAACGTCTGACCTCTGTGATCACCAACAAGGGTTTCTCCACCAACTACCAAGTCATGTTTTGCTTGGGGATCAAATACTTATTTTACTCACTGAACTGCAACTCTATTTATAACATTTGTATCATGTGTTTTTTTTTCTGGATTTTTGGTTGATATTCTGTCTCCATCATATAAAATACACCAATGATAACAATGATAGACCCTTCATTTCTATGTAAGTGGGCAAAACTTACACCATCTGCAGAGGAGACGATCGTTATTTTCCCCACTGTATGAGGGGGAGATTTCCTTAAACTGGAGAGTGCAAATCAGCTTCCAGGAATTATTGCCAAAGCTTCATTGAACAAGGTGAAGTTAGAAGCTGATTGGTTCCCACGCAGAGCTGCACCAGATTTCGCACTCTCCGGTTTCAGTAAATTAACCCCGATGGTTTATACATTTGTAGCAGACTAAAGCTTACAATGTATCTAAAGTCATCTTCGTTGTTTTGGATGGAGCGAGGAAGAGTTAGAACCCCTGTCGGGTTTTTTTTTTTTTTAATTAAATGTCTATGACCAACCCCCACCACCCCCCCAGGGAGATTTGTTAATATCTATGTCCTCACTATGGAGATTCACCGATCTTATATTTCCAGTAACGGAAAAAATTAAGGGGAATCCTAAAATGTTACACTTGTCACCAAAACAAGAGTCTCTAGCACAGGGGTGCTCAACCCGCGGCCGTCCAACTGTTGCAGAACTACAAGTCCCATGAGGCATTGCAAGGCTGACCGTTACAAACATGGCTCCCAAAGGCAGAGGCATGATGGCACTTGTAGTTCCACAACAGCTTGAGGGCCACACCTTGAGCAACCCATGGTCTAGACCAGGGATCTCCAAGCTACGGCCCTCCTGCTGTAGTGGAACTACACTTCCCATGAGGCATTGCAAAAATCTGACATTCACAGAAAAGACTAGGCATGCTGGGAATTGTAGTTCCTGAACAACTGGAGGACCATAGTCTGGAGACCCTTGGTCTAGAGCAGCCTTTCTCAACCTTTTAAACACAGAGGAACCCTTGAAATAGTTCTCCGTTCTCAGGGAACCCCCTGCTAAAAATGAGAAATCTACAACTCATGATACATTAATGTGATGGTCAGTGGGAAGAATGGTCCTTACACTTGTGGTCAGTGGGAAGAATGGTCCTTACACTTGTGGTCATTGGGAAGAATGGTCCTTACACTTGTGATCATTGGGAAGAATGGTCCTTACACTTGTGGTCATTGGGAAGAATGGTCCTTACACTTGTGATCATTGGGAAGAATGGTCCTTACACTTGTGGTCATTGGGAAGAATGGTCCTTACACTTGTGGTCATTGGGAAGAATGGTCCTTACACTTGTGATCATTGGGAAGAATGGTCCTTACACTTGTGGTCATTGGGAAGAATGGTCCTCACACTTGTGGTCAGTGGGAAGAATGGTCCTTACACTTGTGGTCATTGGGAAGAATGGTCCTTACACTTGTGGTCATTGGGAAGAACGGTCCTTACACTTGTGGTCATTGGGAAGAATGGTCCTTACACTTGTGGTCATTGGGAAGAATGGTCCTTACACTTGTGGTCAGTGGGAAGAATGGTCCTCACACTTGTGGTCAGTGGGAAGAATGATCCTTACACTTGTGGTCATTGGGAAGAATGGTCCTTACACTTGTGGTCATTGGGAAGAATGGTCCTTACACTTGTGGTCATTGGGAAGAACGGTCCTTACACTTGTGGTCAGTGGGAAGAATGATCCTTACACTTGTGGTCATTGGGAAGAATGGTCCTTACACTTGTGGTCATTGGGAAGAATGGTCCTTACACTTGTGGTCATTGGGAAGAATGGTCCTTACACTTGTGGTCATTGGGAAGAACGGTCCTTACACTTGTGGTCATTGGGAAGAACGGTCCTCACACTTGTGGTCATTGGGAAGAACGGTCCTTACACTTGTGGTCATTGGGAAGAATGGTCCTTACACTTGTGGTCATTGGGAAGAATGGTCCTTACACTTGTGGTCATTGGGAAGAATGGTCCTTACACTTGTGGTCATTGGGAAGAACGGTCCTTACACTTGTGGTCATTGGGAAGAACGGTCCTCACACTTGTGGTCATTGGGAAGAATGGTCCTCACACTTGTGGTCAGTGGGAAGAATGGTCCTTACACTTGTGGTCATTGGGAAGAACGGTCCTTACACTTGTGGTCATTGGGAAGAACGGTCCTTACACTTGTGGTCATTGGGAAGAACGGTCCTCACACTTGTGGTCATTGGGAAGAATGGTCCTCACACTTGTGGTCATTGGGAAGAACGGTCCTTACACTTGTGGTCATTGGGAAGAATGGTCCTTACACTTGTGGTCATTGGGAAGAACGGTCCTTACACTTGTGGTCATTGGGAAGAACGGTCCTCACACTTGTGGTCATTGGGAAGAATGGTCCTCACACTTGTGGTCAGTGGGAAGAATGGTCCTTACACTTGTGGTCATTGGGAAGAACGGTCCTTACACTTGTGGTCATTGGGAAGAACGGTCCTCCCACTTGTGGTCAGTGGGAAGAACGGTCCTTACACTTGTGGTCATTGGGAAGAATGGTCCTTACACTTGTGGTCATTGGGAAGAATGGTCCTTACACTTGTGGTCATTGGGAAGAATGGTCCTCACACTTGTGGTCAGTGGGAAGAATGGTCCTTACACTTGTGGTCATTGGGAAGAATGGTCCTTACACTTGTGGTCAGTGGGAAGAATGGTCCTTACACTTGTGGTCATTGAGAAGAATGGTCCTTACACTTGTGGTCATTGGGAAGAATGGTCCTCACACTTGTGGTCAGTGGGAAGAATGGTCCTTACACTTGTGGTCATTGAGAAGAATGGTCCTTACACTTGTGGTCATTGGGAAGAATGGTCCTCACACTTGTGGTCAGTGGGAAGAATGGTCCTTACACTTGTGGTCATTGGGAAGAATGGTCCTTACACTTGTGGTCATTGGGAAGAATGGTCCTCACACTTGTGGTCATTGGGAAGAATGGTCCTTACACTTGTGGTCATTGGGAAGAATGGTCCTTACACTTGTGGTCATTGGGAAGAATGGTCCTCACACTTGTGGTCATTGGGAAGAATGGTCCTTACACTTGTGGTCATTGGGAAGAATTACCTCCTTACAGATGGCTAAAAATATCAATGGTGTCGGTGGGAACTTAACTCAGAGGCAGAAATTGCCCATTGCTGAAGGAACCCCTACAACCTCTGGAGGAACCCTAGTTGAGAATCACTGGTCTAGAGAAATGAAGAGTGAGAGGAGATCCCTTCTTAGACTGTTGACCCAAGGATTGGGGGTCTCCATCGGAAGACTTCCTCTAGACCAGTGATGGTGATCCTTGGCACCCCCAGATGTTTTACAACTACATTCCCCATGAGGCATTGTAAAACTCTGACATTCGCAGAAATGAAAAGGCATGATGGGAATTGTAGTTCCTGAACAACTGGAGGACCATAGTTTGGAGACCCTTGGTCTAGAGCAATGAAGAGTGAGAGGAGATCCCTTCTAAGACCATTGTCCCAAGGATTGGGGGTCTCCATTGGAAGACTTCCTCTAGACCAGTGATGGTGATCTTTGGCACCCCCAGATGTTTTGGAACTACATTTCCCATGATGCTCCACTACTCTGCAGAGTGCATGAGCATCATGGGAAATGTCGGGGGGTGCCAAGGTCCACCATCACTGGTCCAAAGGAAAATCAACAAGTTTCCTTACTGGAAAGATATAAGACCCGGGGAATCCATTATCCACCCATAATGAACACTTTCCCAGCGGACTAACGCTTTGATACCCAAGTAATCCCCCCACACCCCCTGGTGGGGGGGGTCCCCCCCACCTACTCACCCGCACCACGCTGAAGTCCAGCTTGGTCTCTTGCGCGCACTGCAGGATGAGCTGGAAGCAGCTTTTGCTCTGATTGGTCATTCCGTTCTCATAGTAGCGCTGCAACGTTCTCTGCTGCTCCGCCGTGAACACAGAGCGAAGGTTCATCTGCTGGGGGGGCAGGAAGCGATTCGTGTCACTGCCGGCACCAAAATGTTCAGATCTCACAACAACAGTGTAAACCCGTCTAGAAGGAGGAGGAGGAGGAGCCAGCTGGTAAAGAAGTGGACCTGTCCCTATTCATGGGACTCAAGCCAAAACTTGCTTTTTTTTCTTAGTTATGGAGTTTTTACTGCTATCCGGGGCTCTGTTAGAGAGATTTCCCCTCACTTCCTGTTCTGGTGACAACGTTTTACAAGACAGGAAGTGAGGGAAAAATCTGCAATAAGGACACAGACAGAAATAAAAAAATGTTTTTCTTGAATGGAGTAGGTGAGGGCTAGAACCCCTGTCAGCCCTTTATTTCTCAATAGTTTTGGAGTTGACCGGTAGCTTCATTAATCCGCGGGGGGAACTACAGGATGAGAAATAAAAGCTCCCCCCTCCCCTGTATAAAATTCCAGAATGATATTTTCGTTAAAAATCACCAAAAAAAAAGTCAACGTGTTTCCCCTTCTTCAGGGCTATCAATATATAGAAAAACAGTAAAATAATCCATGTTTTATCCAAACACAAACATACAAATGGCAAATATGGATTATTATATGAAAATAATTAATAAACAGAATTTAAAACAATTTAACAAAAAAAACAAAAAAAAAAAACAATAACAATTAAAAAAATTAAATTCAAATTAATAATAAAAAAAAAAAAAAAAATATGAATTAAAAGTTAAAATGTAATTGATCTATTCAATAGAGATATAGATAAACTATCATAAGGATAAGACTAGAAGTAACTTAATTATTTTCTTATAATTTTGTTTAAATTCATTTTAATTTTCTTAATTCTAATTTTCTTGACAATTTTAAAGACATTTATATAACCAACAAACAACTAAACATAACATTTTTTTTTTTTTTTTTTATAAAGAGCCACACATAATACACATTTTTTTTTTTTTTTTTGTTACGTTTAGTTGTTTGTTGTTTATATAAATGTGTGGTTCTTTATACAATAATTTTAATTTAAATATGAATATATGTAAATAATTAATAGACGGAACTAAAAAAAAAGTAACCAAAAAAAGTTAAACGATTAAAATAATAAATTCAAGATTAATATTAAAAAAAGTAAAAAGGAATTCAAAATGAAAATCGAATTAGTCTTAATTTTGTGTAAATTAATTTTAATATGAATATATGTAAATAATTAATAGATGGAACTCAAAAAAAAGTAACCAAAAAAAGTTTAATAAAACGATAACAATTAAAATAATAAATTCAAATTAATATTAAAAAATAAATAAAAAATAATTCAAAATGAAAATCAAATTGGTCTATTCAATAGAGAGATAGATAAACTATCATATGGATAAGACTAGAAGTAACTTAATTATTTTATTATAATTTTGTTTAAATTAATTTTAATTTTAATATGAATATATGTAAATAATAAAAAGAAACTATAAAAAAAAGTAACAAAAAAGTTAAATAAAAAATAACAATAAAAAAAATAAATTCAAATTAATATTAAAAAAACAACAAGGAATTCAAAATTAAAATCTGATTGTTCTATTCAATAGAGAGAAATAGTTTATCTGTCTAGCACTCTATCTCTCTATTGAAAAGACCAATTCGATTTTAATTTTGAATTCCTTTTTTTTTTTTTTTTATTAATTTGAATTTATTATTCTAATTATTATTGTTTATTTAACTTTTTTTGTTACTTTTTTGAGTTATGTTTATTATTTACATATATTCATATTAAAATTTAAATTAAAACAAAATTATAATAAAATATTTGAGTTACTTCTAGTCTTATCCTTACGATAGTTCATCACTCTTATCTTATCCTTATGATATAAGAGTGATAGATAAACTTAGATTGTAAGCTCTAAGGAACAGGGCCCTCTTATTCCCCCTGTATTAAAGTGTGTTGTATTTGTACTCTCTATCCCCAAGTTGTAAAGCGCTACGTAAACTGTTGGCGCTATATAAATCCTGTATAACAATAATATTAATAAACTATCATAAGGATAAGAGTTTAGCTATCTATCACGCTATCATATGGATAAGACTAGGAGTACCTTAATTATTTATTATTAATTTTAATTTAAAATATGGAATATTATATGTAAATAGTTAATAAACAGAACTAAAAAAAAACAATAATAATTAAAAAAAATAATTAAAAAATTAATTAAAAGTTAAAATGTAATTGATCTATTCAATAAAGCAGTGTTTTCTCAATTCCAGTCCTCGAGGCGCAGCAACAGGTCATGTTTTCAGGATTTCCCTCGGATGAAACGGCTGTGGTAATTACTAAGGCAGTGAAATTGGTCAAATCACCTGTGCAAAATAATGGTAAGCCTGAAAACACGACCTGTTGGTTGCGCCTTGAGGACTGGAACTGAGAAACACTGCAATTGAGAGATAGCGTGATAGATAGATAAACTATCATAAGGATAAGACTACAAGTAACTTAATTATTTATTTTTTATTTTATTTTTTAATTCGTTTTAATATGAACATATGTAAATAATAAAACGGAACTAAAATAAAAAAAATGTAACAATAAAAAAATTAAAATTAACAATAACAATGAAAAAATGTAATTAAAATTAATGTTAAAAAATATAGATAGTTTATCTAGCACTCTATCTATTGACTAGACCAATTCAATTTTAAATTTTAAATTCATTTTTATTTTTTAACATTAATTTTAATTACATTTTTTCATTGTTATTGTTAATTTTAATTTTTTTATTGTTACATTTTTTTATTTTAGTTCCGTTTTATTATTTACATATGTTCATATTAAAACTAATAAAAAAAAAATAAAAAAAAAAATAATTAAGTTACTTGTAGTCTTATCCTTATGATGGTTTATCTATCTATCACGCTATCTCTCAATTGCAATTAAAACTAATAAAAAAATAAAAATAAAATAATTAAGTTACTTCTAGTCTCATCCTTTATGATAGTTTATCTATCTATCCCTCTACCTATCATAAAAGGATGAGACTAGAAGTAACTTAATTATTTTATTTTTATTTTTTTATTAGTTTTAATTTAAATATGAATATATGTAAATAATTAATAAAACAGAGCAAAAAAATAAAAAGTAACAATAAAAAAAAAAAAAAAAAAACAATAACAATTAAAAAATGAAATTCAAATTAATGTTAAAAAATAAAAATGAATTTAAAATATATATATCTATATATTTTTATTATTATTATTATTTATTTGTTATTGTTATGACATTTCCTGAGTTCTTTAGAATACATATTTATTCGTATTATTATTATTTGTGTTAATCACGGTTTGTGAATTTTTATGTTACTTAGATTGACTTTATTCACAGTTTTACATGTTTATAGCCCTGAAGAAACCTCCCCCCTATAAACATGTTTCGGGGGGGATTCCCACAGCCCCCAAGCCCCCCCCCCCCCCCCGAAACATGTCGGATTTTCCATGGTGATTTTAAATAAAGTATAATTCTGGACTTTTATAGGTGGAGTGGCACTTCTATTTCTTATACCATAGACGGTTCTTCCTGTCTGTGTCCCCAGTGCAGATATTACTTCCTGTATAGTGGAAATGTTGTCACCACGATAGGAAGTGAAGGAAAATGTTCTAATGGAACCACAGATAGCAGTAAAAAAACAAAAAACAAAACCAAAAAAATAAAAAATAAAACCACAACAACAGACAGGGGTTCTAATTCTTTTTCTCCTCCATCCAAAACCAGAAAAAAATAAAAAAAATAGCGTGACATCCAATTTAAACTCTACAACTAACTAGCCTTAAAAGTGTCCCCTCCCCCCTCCTTACACCTATGCTGACTAACCTGTGTAAGAAAGGTGTATATACTTACCTATTATCAGCCCACTCGGGTCCGGTCACGTGATCCGGCTCTCCTGTGTCAACTGGCAGAGGCTGCAGGGGAGAGGAGGGATCTCCGAAAATGGCCCATGGGAGCCTATGGAGGACGTCACTGCTGCAGGCCTTACAAGCTGTTGTGGGTGCTCCCTCCTCTCCCCTGCAACTGCCACTGGCTGACACAGGAGATCATGTGGACGGACCGAGAAGATTGAAAATAGGTAAGTTTACACACCATAGGTATAAGGGGGGGGGGGGGGCAGTTTTAAAGCTGGTTAGGTGTATAGAGAGAATGCCACTTTACTCTACACCAGCAGGGCGCAGATCACCATTACTAATAATAATATAATAATCCTCCAATAATCTCCATCGTGTCACCGCCTAGGCAAGGATCACATGGTCATTGCCTGTTGTGTGCATTGTGGCTGTTTGACATCATTAGAGACTGCAGGGGAGCCAATTACATTTAGATGTTGTCTGGTAGGTAAGAAGAAGATCAACACCCCCCCTCCCCCCATGTACAGGACACCATAAGAAGAAAGACTTACTGTATATGAGATCATTGATACAAATTGTATGATTTTCATCACCTGATTATAATAAAAAATTCTCTAAAAATTACAGGTCCTCTTTTACTCTCTCTCTATATATAAAGTAAGTACACCCCTCTCTTTTCATGTGACAACACTGAAGAAATGACACTTGTCTACAATGTAAAGTAGTGAGTGTACAGCTTGTATAACAGTGTAAATTTCCTGTCCCCTCAAAATAACTCAACACACAGCCATTAATGTCTAAACCGCTGGCAACAAAAGTCAGTACACCCCTAAGTGAAAATGTGAGAATTGGGCCCAAAGTGTCAATATTTTGTGTGGCCGCCATTATTTTCCAGCACTGCCTTCACCCTCTTGGGCATGGAGGTCAGCAGAGCTTCACAGGTTACCACTGGAGTCCTCTTCCCCTCCCCCATGATGACATCACAGAGCTGGTGGATGTTGGAGACCTTCCCCTCCTCCACCTTCCATTTGAGGATCCCCCACAGATGATCAATAGGGTTTAGGTCTGGAGACATGCTTGGCCAGTCCATCACCTTTACCCTCAGCTTCTTTAGCAAGGCAGTGGTGGTGTTGGTGGTGTGTTTGGGGTGGTTATCATGTTGGAATACTGCCCTGCGGTCCAGTCTCTGAAGGGAGGGGATCATGCTCTGCTTCAGTATGTCACAGTACATGTTGGCATTCATGGTCCCCTCAATGATCTGTAGCCCCCCAGTGCCGGCAGCACTCATGCAGCCCCAGACCATGACACCCCCACCACCATGCCTGACTGTAGACAAGACACACTTGTCTTTGTCCTCCTCACCTGGTTGCCCCCACACACGCCTGACACCATCTGACACCAAATACCTTTATCTTCGTCTCATCAGACCACAGGACATGGTTCCAGTAATCCATCTCCTTAGTCTGCTTGTCTTCAGCAAACTGTTTGTGGTCTTTCTTGTGACATTGACATTAATGGCTGTGTGTTGAGTTATTTTGAGGGGACAGGAAATTTACACTGTTATACAAGCTGTACACTCACTACTTTACATTGTAGACAAGTGTCATTTCTTCAGTGTTGTCTCATGAAAAGAGAGAAGACATGTCACTGAGGGGGGTACTTACTTTTGTCAGATACTGTATATAAATATGTGTGTATGTGAACGTGACGTACCTCTGGCTGGTATCCCTGAGAACCCGTAGAGGTGACCTCCCCGACGTTGGGGGCGACCCCGCCCTCCATCCTCGAAACGTGGCTGCGTCACCAGTGCAAATCCTGCGTTCCTAAAAGACAACGATGTATTTTGTGAACAGAGGCCAATAAGATTTATCCTGACATCAGCCCCGGGCGCACTCTGTAGATTATTATCAATCACCTGGAACCACGTATACCCAACGTCTCATGCGCTTCCCCCTCCCAGGCACTGCAGCTCACAGTGGGCGTGGTTTTAGCAGCAGAGGCGGTGCCGTCGATCCAGAAAGCAATGGGTGGGGCCTAGGTGTGGTCAGGTGCTGATTGACCACCTACGGGCTTAGGAATCAGCAGGGATATAAATGGTAGCCACACCCCCCCAGCATTATACTCTCCTCCCACTGTATAGGCACACCCTATATAAAAGAGTGACAACTCTGCCCTGAATTTGGGAGCATTGCAGCATCGTTGTCCCCCCATCACAGGAAGATCCATTAGGCCGACTTTACTGGTAGGATCAACAGATACTTGTGGGACTTTCCAAGGGGACTCAGAAAAAAACGGTAAGCGGAGATAATCTTGGAATTACAGACTTTTTTTTTCTTCTTTTATGAGAGGACAGAGTTCTACTTTAACACCATAATTAGTCTATTAGGCCGGGTTCACACTGCTGCGGGGGAAGATCCGGATGTGATTCGCACCCGCACTGCAGTGCAAATCACATCCGATCTCCGTAGCGATGCGAGTTCAGCCATACAGATAGTATACAGATAGTATACAGATAGTATACAGATAGTATGGCTGAATTCGCATCGCTCCCGCAGCAAACTCGCACGGGACCCTTTTTTTGGTCCGCAACAGAATCGGATCGCATGGGGGTTCACACCATGCGATCCGATTCCTGTGCGAGTGTGCAGATCGCACTGCGATATGCGGACGGATCTGGAGGTGTCATTAACATATCATTGACACTCCCAGCCGTCCGCATAGGGCAGTGTGAACTGCCGGCGGGAGGTGTGCGATGCGGGAAAACGCCGCTGATTCGCGGCGTTCCCGCATCGCTATAGTGTGAACCCGGCCTTAAATCTACTTATTCTTGTCTTTTATAATACTCGATGAATGCGATTCTATAAACCTGAACACCATCCGCATACCTGTGTCTGTATCTCTTATTACTCCTAACCCTAACCCCAACCCTAACCCCAACCTCCACTCTATCCTAACCCATCCCAACCCTAACCTCCACTCTATCCTAACCCATCCCAACCCTAACCTCCACTCTATCCTAACCCCAACCTCCACTCTATCCTAACCCATCCCAACCCTAACCTCCACTCTATCCTAACCCGTCCCAACCCTAACCTCCACTCTATCCTAACCCGTCCCAACCCCAACCTCCACTCTATCCTAACCCGTCCCAACCCCAACCTCCACTCTATCCTAACCCGTCCCAACCCTAACCTCCACTCTATCCTAACCCATCCCAACCCTAACCTCCACTCTATCCTAACCCATCCCAACCCTAACCTCCACTCTATCCTAACCCCAACCTCCACTCTATCCTAACCCATCCCAACCCTAACCTCCACTCTATCCTAACCCGTCCCAACCCTAACCTCCACTCTATCCTAACCCATCCCAACCCCAACCTCCACTCTATCCTAACCCGTCCCAACCCCAACCTCCACTCTATCCTAACCCGTCCCAACCCTAACCTCCACTCTATCCTAACCCATCCCAACCCTAACCTCCACTCTATCCTAACCCATCCCAACCCTAACCTCCACTCTATCCTAACCCATCCCAACCCTAACCTCCACTCTATCCTAACCCATCCCAACCCTAACCTCCACTCTATCCTAACCCATCCCAACCCTAACCTCCACTCTATCCTAACCCATCCCAACCCTAACCTCCACTCTATCCTAACCCATCCCAACCCTAACCTCCACTCTATCCTAACCCTAACCCATCCCAACCCTAACCTCCACTCTATCCTAACCCATCCCAACCCTAACCTCCACTCTATCCTAACCCATCCCAACCCTAACCTCCACTCTATCCTAACCCATCCCAACCCTAACCTCCACTCTATCCTAACCCATCCCAACCCTAACCTCCACTCTATCCTAACCCATCCCAACCCTAACCTCCACTCTATCCTAACCCATCCCAACCCTAACCTCCACTCTATCCTAACCCATCCCAACCCTAACCTCCACTCTATCCTAACCCTAAACCGTCCCAACCCCAACCTCCACTCTATCCTAACCCTAACCCAGCCAAACCCTAACCTCCACTGCATCCTAACCCATCCCAACCCTAACCTCCACTCTATCCTAACCCTAACCCGTCCCAACCCTAACCTCCACTCTATCCTAACCCTAACCCAGCCAAACCCTAACCTCCACTGCATCCTAACCCATCCCAACCCTAACCTCTACTCTATCCTAACGCGTCCCAACCATAACCTCCACTCTATCCTAACCCATCCCAACCCTAACCTCCACTCTATCCTAACCCGTCCCAACCCTAACCTCCACTCTATCCTAACCCTAACCTGTCCCAACCCTAACCTCCACCCTATCCTAACCCGTCCCAACCCTAACCTCCACTCTATCCTAACCCTAACCCGTCCCAACCCTAACCTCCACTCTATCCTAACCCATCCCAACCCTAACCTCCACTCTATCCTAACCCTAACCCATCCCAACCCTAACTTCCACTCTATCCTAACCCTAACCCATCCCAACCCTAACCTCCACTCTATCCTAACCCAGCCCAACCCTAACCTCCACTCTATCCTAACCTGTCCCAACCCTAACCTCCACTCTATCCTAACCTGTCCCAACCCTAACCTCCACTCTATCCTAACCCGTCCCAACCCTAACCTCCACTCTATCCTAACCCGTCCCAACCCTAACCTCCACTCTATCCTAACCCTAACCTGTCCCAACCCCAACCTCCACTCTATTCTAACCCTAACCCGTCCCAACCCTAACCTCCACTCTATCCTAACCCGTCCCAACCCTAACCTCCACTCTATCCTAACCCGTCCCAACCCTAACCCCCACTCTATCCTAACCCGTCCCAACCCTAACCTCCACTCTATCCTAACCCAGCCCAACCCTAACCTCCACTGCATCCTAACCCTAACCCATCCCAACCCTAACCTCCACTCTATCCTAACCCATCCCAACCCTAACCTCCACTCTATCCTAACCCTAACCCGCCCCAACCCTAACCTCCACTCTATCCTAACCCTAACCCGTCCCAACCCTAACCTCCACTCTATCCTAACCCTAACCCATCCCAACCCTAACCTCCACTCTATCCTAACCCGTCCCAACCCTAACCTCCATTGCATCCTAACCCATCCCAACCCTAACCTCCACTCTATCCTAACCCTAACCCATCCCAACCCTAACCTCCACCCTATTCTAGCCCTAACCCATCCCAACCCTAACCTCTAATTCAGCCAAATCCTACTGTCCTTAACCTTAATCCATTCTAACCCTAACCTCCAACCTGTCCTAACCCTAACCTCCAACCTGTCCTAACCCTATCCAGTTCTAACCCTAACCTCAACCTGTCCTAACACTAACCAGTCATAACCTCCAACCTGTCATAACCCTAACCAGTCCTAACCTCCAACCTGTCCTAACCCTAACCAGTCCTAACCCTAATTTCCACTCTATCCTAACCCTAAACTCCAATGTGTCCTATCCGTAACCTGTCCTAACCCTAACCTCCAACCTGTCCTAACCCTAACCTCCAACCTGTCCTAACCCTATCCAGTTCTAACCCTAACCTCAACCTGTCCTAACACTAACCAGTCATAACCTCCAACCTGTCATAACCCTAACCAGTCCTAACCTCCAACCTGTCCTAACCCTAACCAGTCCTAACCCTAATTTCCACTCTATCCTAACCCTAAACTCCAATGTGTCCTATCCGTAACCTGTCCTAACCCTAACCTCCAACCTGTCCTAACCCTAACCTCCAACCTGTCCTAACCCTATCCAGTTCTAACCCTAACCTCAACCTGTCCTAACACTAACCAGTCATAACCTCCAACCTGTCATAACCCTAACCAGTCCTAACCTCCAACCTGTCCTAACCCTAACCAGTCCTAACCCTAATTTCCACTCTATCCTAACCCTAAACTCCAATGTGTCCTATCCGTAACCTGTCCTAACCCTAACCTCCAACCTGTCCTAACCCTAACCTATCGTAACCCTAACCTGTCCTAACCCTAACCTCCAACGTGTCCTAACTGTAACCTGTCCTAATCCTAACCAGTCCTAAGCCTTAATCTATCCTAACCCTAACCAGTCCTAAGCCTTAACCCATCCTAACCTTAACCAGTCCTAACCCTAACCTGTCCTAAGCCTTAATCCATTCTAACCCTAACCTCTAACCTGTCATAGCAAAATAGTGTCACGTGGAGGACTTGTGGTCCCCTAAGTGATAAAAAATAAAGGTTTTTGAAGGTAGACTAACTGCAGGACCTCAGGGGGGCGCTCACCTCTGAGACAATATGTATCTATCATAGATAAACCTTCAATTCTCCAGCACAATGTATCGTACAATCCACCGCAGTCATTGGCTCTTCCCTTCCCTATGCATCCTGTCACGTGGGACTGGCTTGTGTGTGGCAACACCGACAGTTCTTGTTACACACAGAGATACAGGGACCCCCCCCCCCACCCCCGATGTATCAGAGATAAACTGCCAAGACTGGCTACATTGTCGTGAAACATTTCGATACATTTTTCTTACATAAAATCTACAAATATTTTATAGACAGAATCAATTGACAAAGATAAGGTCACATGATACGGGTCCTTGTATTCCAGTGACGGGTATTTGTAGGGGAGGCCAATGAGATTTGGAAATGGAAGTCACATGACTGAAGTTAGAGAATAATCTGTATAATAATCGATCATAGAGATCAGCGGAATGGGAAGAAATTCTGGGATAAGCGTATAGAACAAGGTCCTAATCATTGGGCGGTCATGCTGATCCTGCGGTTTCAGAACATTATCTGGTCCGATCAGGAGATCTGCCCCCCCCCCTCCTCCATTATGCAAATTCTGACTTATGATGAATGAGTGACATGCACCCCCTTCTGCCCCACCACTTGATGTTTTGGGGCTCATGAGAAAGTTTCTGGAGGACTTTAAGATTTCAGCATTTATTAAATGTTAGCAATTTATTACTAGTGTGTATGCGGGTGGGGGTAGATCGGTGTTTGGGGGATCAGTATATTGGGGTGGGGGTAGATCAGAGTTTAGGGGGATCGATATATGGGAGTAGATCGGTGTTTGGGGGATCAGTACATGAGGGTATATCAGTGGGGATCAGTATATGGGGGTGGGGGTGGGGGTAGATCAGTGTATGGGGGATGAGTATATGGGGGTGGGAGTAGATTGGTGTTTGGGGGGGGATCAGTATATGGGAGTTGGGGTAGATCAGTGTTTGGGGGATCAGTATATGGGAGTTGGGGTAGATCAGTGTTTGGGGGGGGATCAGTATATGGGGGTATATCAGTGTTTGGGGGATGAGTATATGGGGGTGGGAGTAGATCAGTGTTTGGGGGATCAGTATATGGGAGTTGGGGTAGATCAGTGTTTGGGGGATCAGTATATGGGAGTTGGGGTAGATCAGTGTTTGGGGGGGGATCAGTATATGGGGGTATATCAGTGTTTGGGGGATGAGTATATGGGGGTGGGGGTAGATCGGTGTTTGGGGGAAGAGTATATGGGGGTGGGGATAGATCGTGTTTGGGGGATGAGTATATGGGGGTGGGGGTCTATCGGTGTTTGGGGGATCAGTATATGGGGGTGGGGGCAGATCGGTGTTTGGGGATCAGTATATGGGGGTGGGGCAGATCGGTAATTGGGGGATCAGTATATGGTGGTGGGGTAGATCAGTGTTTGGGGGATGAGTATATGGGGGTGGGGGTAGATCGGTGTTTGGGGGATCAGTATATGGAGGTGGGGGTCTATCGGTGTTTGGGGGATCAGTATATGGGGGTGGGGTAGATCAGTATATAGGGGTTTAGTATATAGGGGTGGGGTAGATCAGTATATAGGGGGATCAGTATATGGGAGTGGGGGTAGATTAGCGTAAATGGGGGTGGTACAGCAGTGAATAGGGGGATCAGGGGGGTAGATTAGTATATAGAGGGATCAGTATATAGAGGATTAGTATATAGGGGGGGGAATCCGTGTATAGGGGATCAGTATATATGGGGGGGTAGATCAGTGTATATAGGGATTAGTAAGTGGGGGCGGTGTTATGTAGTACAGTGTATTGGTTGGTGGGGATTTGTAGTACAGTGAATTTGGGGAGGAGTTCTGCAGTAGTGTATAGGGGGCGGGGTTTTGTGTGTATAGGGGAATTAGGGGCGGACTTCTATAGTACAGGGAATTGGGGGTGGAGTTGTGTAGTATAGGGGGCGGGGTCTTGTAGTACAGTGTATAAGGGGCGGAGTCTTCCATAGTATATAAGGGGCGGGGTCTTGCAGTACAGTGTATAGTGGGCGGAGTCGCACACATTGTATCTTCTCCGGGAAGCACACAGGATACAATGTATCGGATGTATCGGATGTCACGTGGTCGGTGCGCAGAACTCGCAGTGCGCATGCTCGGCCCCCCTCCCCCCTCAGGCCCGGGAATTCTCCTCTATTAACCCCTCCATATCCGGATTCCCTCCCTTCCCCCCTCCCCGGGCCCCGATTATGCCCGCCCCCCATCATGTGCCCCCCTCCCCCATCCAGACCCCCCCATCTCCGCGATCCCCTCCCCCACCGGGCCGCGCCTCCCCCCTCCGGCCCGCGGGCCGCCCCCGGGCCTCTCCTACCTCCCCCCGGGCCCGGAATCAGGGGCCCCTCCGGCTCCTCTCCGCTCCGATCCAGACAATGAAATCAGCCCGTCCGATCATCAATTCTCATCATGATCGTGACGTCACAGCAGACAGCGGCCAATAGGAGGCCGAGATCATCAGGGGCCTGACATTCCCGGGGGGGAGGGGGTATGGAGTCCATACTGGGGGAGGGGAACCTCCAATGTGCGATATCACCCCGATATCTCACCGATCTATACATTATAGGAGGGGGAGGGGTGATATATGGGGAGATCTGTACATTATGGGAGGGGGAGGGGTGATATATGGAGAGATCTGTACATTATAGGAGGGGGAGGGGTGATATATGGGGAGATCTGTACATTATAGGAGGGGGAGGGGTGATATATGGGGAGATCTGTACATTATAGGAGGGGGAGGGTGATATATGGGGAGATCTGTACATTATAAGAGGGGGAGGGGTGATATATGGAGAGATCTGTACATTATAGGAGGGGGAGGGGTGATATATGGGGAGATCTGTACATTATAGGAGGGGGAGGGGTGATATATGGGGAGATCTGTACATTATAGGAGGGGGAGGGTGATATATGGGGAGATCTGTACATTATAGGAGGGGGAGGGGTGATATATGGGGAGATCTGTACATTATAGGAGGGGGAGGGTGATATATGGGGAGATCTGTACATTATAGGAGGGGGAGGGGTGATATATGGGGAGATCTGTACATTATAGGAGGGGGAGGGGTGATATATGGGGAGATCTGTACATTATAAGAGGGGGAGGGGTGATATATGGGGAGACCTGTACATTATAGGAGGGGGAGGGGTGATATATGGGGAGATCTGTACATTATAGGAGGGGGAGGGGTGATATATGGGGAGATCTGTACATTATAAGAGGGGGAGGGGTGATATATGGGGAGACCTGTACATTATAGGAGGGGGAGGGTGATATATGGGGAGATCTGTACATTATAGGAGGGGGAGGGGTGATATATGGGGAGATCTATACATTATAGGAGGGGGTTATATATGGGGAGACCTGTACATTATAGGAGGGGGAGGGTGATATATGGGGAGATCTGTACATTATAGGAGGGGGAGGGGTGATATATGGGGAGATCTATACATTATAGGAGGGGGTGATATATGGAGAGATCTGTACATTATGGGAGGGGGTGATATATGGGGAGACCTGTACATTATGGGAGGGGGAGGGGTGATATATGGGGAGATCTGTACATTATAGGAGGGGGAGGGGGATATATGGGGAGATCTGTACATTATAGGAGGGGGAGGGGGATATATGAGGAGATCTGTACATTATAGGAGGGGGAGGGGTGATATATGAGGAGATCTGTACATTATAGGAGGGGGAGGGTGATATATGGGGAGATCTGTACATTATAAGAGGGGGAGGGGTGATATATGGAGAGATCTGTACATTATAGGAGGGGGAGGGGTGATATATGGGGAGATCTGTACATTATAGGAGGGGAGGGGTGATATATGGGGAGATCTGTACATTATAGGAGGGGGATATATGGGGAGATCTGTACATTATAGGAGGGGGAGGGGATATATGAGGAGATCTGTACATTATAGGAGGGGGAGGGGTGATATATGGGGAGATCTGTACATTATAGGAGGGGGAGGGGTGATATATGGGGAGATCTGTACATTATAGGAGGGGGAGGGGGATATATGGGGAGATCTGTACATTATAGGAGGGGGAGGGGGATATATGAGGAGATCTGTACATTATAGGAGGGGGAGGGGTGATATATGGGGAGATCTGTACATTATAGGAGGGGGAGGGTGATATATGGGGAGATCTGAACATTATAGGAGGGGTGATATGGGGAGATCTGTACATTATAGGAGGGGGATATATGAGGAGATCTGTACATTATAGGAGGGGGAGGGGTGATATATGGGGAGATCTATACATTATAGGAGGGGGAGGGGTGATATATGGGGAGATCTGTACATTATAGGAGGGGGAGGGGTGATATATGGGGAGATCTGTACATTATAGGAGGGGGAGGGGGATATATGAGGAGATCTGTACATTATAGGAGGGGGTGATATATGGGGAGACCTGTACATTATGGGAGGGGGGGGGTATATGGGGAGATCTGTACATTATAGGAGGGGGAGGGGTGATATATGGAGAGATCTGTACATTATAGGAGGGGGAGGGGTGATATATGGGGAAATCTGTACATTATAGGAGGGGGAGGGGTGATATATGGGGAGATCTGTACATTATAGGAGGGGGAGGGGGATATATGAGGAGATCTGTACATTATAGGAGGGGGAGGGGGATATATGAGGAGATCTGTACATTATAGGAGGGGGAGGGGTGATATGGGGAGATCTGTACATTATAGGAGGGGGAGGGGTGATATATGGGGAGATCTGTACATTATAGGAGGGGGAGGGGGATATATGAGGAGATCTGTACATTATAGGAGGGGGAGGGGGATATATGAGGAGATCTGTACATTATAGGAGGGGGAGGGGTGATATATGGAGAGATCTGTACATTATAGGAGGGGGAGGGTGATATATGGGGAGATCTGTACATTATAGGAGGGGTGATATGGGGAGATCTGTACATTATAGGAGGGGGATATATGAGGAGATCTGTACATTATAGGAGGGGGAGGGGTGATATATGGGGAGATCTATACATTATAGGAGGGGGTGATATATGGGGAGACCTGTACATTATGGGAGGGGGAGGGGTGATATATGGGGAGATCTGTACATTATAGGAGGGGGATATATGAGGAGATCTGTACATTATAGGAGGGGGAGGGGTGATATATGGGGAGATCTATACATTATAGGAGGGGGTGATATATGGGGAGACCTGTACATTATGGGAGGGGGAGGGGTGATATATGGGGAGATCTGTACATTATAGGAGGGGGAGGGGTGATATATGAGGAGATCTGTACATTATAAGAGGTAAAGGGGTGATATATGGGGGAGATGGAATTCATTTCTTGGGGGGCTGGAGTTATGAGGCCCCTCCCCCCCGGAGGTGGGCTCTTCGTATTGCTCCCATTCAGTGAAGACGTTCTTCCCATTATAATCATCTGAAGAAATTCTCCGGCATGCTGGGAAATCTTTACCACGGATCCCACACTTCGGATTGGTCGGTATTCGCCCCATTCAATGAGGTCATTGTCTTGGAGATGCTGTGATTGGTTGTTTTTAGTTGGTGTGGTTAGCCTTACATGAGCGGTGTGGGGGAGGGTGTACTCCACAGGTGGGGGGGGTGTGGGGGAGGGGATACCCCACAGGTGGGGGATGGGGGGGCAGTAAGGTGAGGCTGTAGATGGGGTCAGATCTCTGGATATCACATGATGAGAAATGCCGTGTCAGCGGATTCTGACCCAATGAGGGCCGTTTTCTCCATGAAACAAATAAAGATAAACAACTAAAAAACAACTCTGAGTTCCCCACTGACTGTAACAAAATAAAAAAATTGCCGGCAATATAAAAAATATGAAAAAAACGCCAATCCATGCCGTACCTGACAACCCTTAAGTCTGGTATAGATTTTGAGGGGAACCCCCATGTCAAAATGTAAAAAAAAAAAAGAAGTGCCGTGGGGCCCCCCCAAAAATCCATACCAGACCCTTATTTGAGTATGCAGCCTGGCAGGCCAGGAAAGGGGGGGGGAGCGCCACCCTTCCCCCACCTCCTGAACCATACCAGGCCACATGCCCTCTACATGGGGGGTTGTTTTTGAGAAGGAGTGTTGGGGGGGCTACCCCCCCCCCCCCAACAAAAGCACCTTGCCACTATGTTAATGAGAACCAAGGCCTGTTCCTCACAACCCTGGTCGGTGGTTGTGGGGGTCTGCGGGGAGGGGCTTATCAGAATCTGGATGTCACCAGGGGAGCCCCGCCCCTTAGCTTTTTAGGATCTGTCAGACAGGGGAGCCTTCAACGGTACCGGAGGTTGTTTTCTCTGTTTCCGGGTGCGGAGGCGCAGCGGGCGTCGTGACCGACTGATCTACAGCGGGGGACATGATTTCTTTTTATTTATTTCTTTTTTTTTAAAGGACTTGTCAAACAATTGTGTTGTGTTTTTATTTACCTTTTACACTTTTTTGGTGAATGAGTAGGAGTACCCCCTACTCATTCACATGGGGGGGCCCTTGTTAAAGGGGGCTTCCAGAGTCTGATAAGCCCCCCCGCCCACAGTCCCCCCCCACAACCACCGGCCAGGGTTGTGGGGAAGAGGCTCCAAGGTGCTGTGCGGGGGAGAACCCCCCTGCCCCAAGGCACCCCCTATGTGGAAAGCATGTGGTCTGGTATACTTCAGGAGGGGGTGCACTCACTTATCCCCCCCCTTTCCTGGTGTGCCAGGCTCAGATAAGGGTCCAATATGGTATATATTTTGGGAGGACCCCACGCCATTTAAAAAAAAAAGAAATGGCCATGGGGGTTCCCCCAAACAGCTTGCTGTCTCTTGTGGCTCGGCCCCGCTCCTTCTCCACCCACTACCCCCTCGCTCCAGCCCGCTGCCCCCTCGCTCCAGCCCTCTGCCTCCTCGCTCCAGCCCGCTGACCCGCTGCCCCT
This sequence comes from Lithobates pipiens, assembly GCA_037367395.1. Taxonomy (NCBI): domain Eukaryota; kingdom Metazoa; phylum Chordata; class Amphibia; order Anura; family Ranidae; genus Lithobates; species Lithobates pipiens. The sequence continues at coordinate 51,760 of JAZDVW010002661.1, read as the reverse complement.
TCACTCCAGCCTGCTGCCCACTGCCCCCTCGCTCCAGCCCACCCGCCATCCACTGCCCCCTCGCTCCAGCCCGCTGACCCGCTGCCCCCTCGCTCCAGCCCATTGCCCCCTCGCTCCAGCCCGCTGCCCCCTCGTTCCAGCCCACTGCCCCCTCACTCCAGCCTGCTGCCCACTGCCCCCTCGCTCCAGCCCACCCGCTGCCCCCTTGCTCCAGCCTGCTGCCCTGCCATCCACTGCCCCCTCGCTCCAGCCTGCTGCCCTGCCATCCACTGCCTCTTCGCTCCAGCCCACCCGCTGCCCCCTCGCTCCAGCCTGCTGCCCTGCCATCCACTGCCCCCTCGCTCCAGCCTGCTGCCCTGCCATCCACTGCCCCCTCGCTCTGACCCGCTGCCCCCTCACTCCAGCCCGTTGCCCCCTCGCTCCAGCCCGCTGCTCCTCCACCCGCTGCCCCCTCGCTCCAGCCCGTTGCCCCCTCGCTCCAGCTGGTGACGAGTCAGCGATTCTGATGGAACACCCGGGGGGGCCATTGCTTCTCCTCCCCAGCAGAACAGGAAGTGGTTTCTTAGACTCCCTGACCAATCGGGTCTCAGGACTCGCTTCCTGATTGGCCGGGAGGAGAATCGGAAAGATATTAGGGAATATTCGCTATTGTCACAGAAGTGGATGGGCTCGGGGCACAGTGCTCTACGCCCCAAGCTCACCCTTTTTTTAAGCCAATTAGAGCCTCAGGCTCTAATCATGTGCGTTAAAAAAATATAAAAAATTTAAATCCATGCGTCCGGCGCCCCGCATGTACTGTGGATTTAGGGGCTGCTGCCTGCGCATCTTATAGAGCGGGTGACACTGTAGTTTATAATAATAAATAATAATAATAATAAAAAACTATAATTATAATAGAAAATCGGAAAAACAAAATGATCCGAATGTAATCGATTGATTGAAACTCGTAGATTGAATCGCTTTTCGTTCTCTGTGATTTTTTTTATTTATTTTTTTTATTTTACTTTTTTTTTTCTGACAATTCGTTTTCATACGCATTCATCAAAAGAGTCATTTATTTATTCAGATGCTTCCCGAATGAACGACTATCCCAAATTCCGAAATCGAATTCGTAACCCAGAGTAGACATGTGCACTGCTGAAAAAATTGATTGTTTTTTGTTTTACATTCTTTTTTTTTTTTCCCAAGTCATTCCTTCTGATCACAATTCGTAAATTCAAAAATTCGTAAATTCGAAAGAATAACTAATAAAGTAACTAATAATAATAACTATTAAAATTATCGGTATTGGAATTTCCTTTTTAAATTTGGCTGTTGGTGAACACAACGAATACGAATTTATCCGAAGCTACGAATTTATCCGAAATAACGAATGCCGCCTCTAAACGAATGGAACGGAACAAATTAATAATAAATAATAATTATTAAAATATTTATTAATATTAATATTGTTGCGTTCCATTCGTTTAGAGGCGGCATTCGTTATTTCGGATAAATTCGTATTCATTACATTCACTAACAGCCAAGTTTGAAAGGAAATTCCAATACCTAGAATTTAATAGTTATTATTATTATTATTAGTTATTGTTTCAGATGTTCGGAATTTGGAATATTCTAATTCATGAATATTCGGGGAAATTTTCTTAATTTGGATATTTCCAAATTTTTCGAAATTCCTTTAGAAAAAAAAACGAATTTGGAATGAAACGAATTGCACGTGTCTGAGAGATTTCGGAGGCGGTGATCCAGAGCAGTGGTAAAGGAATGGCTCACGGCCCCTGGGGCAGCTCGGAGTGTACACCGGGGGGGGGGGGGATGGGAGAGCCCTTATAGGTTGGTTAACTCAGAAAGTTTATCTACAGGATGGAAAGAAAATTACACCTGTTGAGGCTCTGGTCGCCCTATGGGGTAGAAACACCCAACCTTCCTTAGGTGGAGAAAATCCGGTCCCAAATCCGGATAAAAAAAAAAAAGGGCGTTCTTGATGCCGTGGGGTGGGGATAGGCAACCCGGAGCCCTCCAGCTGTTGTGGAACTACATTTCCCATGAGGCACTGCAAGGCTGGCAGTTACAATTGTTCCCAGAGGAATGATGGGACTTGTAGTTCTGCAACAGCTGGAGGGCCCCAGGTTTCTTACACCTGTCGTAGGGGGTCCCAATTCTGGATCCTCAAGGGGTCCCAATTCTGGATCCTCAAGGGCTCCCAATCCTGGATCCTCTGAGGGGTCCCAATCCTGGATTCTCTCAGGGGTCCTAATCCTGGATCCTCTGAGGGGTCCCAATCCTGGATCCTCTGTGGGGTCCTCAAGGGGTCCCAATCCTGGATCCTCTGTGGGGTCCTCAAGAGGTCCCAATCCTGGATACTCTGTGGGGTCCCAATCCTGGATCCTCTGTGGGGTCCGCAAGGCATCCCAATCCTGGATCCCCTGTGGAGTCTCAATCCTGGATCCTCTGCGTGGTCCCAATCCTATATCCTCTGCAAGGTCCTAATCCTGGATCCTCTGTGGGATCCTCAAGGGGTCCCAATCCTGGATCCTCTGTGGGGTCCTCAGGGGGTCCCAATCCTAGATCCTCTGCGGGGTCCTCAAGGGGTTCCAATCCTGGATCCTCTGTGGGGTCCTCAAGGGGTCCCAATCCTGGATCCTCTGTGGGGTCTTCAAGGAGTCCCAATCCTGGATCCTCTGCGGGGTCCTCAAGGGATCCCAATCCTGGGTCCTCTAGGGGTCCCAATCCTGGATCCTCTGTGGGGTCCTCAAGAGGTCCCAATCCTGGATCCTCTGTGGGGTCCGCAAGGCATCCCAGTCCTGGATCCTCTGCGGAGTCCCAATCCTGGATCCTCTGTGGGGTCCTTAAGGGGTCCAATCCTATATCCTCTGCAAGGTCCTAATCCTGGATCCTCTGTGGGATCCTCAAGGGGTCCCAATCCTGGATCCTCTGTGGGGTCCTCAAGGGGGCCCAATCCTGGATCCTCAAGGGGTCCCAATCCTGGATCCTCTTTGGGGTCTTCAAGGAGTCCCAATCCTGGATCCTCTGTGGGATCCTCAAGGGGTCCCAATCCTGGATCCTCTGTGGGGTCCTCAAGGGGTCCCAATCCTGGATCCTCAAGGGGTCCTCAAGGGGTCCCAATCCTGGATCCTCTGTGGGGTCTTCAAGGAGTCCCAATCCTGGATCCTCTGCGGGGTCCTCAAGGGATCACAATCCTGGGTCCTCAAGGGGTCCCAATCCTGGATCCTCAAGGGGTCCTCAAGAGGTCCCAATCCTGGATCCTCTGTGGGATCCAAATCCTCTATCCTCTGTGGGGTCCACAAGGCATCCCAGTCCTGGATCCTCTGCGGAGTCCCAATCCTGGATCCTCTGCATGGTCCCAATCCTGGATCCTCTGTGGGGTCCTTAAGGGGTCCCAATCCTATATCCTCTGCAAGGTCCTAATCCTGGATCCTCTGTGGGATCCTCAAGGGGTCCCAATCCTGGATCCTCTGTGGGGTCCTCAGGGGGTCCCAATCCTAGATCCTCTGCGGGGTCCTCAAGGGGTTCCAATCCTGGATCCTCTGTGGGGTCCTCAAGGGGTCCCAATCCTGGATCCTCTGTGGGGTCCTCAAGGAGTCCCAATCCTGGATTCTCTGTGGGATCCTCAAGGGGTCCCAATCCTGGATCCTCTGTGGGGTCCTCTGCGTGGTCCCAATCCTGGATCCTCTGTGGGGTCCCAATCCTGGATCCTCTGCATGGTCCCAATCCTGGATCCTCTGTGGGGTCCTTAAGGGGTCCCAATCCTGGATCCTCTGCGTGGTCCCAATCCTGGATCCTCTGTGGGGTCCTTAAGGGGTCCCAATCCTATATCCTCTGCAGGGTCCTAATTCTGGATCCTCTGTGGGATCCTCAAGGGGTCCCAATCCTGGATCCTCTGTGGGGGTCCTCAAGGGGTCCCAATCCTGGATCCTTTGTGGGGTCCTCAAGGGGACCCAATCCTGGATCCTCTGTGGGGTCCTCAAGGGGTCCCAATCCTGGATCCTCTGTGGGGGTCCTCAAGGGGTCCCAATCCTGGATCCTTTGTGGGGTCCTCAAGGGGTCCCAATCCTGGATCCTCTGTGGGGTCCTCAAGGAGTCCCAATCCTGGATTCTCTGTGGGATCCTCAAGGGGTCCCAATCCTGGATCCTCTGTGGGGTCCTCTGCGTGGTCCCAATCCTGGATCCTCTGTGGGGTCCCAATCCTGGATCCTCTGCGTGGTCCCAATCCTGGATCCTCTGTGGGGTCCTTAAGGGGTCCCAATCCTATATCCTCTGCAGGGTCCTAATTCTGGATCCTCTGTGGGATCCTCAAGGGGTCCCAATCCTGGATCCTCTGTGGGGGTCCTCAAGGGGTCCCAATCCTGGATCCTTTGTGGGGTCCTCAAGGGGACCCAATCCTGGATCCTCTGTGGGGTCCTCAAGCAGATGTTGAACTAATTGAGTTGGAAAAGGTCCTATAAAGTCCATCGGTGGTTTCGATCAGCAGAGGCGCTGGTTGCCATATATGGAAAAAAAAACAGAGTGCTTACCAGAAAGCTGACCAAGCATGACTGACCAAAATCTCCCCGGCTCTCACCAGCGATCATCGGTCACAATGACGTAGTTTACCACAAAACTTGTCAGTGGAGTTCTATTTGGTGACGTCACCACGCACGCCGCCATTTGTGTGTTTTTTTTTCATCATCTGTGCTTATGAGAATTATTTTAATCCATTAAACAATCGTTTTGGAAGATATCGGGCCATGGTATGAATTTTTTTTATTTTTTTTTTCATTAGGGTGACACTGGCAAGCCACTTGGATCTGTGGCTACGGAGGACGTGGTCTGTGGCGCGATCTGGTGATGTTCCCGCTTTGCCGAGTGAGAGCCGGGGAGATTTTGGTCAGTCCCGCTTGTCCAACCTCTTATAACGTGGAGGGTAGCTTTCTGGTAAGTACCCCCCCATTCCTCTATGGGGGTCTTACACTCTCAAGTGGTGTCCTTCCATTGAACATCAGTGGTGGAGCATCAGATGGACTCATTTTAATGAATTGTGTGGAGTTACACTATATTGCCAAAAGTATTGGGACGCCTGCCTTTACACACATGAACTTTAATGACATCCCAGTCTAATGCCCCGCACACACGGTCGGAAATTCAGACGGAAAAGGTCCGATCGGATTATATTGTCGGAAATCCGATCGTGTGTGGGCTCTATCGGACTTTTTCCATCGGAAATTCAGACGGAAAAAATTTGAGAGCAGGAGCAGCAAAAATCTGACTTTTTCCGATTGTGTGTAGAGAATTCCAATCGGACAAAGTGCCACGCACGCTCAGATCAAATTACGAGACCAAAGTTATTGGCTACTTGCCTCTTCGTAGTCCCGTCGTAACAAACGAACATCATCATGTTCCGAACGATCGGATTTTCCATCAACTTTGTTTGACCGTGTGTATGCAACACCAGTTACGGACAAAAATCAGTCGGAAAAAATCAGACGGATTTTGTGGTCAGAATGTCCGACGGTGTGTACGGGGCATTAGTCCGTAGAGTTCAATATTGAGTTGGCCCTTTGCAGCCATAACAGCTTCACCTCTTCTGGGAAGGCCGTGCACAAGGTTTAGGAGGATGTCTATGGGAATGTTTGACCATTCTTCCAGAAGAGCATTTGTGAGGTCAGGCAGTGATGTTGGATGAGAAGGCCTGGCTCACAGTCTCCTCTCTAATTCATCCCAAAGGTATTCTATGGGGTTGAGGTTAGTACCCTGTGCAGGCCAGTCAAGTTCCTCCACCCCATGGTGTTGTGTGTTCTCAGGGGTGGTTAGTGATGGGATATTCACTGAGTCACCTCTCCCTCCCCCCTCTCTCTGCCTCTCCCTCCCTCCCTCACTCCCCCTTTCGCTCTCTGTCTCTCCCCCCTTTCCTTTCTCTCTCCCCCTCTCTCTCTCTCTGTCTCCTCTCTCCCGCCCCTCTCTCTCTGTCTCTCTCTGTCCCCCCTCTCTCTCTCGCTCTCCCACTCTCTCTCTGTGTCCCCCATCTCTCTCTCTGTCCCCCCTCTCTCTCTCGCTCTCCCCTCTCTCTCTGTGTGTCCCCATCTCTCTCTCTCTGTCCCCCCTCTCTCTCTCATTGCCCCCCCTCTCTCTGATCCCCCCTCTCTCTCTCGCTCTCCACCCCTCTCTCTCTGCCCCCCCTCTCTCTCTCTCTGTCCCCCCTGTCTCTCTGTGTCCCCCCTCTCTCTCTGTGTACCCCCTGTCTCTCTGTGCCCCCCTCTCTCTCTGTGTCCACCCTGTCTCTCTGTCCCCGTCTCGCTGTGCCCCCCTGTCTCTCTGTGTCCCCCCCTCTCTCTGTGTGTCCCCCCTCTCTCTGTGTCCCCCCTCTCTCCCTGTGTCCCCCTGTCTCTCTGTCCCCCCTCTCTCTCTGTGTCCCCCCTGTCTCTCTATCCCCCCGTCTCTCTGTGTCCCCCCTGTCTCTCTGTCCCCCGTCTCTCTGTGTCCCCCCTCTCTCTCTGTGTCCCCCCTGTCTCTCTGTGTCCCCCCTCTCTCTCTGTGTCCCCCCCTCTCTCTGTGTCCCCCCTCTCTCTCTCTGTCCCCCCTCTCTTTCTGTGTCCCCCCTGTCTCTCTGTCCCCCCTCTCTCTCTGTGTCCCCCCTCTCTCTCTCTGTGTCCCCCCTGTCTCTCTGTCCCCCGTCTCTCTGTGTCCCCCCTCTCTCTCTGTCCCCCCTGTCTCTCTGTGTCCCCCCTCTCTCTCTGTGTCCCCCCCTCTCTCTCTCTGTCCCCCCTCTGTCTCTGTCCCCCCCTCTCTCTCTGTGTCCCCCCTGTCTCTCTGTGTCCCCCCCCCTCTCTCTCTGTGTCCCCCCTCTCTCTGTGTCCCCCCTCTCTCTCTGTGTCCCCCCCTCTCTCTCTCTGTCCCCCTGTCTCTCTGCCCCCCTCTCTCTCTGTCCCCCCTCTCTCTGTGTCCCCCCTTCTCTCTCTGTCCCCCCCTGTCTCTCTGTGTCCCCCCCTGTCTCTCTGTGCCCCCCCTCTCTCTCTGTGTCCCCCCTCTCTCTCTGTGTCCCCCCTCTCTCTCTGTCCCCCCCTCTCTCCCTGTGTCCCCCCTCTCTCCCTGTGTCCCCCCTCTCTCTCTGTGTCCCCCCTCTCTCTCTGTCCCCCCTCTCTCCCTGTGTCCCCCCTCTCTCCCTGTGTCCCCCCTCTCTCTCTGTGTCCCCCCTCTCTCTGCCTCTGGCTCTAGTCTTCTATATTATATATAGAATTGTCCATGTTATTACTCTTGTATTTTACCTATTACTCCAGATTATCTGACACACACCTTTATGTTTACAGTCAATACTTGGACATAGTGAGACCAATAGGGATACACATTTGATGCTTTCCCTCCAATCTGCCCTGTGTGGGGTTTCTTCTGGCTCCGCCTCCTCGGCTCCCTGGCGATACATTTGCTGCCACTGTCTGGAGCCTTCACACCCATTGGCTCGGCTATGTGTAGTGGTGAATCTGGGGCCTCCACTTATTAGGCCCCTCTTACCCTCTGCCTTAAAATACCAAATATCATGCCATATACCAAACTGTATCCTTTCACCTTAGGTACAATTCATACACATCTACCCCTGAAGAGCGAGCTGGGACCTCCGAAACATGTCGGGTACACCTGATGTTTGTATGTTATGTGATTGTTCATACACAAATGTACTACTACCAATTTTATTCAACCCAGTTATATGTACCTTGTACTAAGTGGCTTTCTCTGATGACTTCAATGTAATAAAGTAAAGGGCTTATAAGTCATCAATGTAAACATGATGCATCAAATCTAGAACCGACGCGTTTGGTTGGATATTACCAACTCTTCAGGGGCAGTTGCAATGGTCTCTGAAAAAGAGAAAACAAAAATGACCAAAGGTCTACATTACATAATGATGGGACAAAAATATAATGGATAAAAGGACAAACATATTGTCCCTTAACCCCTTCCTGACCAGGCGCTGCAGTTATAATGCAGGCAGGTTGGCTCCCCCTGGGCGAACAGACATAGCTGTGCATCAGTTGGCCTTTTGACCACTGGGGGGGGGCACCTGCCAGAGCCGATGCACATGCTCCGCAGTTGCAATTATCGCCGGGCTCCCACGATCACCCCACACAGAGACAGAAAGGAGAGCTGTCAATGTCGCTCTCCTCTCCCAGGCACTCCCATCTCCTCCCACAGTTAGAATCACTTCCTAGGGAACACAGTAAAGCCCTTGATCGCCCCCTAGTGTTAACTCCTTCCCTGCCAGTGACATTTACACAGTAATCCATACATTTTTATAGCTCTGATCTCTGTATATACCCTGTTTCCCCAAAAATAAGACCTAGCGTGATTGTCGGTGATGGCTTCAATATAAGCCCTACCCCCCAAATTTTGGGGGAAACAGGGTATGCCAATCTTAAAAAAAGTGTCAAAAGTGTCCAATCTGTCTGCCGCAATGTCGCAGTCCCGATAAAAAAAGCTGATCACTAGACATCTGTGCTGACAAAAAATTAGTTCATTTTCATTTCATTAGTTTGTTTGATTTGTTCGGGAATTGGGAAAATCAAAAATTCGGAAATTCTGAAACTTTGGGAATTTTCACATTTCGATTTTTCTAATTTCCGAATTTTCGATTTTCCAAATCTCCGAATTTCGAATTTTCGGATTTTCAAATTTCCTACTTTCGGATTTCCGAATTTTGGATTTTCAGAACTCCGAATTTCCGAATTTTCGGAATTCGGGAATTCAAAGATTAGAAAGTCTAAAAAAATTTGAAAATCTGAAAAAAAGAAAGAAAATCAGTTTAATTAACCACTTAAGGACCACCGTATTGCCATTGTACGTCATCACAATGGCACAGGCAGGCACAAGCACGTACATGTACGTGCCTGCCTTCCAGCGGGAGGGGGTCCGATCGGACCCCCTCCCGCTGGATACGGCGGTCCGGTTCGCTCCAGGAGCGATCCGTGATGAGGGGATGGCCATTGGTTTCTGGCCACCCCCTCTGGATCGCTCCTGGCCAATGAGAAGCTTCCTCCCACTGTGTATTATTTACACAGGAAGGAGGAAGTGATGTCATTCTCCTCGGGGCGGTCTTTTTGACCGGACTACGAGGAGAACACATAGTAAGTGCACCAAAACACTACACTGACATGTAGGTACACACAGGCACACAAGGTTTTAGGGTCAGGGTCTGCGTCGCCCCAGGCAGCGCTAGGTTAGTGCCAGTACCGCTAACACCCACACGCAAAGCATACACCTCCCGTAGTGGTATAGAATCTGATCAGATCTATACTAGCGTCCCCAGCAGTTTAGGGTTCCAAAAAAACGCATTGTTAGCGGGATCAACCCAGATACCTGCTGGCACCTGCGTTTTGCTCCTCCGCCCAGCCCACCCAAGTGCAGTATCGATCGATCACTGTCACTTACAAAACACTAAACACATAACTGCAGCGATCGCAGAGTCAGGCCTGATCCCTGCCATCGCTAACAGGTTTTTTGGTAGCATTTTATATTTAAATCCGGAAGGCAGTGCTTGGTTTTCGGGGTCCCGTACATGGTTAGGCTCTCAAAAAGTCCCCCACATGTGGTATCCCCGTACTCGGGAGAAGCAGCAGAATTTATTTTGGGGTGTAATTTGACTTATACCCATAGCATGTGTGAGCAATATATCATTTAGTGACAACTTTGTGCAAAAAAAAAAAAAAAGTTTGTAATATTCCCGCAACTTGTGGCAAAATATAAAATATTCCATGGACTAAACATGCCTCTCAGTAAATAGCTTGGGGTGTCTACTTTCCAAAATGGGGTCATTTTGGGGGATTTTGTGCTATTTTGGCATTTTATGGCCTTCGAAACTGTGATAGGTAGTGAGGAGTGAAATCAAAAATTTGCACCCTTAGAAATCCTGAAGGTGGTGATTGGTTTTCGGGGTGCCGTACGCAGCTAGACTCCCAAAAAGCCCCACACATGTGGTATCCCCATACTCGGGAGAAGTAGCGGAATATATTTTGGGGTGCAATTCCACATATAACCATGGCATGTATGAGCAATATATAATTTAGTGACAACTTTTTGTAAAAAAAAAATTATTTTTTATTTTTTGTCATTATTCAATCCCTTGGGACAAAAAAAAAAATAATATTCAATGGTCTCAACATGGCCCTCAGCAAATAGCTTGGGGTGTCTACTTTCCAAAATGGGGTCATTTGGGGGGGTTTTGTGCCATCTTGGCATTTTATGGCCTTCAAAACTGTGATAGGTAGTGAGGAGTAAAATAAAAAGTGTATGCCCTTAGAAATCCTGAAGGTGGTGCTTGGATTTCGGGGTCCCGTACGTGGCTAGGCTCCCAAAAAGTCCCCCACATGTGGTATCCTCGTACTCAGGAGAAGCAGCAGAATGTATTTTGGGGTGTCATTTCACATATGCCCATAGCATGTGTGAGCAATATATCATTTAGTGACAACTTTGTGCAAAAAAAAAAAGTTTGTAATATTCCCGCAACTTGTGGCAAAATATAAAATATTCCATGGACTCAACATGCCTCTCAGTAAATAGCTTGGGGTGTCTACTTTCCAAAATGGGGACATTTTGGGGGGTTTTGTGCTATTTTGGCATTTTATGGCTTTCGAAACTGTGATAGGTAGTGAGGAGTGAAATCAAAAATTTGCACCCTTAGAAATCCTGAAGGTGGTGATTGGTTTTCGGGGTGCCGTACGCAGCTAGACTCCCAAAAAGCCCCACACATGTGGTATCCCCATACTCGGGAGAAGTAGCGGAATATATTTTGGGGTGCAATTCCACATATAACCATGGCATGTATGAGCAATATATAATTTAGTGACAACTTTTTGTAAAAAAAAAATTATTTTTTATTTTTTGTCATTATTCAATCCCTTGGGACAAAAAAAAAAATAATATTCAATGGTCTCAACATGGCCCTCAGCAAATAGCTTGGGGTGTCTACTTTCCAAAATGGGGTCATTTGGGGGGGTTTTGTGCCATCTTGGCATTTTATGGCCTTCAAAACTGTGATAGGTAGTGAGGAGTAAAATAAAAAGTGTATGCCCTTAGAAATCCTGAAGGTGGTGCTTGGATTTCGGGGTCCCGTACGTGGCTAGGCTCCCAAAAAGTCCCCCACATGTGGTATCCCCGTACTCAGGAGAAGCAGCAGAATGTATTTTGGGGTGTCATTTCACATATGCCCATAGCATGTGTGAGCAATATATCATTTAGTGACAACTTTGTGCAAAAAAAAAAAGTTTGTAATATTCCCGCAACTTGTGGCAAAATATAAAATATTCCATGGACTCAACATGCCTCTCAGTAAATAGCTTGGGGTGTCTACTTTCCAAAATGGGGACATTTTGGGGGGTTTTGTGCTATTTTGGCATTTTATGGCTTTCGAAACTGTGATAGGTAGTGAGGAGTGAAATCAAAAATTTGCACCCTTAGAAATCCTGAAGGTGGTGATTGGTTTTCGGGGTGCCGTGCGCGACTAGACTCCCAAAAAGTCCCACACATGTGGTATCCCCATACTCGGGAGAAGTAGCGGAATATATTTTGGGGTGCAATTCCACATATAACCATGGCATGTGTGAGCAATATATCATTTAGTGACAACTTTTTGTAAATTATTTTTTTTTTTGTCATTATTCAATCACTTAGGACAAAAAAAATAATTATTTAATGGGCTCAACATACCCATCAGCAATTTCCTTGGGGTGTCTACTTTCCAAAATGGGGTCATTTGGGGGGGGGTTTGTACTGCCCTGCCATTTTAGCACCTCAAGAAATGAGGTAAATTAAAAGCTGTGTAAATTCCAGAAAATGTACTCTAGTTTGTAGACGCTATAACTTTTGCGCAAACCAAAAAATATACGCTTATTGACATTTTTTTTACTAAAGACATGTGGCTGAATACATTTTGCCCTCAATGTATGACTAAAATTTAGTTTATTCAAATTTTCTTATAACAAAAAGAAGCAAATATCTTTTTTTTTCAAAATTTTCGCTCTTTTTCCATTTATATCGCAAAAAATAAAAATCGCAGAGGCAATCAAATACCATCAAAAGAAAGCTCTATTTGTAGGAAGAAAAGGACGCAAATTTCGTTTGGGTGCAATATTGCATGACCGCGCAATTACCAGTTAAAGCAGCGCAGTGCGAAATTGTAAAAAGACCTCTGGTCCTTAAGGTGTTTATTGGTCCGGGGCTGAAGTGGTTAATAATATTAACCACTTAAGGACCAGGCCTCTTTTTCAGACTTGGTGTTTACATGTTTAAGGGTCCTTTCACACGGGGCGGATCAGTTCTGATCCGCCCCGTGGATATCCGTTTGCTCAGCGGGGATCACTCCGCCGATCCCCGCTGAGCAGGGAGATGACAGCTCCGTCTCTGCACACTGCGCAGGGACGGACCTGTCACAGCGCCGCTCTCCCCTATGGGAGATCGGATGACGACGGACCGCAGTGCCCGTCGTCATCCGATCCGATCCGCAGACGGATGGAAAAATAGCTTTTTCCTCCGTTACACTTTTTCGGATCGGAGCGGGTCGGATGTCAGCGGACATGTCACCGCTGACATCCGACGCTCCATAGACCTCTATGGAGCACCCGTTCAGGTCCGCCTGAAAAACTGACAGGCGGGCCTGAACGGGACATCAGTGTGAAAGAGGCCTAAAACAGTTTTTTTTGCTAGAAAATTACTTAGAACCCCCAAACATTTTATATTGTTTTTTTTCTAACACCCTAGAGAATAAAATGGCGGTCATTGAAATACTTTTTTTCACACCGTATTTGCGCAGCGGTCTTACAAGCGCACTTTTTTTGGAAAAAATTCACTTTTTTGAATAAGAAAATAAGACAACAGTAAAATTAGCCAAATTTTTTTTTATATAGTGAAAGATATTGGTACGCCGAGTAAATTGATACCCAACATGTCGCGCTTCAAAATTGCGCCCGCTCGTGGAATGGCGTCAAACTTTTGGCCTTAAAAATCTCCATAAGCGACATTTATAAAATTCTACAGGTTGCATTTTTTGCGTTACAGAGGAGGTCTAGGGCTAGAATTATTGCTCTTGCTCTACCGATCGCGGCGATACCTCACATGTGTGGTTTGACCACCGTTTTCATATGCGGACGCTACTCACGTATGCGCTCGCTTCTGTGCGCAAGCTCGTCGTGACGGGGTGTTTTTAAAAAACTTTTTTTTTTTCTTATTTATTTTAATTGATTTTATTTATTTTTACACTGTTTTAAAAAAAAAAAAAAATAATGGATCACTTTTATTCCTATTACAAGGAATGTACACATCCCTTGTAATAGAAAAAAGCATGACAGGTCCTCTTATATATTAGATCCGGGGGGGCAAAAAGTCCTCACATCTCATATTTGGGCTAAAATGCAACAAAAAAAAAAATGACATTTAAAAAAAATATACCTTTAAGAGGTATGGGCGGAGCTGATGTTTTGACGTCGCTTCCGCCCTCCTATGGTATAGAGACAAGTGGGGGGGCCATCTTAGCCTCACTTGTCTCTATACCCAGCTAGGAAGAGGACCTGATCGCCTCCGCCGCTACCGACGGCTCCGGTAAGCAGCGGGAGGGCAGCGGGAGGGGGTGTGGCACCTCTCCCGCCGCCGATAGCGGTGATCTTGCGGCGAATCCACCGCGGAGACCACCGTTATCGTACAGCCGACCGCCGCCTGAAGAGATGGATATCTCGGTTGTGGCAGCAGCTGCCGTTACTGAGATATCCCTCTTCAAAAATAGGACGTACATCGGCGTGCGGCGGTCGGCAAGTGGTTAAATTAACGAGTACGAATTTATCCGAAGTTACAAATTATCTGAAATAACAAATGCCACATCTGAACAAATTGAAAGGAACTAATTAATAATAAATAATTAATAATAATAAAAGGTTTTATTATTATTATTATTAGATTGTTACGTTCCATTTGCTTAGATGCGGCATCGTTATTTCCTGATAATTCGTAACTTCAGATAAATTAGTACTCATTACATTCACTAACAGACAAATTTGAAAGGGAATTCCAATACCTATAATTTAATAGTTATTATTTACAACTAAACAGATTTTCTTTCTTTTTTTCTGATTTTAGAATTTCCGAAAATTCTGAATCCCGAAATTCAGAAATCTGAATTTCGAAAATCTGAAATTTGGAAATTCGAAAATTCAGAAAAATCGAAATTCAGAAATCCGAAAATCTGAAATTCACAAATTCAAAAATTCGGAAATCCGAAAATTGGAAATTCGGAAATCCGAGAATTTAAAATTTTGAAATTCGGAAATTTCGGAAATTTAAAAATTCAAGAAAATTTGGAAATTAAAAAATTTGGAAATTCGGAATTAACGAATTTGGCAAAATTTGTTAAAAAAGGAATTTAGAACTAAATGAATTGCACATGATCACTGCTATTGCTGGTAAAAAATAATAATAATAATAATAAAAATGCCATAAATCTATCCCCTATTTTGTAGCGCAAACCAATCAATATACGCTTATTGCAATTTTTATAACCAAAAATATGTAGAAGAATACATATTGGCCTAAAATGAGCAAAAATTATTATTATTATTATTATTTTTTTTCATTGGGGATATTTATTAGAGCAAAAAGTACAAAATGATTGTGGTTTTTTTTTTTTTCAAAATTGTCACTTTTGTTTTTTTTTTTGTTTTATAGGGCAAACAATAAAAACCACAGAGATGATCAAATGCCAACAAAAGAAAGCTCTATTTGTGGAGAAAAAAAAGAACATCAATTGTGTTTGGGAGCCGCGTCGCACGACCGCGCAATTGTCAGTTGAAGCGACGCAGTGCCGAATCGCAAAAAAAAAAAAAAAATGGCCTGGTCATTGAGCAGCCAAATCTTCTGGGGCTGAAGCGGTTAAAGTGGGGGTGCCCCCTAAAAAAAAAAAAAAAAATTAAAAGTCAGCAGCTACAAATACTGCAGCTGCTGACTTTTAATAATCGGACACTTACCTGTCCCAGGGTCCAGCGATGTGGGGGAACGAAGCCCCCCCCCTCGTTCCCCGCTCCGCTTGCGGCACCGTCACTTGTACTGTGGGCATCCGGCTGTGGCTTCACAGCCGGGCACCCACTGCGCATGCGCGAGCGGCGCAGGGCGCCGTGATACGCCGTGCAGTCACCTGGGACACGTGACAGGTCCCGGGTGACTGTGCGGCGCGAGGGGAAGTGATGTCACCAGCCCGGGCAAGGAGGAAGGCAGACTACGAGGGACCCCCTAGCAACGGGTATTTAGAGGTGAGTAAAAATTTTAATTTTTTAATTTTTTTTAAGAATTTTTTAATTTTTTTTAAGAATTTTTTAATTTTTTTAAAGAATTTTTTATTTTTTTTAAAGAATTTTTTAATTTTTTTGGTGGCAACACCATTTTAAAGTGCTTACATGTGCACAAGGCTGGAGGACTTTTACGATCAAATATACAACTATGTTGGCGTCCCTTGTTAATTTTACATTGTATTTTATACATTTTAATACAATTACATTGTATTTATTACATTGTATTTATTACATTATATTTATTACATTGTATTTTATAAAATATAGCTGCCTACCCCCAAACTGTCTTTTGAAGTAAAATACACAGCCAAGTATTATTCTACACATTTTTTTTTTATTGTGCAATAAAAAAAAGAAAACAAATACAATCAGACATGCTGTCTGCCAATAGAACTTATCTGAAAAGTGCATTCTATGCACCCAAAAATATAGAAAATATACCAAATCAAATCATTATTATTCAACTGAAAAATAAAATAGAAGCCTCGTGCATGTGTCCTGCTTCTTAATATAGGGGGTCAGCAATGCCAAGAGTTGGTGAAAGCAGGGGTCTGTCATCCGGAGATAATTCCGAAAAATCATCCGGATTATTCCCCTGGAGCTCCCGCAGCAAAGGCCTATGACGGAATTGGTCACCATTAATAAAGCAACCAATTTTTGGTCTAAGAAATCCTCCTCCTCCTCCTGTTCCTGGACTTGGGTCAAAGCAATAATTCCAAGGCCAATAATAAATAACACGTTATCTCCTTCCGAGTCCGCAAAACATGGCTGGTTGACGAACGGCCGTTCAGAAAAGAGCTGAAAAGCGTGAAAAGAAAAGCGCAAAAATGAAAAGCCCAAATCGACACTCACGAAACTTCTACTAACACGAAATTAGCAGGAGGAGCCCAAAGGGTGGCGCTAAAGAGAAGAAAAAAACATGTAGTACTTCTAGTACGTCACTACGTTCGTGATTGTTGGCCAACAATTCCTTGTTGTTTGTATGCAAGACAAAATCCAGGCATACGTCTTCAGACAAAAGTCAGAGGTTTTGTCTGCAGAAAATCCGATCGTGTGTACGAGGCTTTAGTGTTTAGAGCAGAGGTCTCAAACTGGCGGCCCTCCAGCTGTTTCAGAACTACAAGTCCCACCGGGCATTGCAAGGCTGACACTTACAAGCATGACTCCCACAGGCAGAGGCATGATGGGACTTGTAGCTCCGCAACAGCTGGAGGGCCACCAGTTTGAGACCCCTGGTTTAGAGGGTGGTGGAACCCCGGGAAGACTCAGGAACATTTAGAAGACACCAGCAACCACGAGGAGGCAGCCAGATCCCGGAGATCCTCGGTGTGCTGGTGACACGCCTCTCGATTTGAATGTCTTCGGTGTCCAGCCGGGGGTCACTGCAGCACCCCGCTTCCATCCACAGCCACGTTCAGGAATGTTGTGTGTTGGGAAGGTTGCGCCCGGACAGGGAGGCGGCCGGGTGCCGAGGATGATCACCTGGTGAAGATCCTCCGGATGAAATGTGGACTTTCCTGTCCATCTCCATCTGGAGCTTCAGCTCTTCTTCCCACATGGCGACGTTTCCCATGCCCCCCCCCCCCCCCGCCTTCCAGTCCTTCCTGTGCTGGATGTGCGAATCTTCCCGTTCTGGTCCTTTGCTACTTAGAGGGCGCCGTCTCTCTCTCTATTTCCTGGTCCTTTGCTACAACCGTGTTTTTCAACCTCTTTTTCTGGCAAGGCGCCCTTTACAATTCCGCACAACCTTGAGGCCCCGCCCCCCATTCTATAATACAAAACGCAAACCACTTCCCACCCGCCCCAATTCTTTGCTTTTTTTTGTTGTAGAAATTTGACGCAGAACCACCATTTTATTATATATATATATACATTCTATTTGTTTTATATATATAAATTACATTTTATATATATATATATATATATATATATATATATATATATATATATATATATATAAATTATATTTGTTTTAGAATAATAGAATATATATATATATAAAACAAATAGAATAATAGAATATATATATATATATATATATATATATATATATATATATATATATATTCTATTCTATTTGTTTTATACATATAAATTACATTTGTTTTAGAATAATAGAATATATATATATAACAAATAGAATTTAGATATATATTTGTTTTATATATATATATATATATATATATATATATATATATATATATATATATAAAACAAATATAATTTATATATATATATATATATATATTGTATTCTATTCTATTTGTTTTATACATATAAATTACATTTGTTTTAGAATAATAGAATATATATATATATATATATTTATATACATATATATATATATATATATATATATATGTATATATATATATATATATATATATATAAAACAATAGAATTTTTGAATTTACACACATATATATATATATACGTGTGTGTGTGTATAGATATATATATATATATTTATATATATTTATAATTTTTTTAATTTATAATTTATATATATATAAAAACAAATAGAATATATTTTTTTTATAGCAGAGATCATAAGGAATAAAATGGCCGTTGCAACTTTTTATGTCACACGATAATCGCGCAGCCATTTTTCAAATGCTTTTTTTTGGAAATGTTTCCTGAAATAAAACAAAACAAAAAAACAGTAAAGTTATCCCAATTTTTTATTTTTTTTTATACAATGTGAAAGATGATGCTACGCCGAGAAAATGGATACATAACATGTCACGCTTTAAAATTGCGCACGCTCGTGGAATGGCGCCAAACATTGGTACTTTAACAATCTCCATAGGCGACTATTTAATTATTTTTTTTTACCAGTTTAGAGTTACAGAAAAGATCTTGGGCTAGAATTATCGCTCTCGCTCGGACGCACGCGACAATACCTCACGTGTGCGGTTTGAACGCCGTTTACATATGGGGGCGGGACTTCTGTATGTGTTCGCTTCTGTGTACGCGGGGACGGGGGCGGCTTTTAGTTTTAATTTTTTATTCTTTATTTTATTTCTTTATTTTTTTTTACACTTTCTCTTTAAAACATATTATTTTTTGATCGCTTTTATTCCTACATACCAGGCCGGTCACATGTTTGCTGCCCCCTCCCCCACATGGCTTCTCACAAACTACAAACAGGACTTCTTATGACTTTCTTCCTCCAATGTCTTTCTTCTTGTCACTCTTCCATAAAGGGCAGATTTGTGGAGAGACGACTAATAGTTGTCCTGTGGACAGATTCTCCCCCCCTGAGCTGTGGATCTCTGCAGCTCCTCCAGAGTCACCATGGGCCTCTTGGCTCTTCTCTGATGAATGCTCTCCTTGCCCGGCCCGGTCAGTTTAGGTGGACGGCCATGTCTTGGTAGGTTTGCGGTTGTGCCCATACTCTTTCCATTTTCCGATGATGGATTGAACAGAGCTCCGTGAGATACTCAAAGCTTGGGAGATTATTTTATAACCCAACCCTGCTTTATACTTCTCCACAACTTTATCCCTGACCTGCCTGGTGTGTTCCTTGGCCTTCATGATGCTGTTTGTTCACTAAGGTTCTCTAACAAACCTCTGAGGGCTTCACAGAACAGCTGTATTTATACTGAGATGAAATGACACACAGGGGGGCTCTATTTACTAATTAGGTGACTTCTGAAGGCAATTGGTTCCTCTAGATTTTAGTTAGGGGTATCAGAGTAAAGGGGGCGCCATACAAATGCCCCCCCCACCACACTTTTCACATATTTATTTGTATCATTTATCATTTTCCTTCACAATTATGTGACACTTTGTGTTGGTCCATCACATAAAATCCCAATAAAATACATAAAGTCACAAAAAACTGGAACTGCCACTATTTTATTCTCCGGGGTCTCTACTTTCAGAAACAATCGAATGTTTGGGGGGGTTTTAAATAATCTTCGGGCCTAAAATGATTTTTTTTTGTGTGGAAGAAAACGCAAAAAAAAAATAAAAAATAGGCTGCGGCAGGGAAAGGGTTAATCCCTGGGATACATTGTGATACTTTGTTACGTGCGGGGGATGGTCGCGGCTCTTTTGCGGCGGGGTGGCGCGGCCGGTCGGGGGGGGGGGGAGTCGGGCGCGGAGCCGATGAAAAGCAAACAAACAATTAGTCAGGTTTGTGTGAGGAATAAATTGGCGGCACTTCCCCATCATAATGACTCTCTGACAGTCACCATTGTAATTAAAATCCTCGCAGCAATTACCCTTCGCTGGGATCGCGGCGGGCATTTCCGAGAGGCGAACAATGGCGGCACTTCACCCCCGACGCTGAATACCAGGCGGAATCATCCAGAAACGTTACAGAAACAAACCAGCCGGGGTCACAACCCCCCCCCCCCCCCCTCCACCGCACCGACCAATCACAGACGAGGTCAGAGTAAAATATCGCAATTCATGGCCGCACCACTGCCGCAGGGAGCGCACAGTGACCCCTCATACTTCCTCAGTTGTAGCGGCTTCCTCTGATTTCACCGCACACTGTGAGCTTCTCACCATGTGCATTAGAAGATAGAGCCCCGCCCCCTTTCCAGGCTGGAGGACGTCCAGCATCATCTAGCCCTTTCCTTCCTAGCCTGACTGGTCCCGCCCCTGACTGTGCTTGACCCACCCCTTTCCGTTCTAGCCTGACTGGTCCCGCCCCTTTCCTTCCTAGCTTGACTGTACCTGGCCCCGCCCCTGGCTATGCTTGAGCCACCCCTTTCCTTCCTAGCATGACCGTACCTGGCCCCGCCCCTTTTATTTATTGTATTGCAGTTCTTTCGCTCATAGAAGCTCAGCACCACATGTGGGCGTTACCTATGCAAATAAAGCCCTGCCTGGGAACGCCCACTCCCCCAGACTGACACCCACCCACTAAGGCATTTTCAAAATTTGCATAACTCCTCCCACTGCCTGCATCAGGACCGAGGGCTCTTGAGAGGAGCAGTGAGGCAGCTTGCTGGGATGTTATCAGGAAGTTATGTACCGCCTCCTGCCATGACTCCTCCCACCAGCCATGCTCTGCCCCCCGGCCAGCTCCTCCCACCAGCCATGATCTGCCTGCATTGCATAGAGAAGCAGAGAGACCCGGTGATGACATCACGGGACTAAAATAAAATATGAAATGAAGACAAAAATCACTCCTCCCCCTTCTACAAAGTTACAATGTACAGTCTGATCATTGGGGGAGGAGACTGAGGAAATTACTTCTCCTCCTTCTACAAAGTTACAATGTAAAGTCTGATCACTAGGGGAGGAGACTGAGGAAATGACTCCTCCCCCTTCTACAAAGTTACAATGTACAGTCTGATCACTGGGGGAGGGGAGACTGAGGAAATGACTCCTCCTCCTTCTACAAAGTTACAATGTACAATCTGATCACTGGGGGAGGAGACTGAGGAAATGACTCCTCCCCTTCTACAAAGTTACAATGTACAGTCTGATCACTGGGGGAGGAGACTGAGGAAATTACTTCTCCTCCTTCTACAAAGTTACAATGTAAAGTCTGATCACTAGGGGAGGAGACTGAGGAAATGACTCCTCCCCCTTCTACAAAGTTACAATGTACAGTCTGATCACTGGGGGAGGGGAGACTGAGGAAATGACTCCTCCTCCTTCTACAAAGTTACAATGTACAATCTGATCACTGGGGGAGGAGACTGAGGAAATGACTCCTCCCCTTCTACAAAGTTACAATGTACAGTCTGACCACTGGGGGAGGAGAGATTGAGGAAATGACTCCTCCTCCTTCTACAAAGTTACAATGTACAGTCTGATCACTGGGGGAGGGGAGACTGAGGAAATGACTCCTCCTCCTTCTACAAAGTTACAATGTACAGTCTGACCACTGGGGGAGGGGAGACTGAAGAAATGACTCCTCCCCCTTCTACAAAGTTACAATGTACAGTCTGACCACTGGGGGAGGGGAGACTGAAGAAATGACTCCTCCCCCTTCTACAAAGTTACAATGTACAGTCTGACCACTGGGGGAGGGGGAGACTGAAGAAATGACTCCTCCCCCTTCTACAAAGTTACAATGTAAAGTCTGATCACTAGGGGAGGAGACTGAGGAAATGACTCCTCCCCCTTCTACAAAGTTACAATGTACAGTCTGACCACTGGGGGAGGGGAGACTGAAGAAATGACTCCTCCCCCTTCTACAAAGTTACAATGTAAAGTCTGATCACTGGGGGAGGAGACTGAGGAAATGACTCCTCCCCCTTCTACAAAGTTACAATGTACAGTCTGATCACTGGGGGAGGAGACTGAGGAAATGACTCCCCCCCTTCTACAAAGTTACAATGTACAGTCTGATCACTGGGGGAGGAGACTGAGGAAATGACTCCCCCCCTTCTACAAAGTTACAATGTACAGTCTGATCACTGGGGGAGGAGACTGAGGAAATGACTTCCCCCCTTCTACAAAGTTACAATGTACAGTCTGATCACTGGGGGAGGAGACTGAGGAAATGACTCCCCCCCTTCTACAAAGTTACAATGTACAGTCTGATCACTGGCGGAGGAGACTGAGGAAATGACTCCTCTGATGACATCATCTCAGCCTAGGCACAGTCACTGACTGGAGCCCAAGGACGGCTTTCTAACAATAGAAGGCGGAGCTCTCCTGAGCAGTGATTGGTTGCCGTGTATTGCGGTGTCTCGGGACGTATTTGGGAAGTCGGTTCTCTTTGAGACAATTAATCAGGAAATCTTTAACGCCTTCGCACGACGCGGGGAAGTCATTAGCGCTCTTTGTAGCTCTGCGATTAAACTGACTTACGGCGGCGCGGCGTTACGCCGATCTAATAACTATCATTTACCGTGGAAATATTCGCTGATCTCGTACTGCTCCACAATTACACGCCATTCAGGTGTTATTAACACGAGAATCCTTGAACCCGCCAGTCAGCGGAGCGGCGACGCGGGCGGCAGCCGGCTGAATTAGAGCGCGGTTATCTCCCACTCTCTGCTACAAAGATGGTTATTACGGAACACTGATAGCACGGCGGTCACAGCAGGGGGGGGAGGAGCCTTACCTTTCCTGTGCTCAGCGGCGCGCCGCTCCTCGCTGCTTACAATGGAAAGATTACAACCTCCACACATCGCTATTAAACACACACTTCACCTTTCTTAAAGGAACTGTCCACCCTGATGGCAGAGCACCAATCCCCACATCGTGTGCCTTTCCAAACCCAGATATTACCTTGTAAAACATAGCGGTGACATCATCAGTGGGCTGTGCCTAGCCTGTGCAGGGTGCAGAGTGATGGGAGGGGCCCAACAAGCCCACCCACTAAAGGAGGGGGCGGAGACACGACCAGTCCCCCTGCACTAAGAGAGCTGTGGGAGGGGCCCAGCAGGCTCCACCCACTACAGAAAATTCAGGAGGGGGGGGGGGGGCGGAGACAAGACCAGTCCCTCTGCACAAGGAGGGAGAGCTGAGCTGTGGGAGGGGCCCAGCAGGCTCCACCCACTACAGAAAGCTACAGGAGGGGGCGGAGACAAGACCAGTCACCCTGCACAAGGAGGGAGAGCTGAGCTGTGGGAGGGGCCCAGCAGGCTCCACCCACTACAGAAAGCTACAGGAGGGGGCGGAGACAAGACCAGTCACCCTGCACAAGGAGGGAGAGCTGAGCTGTGGGAGGGGCTTAAGCCACACTCTCTTTTTATCTTTTTTTGTTTCGATTTTTGCATTAAAAAAAAAGAAAAGAAAAGAAAAAAAGACACAATGTTTTTCTTTTCTTGATCTTTCAACGAATTCTGCTAATAACAGGACAGGAAATTGGATTTTATAAGGATAATACAACAATCCGGGGGGCAGCGCCCAGCAATAATCGTATATTGATTGGTTTGCGCAAAAGTTGGGATAGCTTTATGGACTTTTTTTTTTATATTTTTTTACTAGTAATGGCGGGGACATTGCAGTCCCACAAATCACTGTAGTAATGACACTGGCAGGGAAGGGGTTAACATCAGGGGCCATCGAAGGGGACGATTGGGGGGGGAGGGGAAACAGAGATCCGTGTTCCTGCTTAGCAGAAGCACAAGATCTCCCTCCTTCCCACTGAATGGCGCTCTGCCTTGTTTACATAGGCAGACCGCCGCTCTGCCTCTCTACGAACAATCGCCGGGTTCCCCACGGACATCACATCCACCGGAGCCGCTGATTAGCTCCCTCTGTTTCCAATCTCACCGGGTCACGGGGAGGGGGGTGGTGGGGTGGGGGGGGGGGGGCGCGTGCGCACGCCCCAGACCCGGGACGAATGAACAACATTCAGGTACGTTGTTCCGCGCAGCCGGGCCGCCCTGCCGCACTATATGTGTGTTGGGTGGTCCAGAAGCAGTTGGAAGATTTTTTTTTACAAAAACTTTGGCTGCGAGTTGACACGTGAAATTCGTTTCGTTGGGAATGAATTTTAGAAAAATTCGTTCATTCCGAATTAACAATTTTTTTCCGAATATTTGTAAATTTGCATATTCAAAAATTCGGAAAATCGGAAAAATTCGGAAATTCGAAAATTCGAAAATCCCAAAATTTCGGAAATTTAGATCATCCGAAAGTTCAAAAATCAGAAAATCCAAAAAATTCGAAATAATAACTAACTATTAAATTTATAGGTATTCGAATTTCCTTTTAAATTTGGCTCTTAGTGAACATAACGAATACGAATTTATCCGAAGTTAAGAAATGCCGCATCTAAACAAATGGGACACAGCTAATTAATAATAATAATAATAATAATAAATAATAATAACTTTTTATTATTATTATTAACTCATTCCGTTTCATTTGTTTAGACGCAGCATTTGTTATTTCGGATAATTCGCAACTTTGGATAAATTAGTATAAGTTTCTTTCAGCCAAATGTGAAAGGAAATTCCAATACCTATAAATTAATAGTTAATATTATTAGTTATTTATTATTTAGAATTTTAGGATTTTCTTTCTTATTTTCAGAATTTTTTCGAATTCATAAATTTTGATTATTACGAATGATCTGAAAAAGGAAAAAATAAATAAATAAATAAATTAATTAATCAACCAAAAAAAAACTTTTGTCGGCAGTGCACAAGTCTAGCTGCGATATTCACCCTCCTTTGTAGTACTTCTTATCTGCCACTAGATGTCCTCAGTCTGATGTCCAGCAGCCTTAGACTTCCCTTGGGTTCAGGTCATCCTGGGCCCCCCCCCAGCCTGTGATTGGACAGTGATAGGAAAAGCAGGCCAGTGATAAGCACATCCTTCTGTAATTCAGCGTTCTCCTCCTATCAGCGCGCTCCTTGTCATCACATGATATGACTGGCTCCTTTTCTTGGAGCTGAGCCTGTGACTAGACAGGGATGAGTTCATTTTCTCTGTCACTCTGCTCTCTCCACCTATCAGTGTGCTCCTTGTCAGCGCATGAACTGATTGGCTTCTTGTGCTGCTTCTTATTCTCACACTCCAGCACTGCTGTAAAGGAGGCAGATTGGGGCTCAGATTCCGGCACTTGCATTGCTTGTATGTAAAATCGAAGAAAAAGTAACAATGTATTCATGATTACATCATTTCCGTCGTTTATATCTGCCGGGAGTTCTGCAACAAGGAAGCCAAAGCAACCAATGAGAGATCAGTTCTAGAAACCTTCTGATTGGCTCATATAGTGTAATAAATAATAATATTATATAATAAAGTGCGCTTTGTACTGAATAAACCCTAAAACTTCCTTGCTGGTGTTGGCTCCTCCTCCTGTGTGGGCGGGTCTGGGAAGGATTCAGGAACGATCTCGGGGGGGGGGGGGGGGGGAACGCTGGTCTGCGTTTATTCTGGACAGGAATATAACGAGCCGGCGTCCCCCCAGGGGGCGTCAGTGAGCGGTGCGGTGATCACATCCAATCAATAAGAGGAGAAGATGAGAGCGCTCGGGGGAGATAACGTCCTGTGATCGGCACGCCTCCCAACCAGCCGAACGTTTCCTGTGACCGGCGAAGATCCCCACCGATAGGTGAAGGTCCACTGCTAGATCAAGTTACAACAGGAAAGTGCGTGTCCCCCAAGGTGACCCCAAAAAGTGTGCTCCCCAGGGTGACTCCAAAAGGTGTGCTCACCCTTAAGGTGACCCCAAGAAGTGTCCTCCCCCAAGGTGACCCCGAAAAAATGTGCTCCCTTAAGGTGACCCCAAGAAGTGTGCTACCCCAACGTGACCCCTGAAAAGTATGCTTCCCAAGGTCACCCCAAAAAGTGTGCTCCCCCAATGTGACCCCAAAATGTGTGTTCGCTTAAAGTGACTCTGAAATGTGTGCTCCCCAAGGTGACTCCAAAAAGCGTGCCCCCCCCCAGATGACTGTGAAAAGCATGCCCCCCAGGGTGACCCCAAAAATTGTGCTCCCCAAGGTGACCCCGAAAAGTGTGCCCCCAAAAGGTGTGCTTCCCAGAGGTGACCCCAAAAAGTGTGCTCCCCAAGATGACCCCAAAGAGTGTGCCCCCAAAAGGTGTGCTTCCCAGAGGTGACCCCAAAAAGTGTGCTCCCCAAGATGACCCCAAAGAGTGTGCTCCCCAAAAGGTGTGCTCCCCCAAGATGACCCCGAAAGGTGTGCTCCCCTAAAAGTGTGCTTCCCCAAGGTGACCCCAAAAGGTGTGCTCCCCCAAGGTGACCCCAAGAAGTGTGCTACCCCAAGGTGACCCCGAAAAGTATGCTTCCCAAGGTCACCCTGAAAAGTGTGCTCCCCAATGTGACCCCAAAATGTGTGTTCGCTTAAGGTGACTCTGAAACCTGTCCTCCCCCAAGGTGACGCCAAAAAGTGTACTCCCCCAAGATGACTGTGAAAAGCGTGCCCCCCAGGGTGACCCCAAAAATTGTGCTCCCCAAGGTGACCCCGAAAAGTGTGCTCCCAAAAGGTGTGCTTCCCCAATGTGACCCCAAAAAATGTACTCCCTCAAGGTGACTCTGAAACGTGTGCCCCCCCCAAGGTGACCCCAAAAAGTTTGCCCCCCAAGGTGACCCTGATAGCAGTGAAAGTTGACCCCTCCCTTCCTCACTCTGTGTAGCTGTACTTTCAGTACCGGGTGCTGGGATACAGGAATACAGAGAGTGCTCCCGGCATCCGGGCATCCCGCACCCCACACCCCACACCCCGGCATCCTGGAATCCTGCCATCCCACTACCTAACGCCAGTCATTGCTGTTCTCCATTTGAGTGCGTTCTTGCAACATTTTTCATCTCTGCTGCCCAATATACTGAGAAACAACTGGTGGGAAAAAGTAAATGAAAAGCGATGTCAGGTTTTTGGGCATCCCCTGCAACAAGACTTTTATCTTCGGAAGCTCCTCTATTGTTTTATGGAACACAGGTGATGCAGCTCCTCTTATGACAACTCTGAGCCCCCCCCATTGCAGTGCAGTAACCAACATCACTTGCATTGGGGCCATGCATGGAACTCCATTGTAGATGGCACCCCAATGCACCTCCACAATGCACCCCCATCAGGGCTGCTGATAAAGCAGTACTACTGGTCCTGTTATACTGGGTCTAGGCCTCATCAGCTCAACAGAGGAGCCGGGCCTCATCCGCTCAACAGGGGAGCCTGGGCCTCAACCGCTCAACAGGGGAGCCCGGGCCTCAACCGCTCAACAGGGGAGCCCGGGCCTCAACCGCTCAACAGGGGAGCCCGGGCCTCAACCGCTCAACAGGGGAGCCCGGGCCTCATCCGCTCAACAGGGGAGCCCGGGCCTCATCCGCTCAACAGGGGAGCGCAGGCCTCATCCGCTCAACAGGGGGGCCCAGGCCTCATCCGCTCAACAGGGGAGCGCAGGCCTCATCTGCTCAACAGAGAAGCCCGGGCCTCATCAGCTCAACAGGGGGGCCTGGGCCTCATCCGCTCAACAGGAGAGCGCAGGCCTCATCCGCTCAACAGGGGGGCCCAGGCCTCATCCGCTCAACAGGGGAGCCCGGGCCTCAACCGCTCAACAGGGGAGCCCGGGCCTCATCCGCTCAACAGGGGGGCCTGGGCCTCATCCGCTCAACAGGAGAGCGCAGGCCTCATCCGCTCAACAGGGGGGCCCAGGCCTCATCAGCTCAACAGGGGGGCCCATGCCTCATCCGCTCAACAGGGGGGCCCATGCCTCATCCGCTCAACAGGGGGGCCCATGCCTCATCCGCTCAACAGGGGGGCCCAGGCCTCATCAGCTTAACAGGGGAACCCAGGCCTCATCCGCTCAACAGGGGGGCCATCAGCTCAACAGGGGGGCCCAGGCCTCATCCGCTCAACAGGGGGGCCATCAGCTCAACAGGGGGGCCCAGGCCTCATCCGCTCAACAGGGGGGCCCAGGCCTCATCCGCTCAACAGGGGGGCCCAGGCCTCATCTGCTTAACAGGGGAGCCCAGGCCTCATCCGCTCAACAGGGGAGCCCAGGCCTCATCCTCTCAACAGAGGGGCCCAGGCCTCATCAGCTTAACAGGGGAACCCAGGCCTCATCCGCTCAACAGGGGAGCCCAGGCCTCATCAGCTCAACAGGGGGGCCCAGGCCTCATCCGTTCGGGAAGCCTATATGGGGCCCCATGAGGTGCGATCGTTGCCTTGCGGTGCAGAGCGATGTGTTGGGAATCGATCTGATCGCACCGCTGTGACTCCAAAGTCGCACGATTCGGAGTGGGAAATTAATGCAACTTCGATGGCGACTTTTACACCTTTTTTTTTAAAGCCGCTGTGCCTTCTAAAGCTGCATTGATTTGAACAGGTTCCATTGAAATCAATGGGCTGCGACTTTATGCGTCCAAAAGTCACATTGACAGTTGGCAGAAGTGTGAACAGAACTGTCATTACAGCAGGGAGGCCGCGTGGGGGGGGGGGGGGGGGGTGGTGATCAGCGAAGGCCGACCATTCACAGAGAAGGGGTAAAAAAAAAAAAGTTTCCTAAAACCCGGTGCAGTGTATAGAGATCACCTAGAGGGGGCGCATTTCCTCCAGAAAACTGGATTTCAATTTAGATACAAATTGATACAAAATCTTTCATAAAGGATTCTTCTCCCCCCCAATCAATAGGATTCATGGTTCTTCCCATCGATCGTCCGGGTTATAACCTGCGACTAATACCTCCGGGGGTTGATGCGTCTCTGCCGGTGATTCCAGTTGGCGGCTCCGACAGGCGCTGTGGGAGGAATCGATGATCGGTGATAGAATTGCCCACCAATTGGCCTCCTTCACGCCGCCGTTTAAGCCGCCTACACCGGACTTCCACGGCCCGAACTATGGCGCAGGCGAACAGGCAGCGGACGCTCAGCTCTGACAAAGTATTGAGCGGACGGTCGCAAAATTTGCGCGTGGAAAAAAATCGCATTCTTCCCCCACCCCGACACGCACAGGAACACGCAGAGGTGCCATTCTTAGGGGGGGTTTGTCCACACAATCGAGGATCTCATGCGGTTCTGCGCGCCTCCAATGCGTCGCGGGTATCGCGCTCTTATAACCCCCCCTTCATGACTAGGCCATTTTTCACTATGTGGCACTGCGCTACTTTACCCACTTGCCAACCAGCCGCCTTCATTATACGGCAGCTGATCGGCTCGCTGCCGCAAATCGCCATAGCTGTACGGCGGTCTCTGCTACAGCGGGCGCGGCAGGGTTAGCCGATGCGCGTGACGCGCAGCCATGGCCACTCCGCGGCGAGACAGAACGGGGATCTGTCAATGTAAACAAACAGATCCTCGTTCTGTCAGCAGAGTAGAGAGAGATCGTCTGTTCCTAGTGATTAGGAACAGCGATCTCTCTCCTCCTCCAGTCGGTCCCCTCCCCCCTACAGTTAGAAACACCTCCCAGGGAACACACTTAACCCCTTGATCGCCCCACTACCGTTTAACCCCTTCCCTGCCAGTGATACTTATACAGTAATCAAGGAGAAATTGTTGTATAGACCGGCAGATCCTTGCATTTGTTGTGCCACATCCGATAATAAAGTTCACAGGAAGGGACACCCATCACCCTACGCGTTTCGGAGCGCTGAGAGTCTCTGAAGAAGTCTCTATCCTCACCACTCTCCTCCTTCTGATAATTATAGCTCTGGTCATGG
The DNA here is from genome assembly GCA_037367395.1 of Lithobates pipiens. NCBI lineage: Eukaryota > Metazoa > Chordata > Amphibia > Anura > Ranidae > Lithobates > Lithobates pipiens. The sequence continues at coordinate 22,397 of JAZDVW010002661.1, read as the reverse complement.
AACTCATCATCAAGTGGAATCCCAAGCAGGTGGTGGACTGGATGAAAGGTATGGAGTCCATTCCTCTGCCTCTTCTTCTGATGGCAGAAACCCAACAAAGACAAAGTGGTCCCTCTACTTTTCGTCCTGTGCATGCTGCGCCTCGGTCTAGGGCTGTGACATAGACGGCAAGGCCCAGGGTTCATGCCTGTACAGGGGAAAGGGAGTGCAGTAGGTGCATTTAGAGTCCTCTCTGGGTATTAACTGTGACCACAAACCAGTGGCTGCAAGATTCCCAGATGATCTACCAGACATCCCTCCACCCACGCCAGAGAGCCCCTTAAAAAAAAGTCACCCAGTGGATAAAAAAATGGCCCCCAATAAAATCTGATGTTTATTTCAATTTCTAAATTTGTATTTAAGGGTTTGTAAATTGCTGGAAAGCAGCCAATGTGAGGAGCCTGACACTGTTGTCCACGTTGTCCCTCCAGATCTCCCCTCCCCCTGACCACCACCATCTCCAGCACCACTGCAATCATCACTACTATTTATTACTACCAACATCGTCTCCTGCATCACCATCATTACCACCGCAACCATCACCACCACCAGCATGACCATCGCAGTCATCACCATCATCTCCAGCACCTTCAACTCCAGCACCACCATTATCACCGGCATCATCACCATCTCCACTGAAATCATCATCACAACAATCATCACCACCAAAATACCATTATCACCACCACCATCGTCTCCAGCACCACCACCATCTCCACCGCAATCATCATCACTACCACCAGCATGACCATCGCAGTCATCACCATCATCTCCAGTACCTTCAACTCCAACACCACCGTTATCACCAGCATCATCACCATCTCCACTGAAATCATCAGCACCATCATCATCACGGCAATCATCACCACCAAAATACCATTATCACCATCACCACCACCATCTCCACCACAATCATCATCACTACCACCAGCATGACCATCACAGTCATCACCATCATCTCCAGCACCTTCAACTCCAACACCACCACCATTATCACCGGCATCATCACCACCACAGTACAATTATCACCACCACCAACAGCATCACTATCAAAACCACCATCACCGTCCTCTTCTCGGCTAGGACATGCACCATAGACTGAGCACAGCTGCTGGATGGGGGTGACAGGAGGCATCTCTTGGGTGCAGAGGTCTGGGGGAATACCTGACATGGGCGCCCAGTTCTATGCTGGTGGGTGAGATAAGCCAACATCAGGTGATGGTGCCACCCCATGTCATTGGATACATGCAACATCATAATAGTAACCTTGGCTGCTTGCTATTGGCTGATGATTGTGTGGGAATCTCCTGCTCAGGATCCTCCACCCTCTATAAATGTACATACAACGGATGGATGGATGAGCAGATGGGATGGGGATGTTACTACATGCAGCCAACAACAAGACGGCTTGTGGCAAATGCAGCGCTGGTGGAGCCGGCGAAGTCCTGAAATAAGAAGACCAGAGCTGCATGGAAGAGGAAGGGAATGCATGAGGTGCAATGAGAAGGCAACCCGGACCCAAGCACCGGACCCGAGCACCGGACCCGAGCACCGGACACCCCAGCCGAGGGTCCGAGAGGAAGGATCCGGAGCTTGTGCATTTTATAGCTAATCAGCAGATATTGTGCATGGGAGAAAACAGCTGTGATCACCCTGTACACCCCATAACCCCATACACCCTGTACACCCCGTACACCCCATACACCCTGTACACCCCGTACACCCCATACACCCTGTACACCCCGTACACCCCATACACCCTGTACACCCCGTACACCCCATACACCCCGTACACCCCATACACCCTGTACACCTCATACACCCTGTACACCCCATACACCCTGTACACCCCGTACACCCCATACACCCTGTACACCCCGTACACCCCATACACCCTGTACACCTCATACACCCTGTACACCCCGTACACCCCATATGCCCTGTACACCCCGTACGCCCCATACACCCTGTACACCGACCCCATACACCCCATACCCCCCCTGTACACCGACCCCATACACCCCGTACACCCGATACACCCCGTACACCCCATACACCCTGTACACCCCATATGCCCTGTACACTCCATACACCCCATACACCCTGTACACCGACCCCATACACCCCATACCCCCCCTGTACACCCTGTACACCGACCCCATACACCCCATCTACCCTGTACACCCCATACACCCTGTAAACCCCATATACCCTGTACACCCGTACATCCTGTACACCCCATACATCCTGTACACCCCATATACCCTGTACACCCCATACATCCTGTATACCCCATATACCCCGTACACCCCATTTACTCTGTACACCCCGTACATCCTGTACACCCCATACACCCTGTACATCCCATATACCCTGTACACCCCGTACATCCTGTACATCCCATATACCCTGTACACCCCGTACATCCTGTACACCCCATACACCCTGTACATCCCATATACCCTGTACCCCCCGTACATCCTGTACACCCCGTACACCCCATATACCCTGTACACTACATATACCCTGTACACCCCATACATCCCATATACCCTGCACACCCCATATACTCTGTACACCCCGTACACCTCATATACCCTGTACACCCCATATACCCTGTACACCCCATACACCCTGTACACCCCATATACCCTGTACACCCCATACACTCTGTACACTTGTAACCCCATATACCCTGTACACCCCATACACCCTGTACACCCCATATACCCTGTACCCTGTACACCCCATACACACTGTACACCTTGTAACCCCATATACCCTGTACACCCCATACATCCCATATACCCTGTACATCCCATACACTCTGTACACCCCGTAGATCCCATATACCCTGTACACCCCATACATCCTGTACACCCCATATACCCTGTACACCCCATAATCCTGTACACCCCATATACCCTGTACACCCCATACACCCTGTACACCCCATATACCCTGTACAGCCCATACACCCTGTACACCCCATAGATCCCATATACCCTGTACACCCCATATACCCTGTACACCCCGTACACCCAATATACCCTGTACACCCCATACATCCTGTACACCCCATATACCCTGTACACCCCATAGATCCCATATACCCTGTACACTCCATATACCATGTACACCCCATACAACCCGTAGATCCCATATACTCTGTACACCCCATACACCCTGTACACCCCATACACCCCGTAGATCCCATATACCCTGTAGATCCCAAATACCCTGTACACCCCATATAACCTGTACACCCCGTACATCCCATACAGCCCGTACATCCCATATAGCCTGTACACCCCATATACCCTGTAACCCTGTACACACCATACACCCCATATACCATGTACACCCCATACATCCTGTACACCCCATATACCCTGTACACCCCATACATCTCATAAATCCCATACACCCTGCTCTATATAAATAGAGACATCTATTTGAGCCTATATACATACAGTGACTATATACACCGGTTAATGTATATATAATAATATACATATATATGTCAATATTAAACATGTAATTGTTTTTGTACTTACAAGACAGACTTTGTATATAAATATTTACAGTTTGCCAGATTTATCAACCAATATATAGCAGTGTTTTTATATTGGTGTTTTATTTATTTAAATATTGGTGTTTTATTTATTTAAATATTGGTGTTTTATTTATTTAAATATTGGTGTTTTATTTATTTAAATATTGGTGTTTTATTTAGCTCAGGTATCCCGTATATTTATATCTGTACACTACTCTTGTATATCCTGTGAGGGGAGGGATACTGTATCTCCATTAAGGGGAGTTTGATGGCGGTGCTGTATCTCTCTCCATAGATGGGGGTCCAGGACCTCTGATGGGGGGTGCTGTATCTCTCTCCATAGATGGGGGTCCAGGACCTCTGATGGGGGGTGCTGTATCTCTCTCCATAGGTGGGGGTCCAGGACCTCTGCTGAGGGGTGCTGTATCTCTCCCTAGGTGGGGGGTGCTGTATCTCTTCCTAGGTGTGGGTCCAGGACCTCTGCTGAGGGGTGCTGTATCTCTCCCTAGGTGGGGGGTGCTGTATCTCTTCCTAGGTGTGGGTCCAGGACCTCTGATGGGGGGGTGCTGTATCTCTATCTAGGTGGGGGGGGGGGGGGTGGGTGCTGTATCTCTACCCCGGGTGGTGGTCCAGGACCTCTGATGGGGGGTGCTGTATCTCTCCCTGGGTGGGGGTCCAGGACCTCTGATGGGGGTGCTGTATCTCTCCCTGGGTGGGGGCCCAGGACCTCTGATGGGGGTGCTGTATCTCTCCCTGGATGGGGGACCAGGACCTCCGATGGGGGTGTTGTATCTCTCCCTGGATGGGGGTCCAGGACCTCTGATGGGGGGTGCTGTATCTCTCCCTGGGTGGGGGTCCAGGACCTCTGATGGGGGTGCTGTATCTGTCCCTGTGGTTCGGGGCCCCTCTATCTCTCGCAGTCCCTCCTCTCATGTGTGTGAATTGTCGGGATCCCCCCGCAGGGAGCGCTGCCGTTGCACAGGATAACGGTGGTGTGATGAGATGAGGAGCCGACACCTCTCCTCTCCTCTCCTCTCCTCTCTCTCCTGTATTGCACCATTCCCCTCTCTCTGGGCTCCGGCGTGTTGCAGGCAGTGGGGGAGGGGCCAATGTAATTTTCTATATTAGTGAATCAGTGCGGGCGAATCCTGGAGGGACGGAGGAGCTCCGACAGCATCATCCTCATCCTCAGAGCCGGGCATGCTGTGAGCCCCCCATCCCCATCCTCCTCCTCCTTCCATCATCATGGCTCTGGTCATGGAACCCATCAGCAAGTGGAGTCCCAAGCAGGTGGTGGACTGGATGAAAGGTAAGGAACCCGGGAAGAACCTACAGAACCCATAGAATTTATATAACCCATAGAACCTACAGAACCCATAGAACCCATAGAATTTATATAACCAATAGAACCTATAATATCTATGGATCTACAGAATCCATATAGAACCTATGGACCTATAGAGCCCAGAACCCATAGAACCTACAGAACCCATAGAATTTATATAACCCATAGAACCTACAGAACCCATAGAACCCATAGATATGATATAACCCATAGAACCTATAATATCTATGGATCTACAGAATCCATATAGAACCTATGGACATATAGAGCCCAGAACCCATAGAACCTATGAGATCTATAAAATTGATGGGATCGCTGCCTCTCCGCTGTACCCGACAATAGAAGGAGAGCTCCCTCTTCTCCCCTGTGCATGCTGCGCCCCGGTCTATGGCTGTGACATGGGGGGCAGATCCCGGGGATCATGCCGGTACAGGGGGGTTACTATATATGTGTGCAGATTCCTCTCCGTATCGCCCGGTATGTGACCACAGGCTTCCCAGATGTTATACCACACATCCCTCCTCCGACTGTATATATATATATATATATATATATATATCTGTGTACTACCCCTGTATATCCTGTGTATATCTATTTACTACCCCTGTATATCTATGTACTACCGCTGCATACCCTGTGTATATCTCCACACAACTCTGCCCTGTATATAGGTATACTATCCCTATATATCCTATGTATAGCTATATACTACCCATGTATGCTCTGTGTATATCTGCACACTACTCCTGTATACCCTGTGTCTATCTGTATAATACCCCTGTATACCCTGTGTATATCTGTACACTATTCCTGTATACCCTGTGTATATCTGTATACTACCCCTGTATACTCTGTATATATCTTTACACTATTCCTGCTACCCTCTCTATATCTGTATACTACCCCTCTATACCCAGTGTATATCTGTATACTACCCCTGTATACGCTGCGTATATATCTGTATACTATCCCTGTATACCCCATGTATATCTGTATACTATCCCTGTATACCCCATGTATATCTGTATACTACCCCTCTATACCCCATGTATCTGTATACTACCCCTCTATACCCAGTGTATATCTGTATACTACCCCTCTATACCCAGTGTATATCTGTATACTACCCCTGTATACGCTGCGTATATATCTGTATACTATCCCTGTATACACCATGTATATCTGTATACTATCCCTGTATACCCCATGTATATCTGTATACTACCCCTCTATACCCCGTATATATCTGTATACTACCCCTCTATACCCAGTGTATATCTGTATACTACCCCTGTGTACCCTGTGTATATCTGTATACTACCCCTGTGTACCCCGTGTATATCTGTATACTACCCCTGTATACCCCATTATATCTGTATACTACCCCTGTATACCCTGTGTATATCTGTATACTACCCCCGTATACCCTGTGTATACTCTTTGTATCCATGTATATATCTTGTGCATTTCCTAAATGAAAGGTATATATCAGAATTGTATATCTTGCAGATCAGACTTGTGTAGATCAGTGTTGTGTAGATTGTATATCGGTATTGTGTAGATTGTATTGTAGATGGGATATTGGAGGATCGGTTGTCGGTTCTGCCTCGGTGGAGCGTCTCTGCTTGTGTATTGTGTGAGATAATATTCTGGCCTCGTGTTATACTTCACCCTCCATGTGTTGCACCTTGTGTGTGTGTGTGTGTGACAATAGGCGGTATGAAGATGTCGCTTGTCACACGCACTTCTCTGACAGTTGTTGGGAATTGAAGATTTGATTGTTGTAAATCTTTCTGTTTTACAATAACAGCATGAAGAGGATGTGATGATTGTCAGCAAATATATAGAAACAAATGTAACCTTCTGATTCCTCCGATTCCTCCGATTCCCCCAATTCCTCTGATTCCCCCAATTCCTCTGATTCCCCCAATTCCGCTGATTCCTCCGATCCATCGATTCCTCCGATTCCTCCGATTCCTCTGATTCCTCTGATTCCTCTGATTCCTCCGATTCCCCCAATTCCTCCGATTCCCCCAATTCCTCCGATTCCCCCAATTCCTCTGATTCCCCCAATTCCTCAGATTCCTCTGATTCCCCCAATTCCTCCGATTCCCCCAATTCCCCCAATTCCTCTGATTCCCCCAATTCCTCAGATTCCTCTGATTCCCCCAATTCCCCTGATTCCCCCGATTCCTCCGATCCCCCGATTCCTCTGATTTCTCCGATTGGATTGTCTGCTTGTCTTGTAACAAGGACTTGATGTCAGTGTGTTGGGACATCATATGATATTTATAGAAGCCTGAATGCTGCTGTTACTCTGCCCCCACTACTCACCTTCTCACTCTTCTATGGGCACAGATATGTTTTTGTAATCTTCTTAGATTCTGTCCCGCAGTCTAGTATTCAGCCTGTAGGCTGCGCTCTCTGAACTGGTGATCTGGACTACAGATTGGTGCCCCCCCCCCCCCCCCCTCCCGCCACTGACAGGTTCACATGTAAAGGTCCCCCTGACCTGGAATGTCTGTATATATATTTTCCCTCCTGGAACAATTTAGACTCCTCATGTCCAACCAGCGGCCTGAGGGCCACGTGCAGTCCCCTGATACTTACAGTGCGGCCCGGGGGCCACACACAGTCCTCTGATACTTACAGTGCAGCCTGAGTGTTACGTGCAGACCTCTGATACTTATAGTGAGGCCCGAGGGCCACGTGTGCAGTCTCCTGATATTTATATATTCCAGCCCAAGGGCCACATGCAGTCCCCTGATACTTATATTTCAGCCCAAGGGCCACATGCAGTCCTCTGATACTTATATTGCAGCCCAAGGGCCACATGCAGTCCTCTGATACTTATATTGCAGCCCAAGGGCCACATGCAGTCCCCTGATACTTGTATTGCAGCCCGAGGGCCACATGCAGTCCCCTGATACTTACAGTGCAGCCTGAGGGCCACGCACATTCCTCTGATACTTACAGTGAGGCCCAAGGTCCATGTGCAGTCTTCTTATACCTACAGTGCTTCCCAAGGGCCACACACAATCCTCTGATACTTACATTGTGGCCCGAGGGCCACATGCAGTCCTTTTGATACTTGCAGTGTGTCCCAAGGGCCACGTGCAGTTCTCTGATACTTACAGTGCAACCCGAGGGCCACATGCAGTCCTGTCATACTTACAGTACAACCCGGGAGCCTTGCACAGTCCTCTCATATTAACATTGCAGTCCAAAGGCCACGTGTAGTCCTCTGATACTTACATTGCAGCCCGAGGACCACGTACAGTCCTCTGATACTTACATTGCAGCCCGAGGACCACGTACAGTCCTCTGATACTTACATTGCAGACTGAGGGCCACGTGCAGTCCTCTGATACTTACATTGCTGCCAGAGGGCCACGTGCAGTCCTCGCATACTTCTATTGCAGCCCGAGGGCCACGTGCAGTCCTCTGACCCTTACATTGCGGCCTGAGGGCCACGCGCAGTCCTCTGATACTTACATTGCTGCCAGAGGGCCACGTGCAGTCCTCGCATACTTCTATTGCAGCCCGAGGGCCACGTGCAGTCCTCTGACCCTTACATTGCGGCCTGAGGGCCACGCGCAGTCCTCGCACACTTTTATTGCAGCCTGAGGGTCACATGCAACACTTTGAAACACACAGTGTGGCCCCTTGGTGATGTTAGGGGCCACACCACTGGTTTAGCTATAATTCATCCTGTGGAGAAAGCTGTGTTACATTCCTTCCTCACCCTACACAGAGGTCGTCCAGCTCGTGTGGCAGCATTCTAAGTGCCAGAAGACTGAAAGTGATCACCGCTGGGGTTGGTTAACTCCGCATTTAACCCCTTAGACACACAAACAATAGCCGCCACCGCGTGCTTTACTGGAAAGGTGCGCCCTTCACCATATCTGCTGTAAAAAAGTCAGGCAAGGTCCGTGGCACTCATTGCCACGCAGACAGGAAGGTACCAGAGTTTAAAATAAGGTAGCGCTCTTCAAAGAGACGCCGTTTTTTTTTTTTTTAGATTTCTTATTTAGAGAATCACCGTAATGGTTTTTAAATATTATTTTAAGGAAATAAAAGGAAAATAAATGGGGAAGAAAAATATTTACAGAATTAGATAAAAAAAAAATAGGCAAAAAGCAAACCGCAAAATAAATGGGATCAAAAGTGAAAAAGTACTTAAAATTCAACTGGTCTTTGGCTCCAGCAGAGCCAAATCTGCTGTTCAGTCTGATTTATGAAGGTCATCTGCTCTGATGATTGACTCTTAGTAATCCGCTATGAGAGCTGCCATCTGCAGCAGCTTCTGTGGAGCCACTAGAGGGCATCACAAGCAAAACCTTAGTCTAGCCCGGTGATTCTCAACCAGGGTTCCTCCAGAGGTTGTAGGGGTTCCTTCAGCATTGGGCAATTTCTGCCTCTCAGATAAGTTCCCACCGACACCATTGATTGTTTTAGCTCTCTGTAAGGAGGTAATTCTTCCCAATGACCACAAGTGTAAGGACCATTCTTCCCAATGACCACAAGTGTAAGGACCATTCTTCCCAATGACCACAAGTGTAAGGACCATTCTTCCCACTGACCACAAGTGTAAGGACCATTCTTCCTAATGACCACAAGTGGTCATTGGGCAATTTCTGCCTCTCAGATAAGTTCCCACTCACACCATTGATCGTTTTAGCTATCTGTAAGGAGGTAATTCTTCCCAATGACCACAAGTGTGAGGACCATTCTTCCCAATGACCACAAGTGTGAGGACCATTCTTCCCACTGACCACAAGTGTGAGGACCATTCTTCCCACTGACCACAAGTGTGAGGACCATTCTTCCCACTGACCACAAGTGTGAGGACCATTCTTCCCAATGACCACAAGTGTAAGGACCATTCTTCCCACTGACCACAAGTGTAGAGACCATTCTTCCCACAGACCACAAGTGTAAGGACCATTCTTTCCAATGACCACAAGTGTAAGGACCATTCTTCCCAATGACCACAAGTGTAAGGACCATTCTTCCCAATGACCACAAGTGTAAGGGACCATTCTTCCCAATGACCACAAGTGTGAGGACCATTCTTCCCACTGACCACAAGTGTAAGGACCATTCTTCCCAATGACCACAAGTGTAAGGACCATTCTTCCCAATGACCACAAGTGTAAGGACCATTCTTCCCAATGACCACAAGTGTGAGGACCATTCTTCCCAATGACCACAAGTGTAAGGACCATTCTTCCCAATGACCACAAGTGTGAGGACCATTCTTCCCAATGACCACAAGTGTAAGGACCATTCTTCCCACTGACCACAAGTGTAAGGACCATTCTTCCCACAGACCACAAGTGTAAGGACCATTCTTCCCACTGACCACAAGTGTAAGGACCATTCTTCCCACTGACCACAAGTGTAAGGACCGTTCTTCCCACAGACCACAAGTGTAAGGACCATTCTTCCCACTGACCACAAGTGTAAGGACCATTCTTCCCACTGACCACAAGTGTAAGGACCATTCTTCCCACTGACCATCACACTAATGTATCATGAGTTGTAGATTTCTAAATTTTAGCAGAGGGTTCCCCATAGACCGGAGAATTATTTCAAGGGTCCCTCTGAGTTGAAAAGGTTGGGAAAGGTAGGAGTGCTGAAACTGTTGAAATATTTCCTCGGACCCTCCCCGGATGCCAGTTTTCAATACCTTATCAATATTTCCAGATGACCCTGTTTTATGATTCCTCAAGCAATGTGTAATTGAATAGAATAAAATAATTTCAGCAATATCAGACATGAAATTGAGCTTATGCCCATTCTTCTTGGGAGATGCGCCCAAGCCACCTACTGTATATTAAGGCGTAGGCATGTCTGGTATCAATATGTTACCGCAGCAACCTTGGTTCGCATCCGAATCACGGCACCAAGAATTATTTTTATTTTTTTTACTTTCTTATACATTTCAGTGGACTGTTGTTACAAATGTAATTGTATCATATCAGGATTTATGGAATGTGAATTGATTTTGATCGCCTGGTTGTATGAGAAGGGCAGTTTTTGGGTCAAGCAGAGCTAGACTCAAACTGGTACCGATTTTAAAGTGGCCAATTACAACCAGAAGATAGCCCGACGAGAGGTTTTATGACTTGGCAATTTTATGACGGCTGTTGGCAGGCTTGCTAATGGGTTTATTGACCTGGGCCTATGTCCTGTTAGTCGTCATGGAATTTTTCCCGGCCTTCTTTGTGCCTGGAGCTGACTGTTCAGTTTGATGATTTTGTCACTGACTTGTGAACTTTGGAAAAAATAAGGGTGTCGCTGTGCTGTGTTCAGTATTACCCCCCAAATCTGTACTCCGGTTTGGGGTCCATCGGACCTCATTATTGTAACAAATCGTAGTGTTCAAATTAGGTGTAAACTTTCAACAGGAAAAGCAGTTATTTCCCCCAGTGTTTATATACAAGCCCCAGAGTCAGCGATGGCTGCTGTGGTCTGGTCCTACGCCATGTTACATTCCTCTAATCCAGGGGTCTCCACCTCCAGCCCGCTACAAGATCCTATACAGCCCGCGGCCAGGGCCAGTGGCATATCCTCACAGTGCACTGAATGGAGGTTTGAGGTCAGCGGGCGCTGCTTGTGGTGTCTGGTTCTGATATAAGGGGGGACTCTGAAAGGGACCCTGATGTAAGGGGGGGGGGGACTCATAAGGCAGACTCTGATGTAATGAGGGCTCTGATGTGTACCCTAATGTAAGGGGGGGACCCAGATGTAAGGAAGGACTGTAATGGGGACCCTTATGTATGGGGGACTCTGGGGACCTTGATGTAAGGGGGGACTCTAAGGTCAGCCCTGATGTAAAGGGGGACTCCTAAGGCAGAATCTGGCATAAGGGGGGCTCTGATGGGGACCCTAATGTAAGGGGAGACCCAGATGTAAGGAAGGACTCTAATGGGGACCTTGATGTATGGGGGACTGTGATGGGGACCTCAATAAAAAAGGGGACACTGATGGCAGCCCTGGTGTAAGGGGGGCTCCTAAGGCAGACTCTGACGTAAGGGGGGCTCTGATGGGGACCCCAATGTAAGGGGGTCCAAAATGTAAGAAAGGACTCTAATGGGGACCTTGATGTATGGGGGACTCTGATGGTGACCCCCCCCCCTGCTCCCTATAACAGAATGTTTAAATATTTTTTTCCCCCTAAAATTTGGGGCTGCCATTCTCACCTAGATGATAATCACGTACCCAGACCCGATGCATGCCATAGGTCACTCTGTGATCCATTGTGGCATTTCTACGCATGCGCGTGGTCCGGTGAACTGCCTTGTGGGATTTTTTATGTCGCTCATCCCAGAAAGCAGATCACACGCATATGCCCGCTAGCGGGGGTCTGCAGTGTGTCTGCATATGTGCAAGTGGTCTGGCGGGTTCCCCGCTGACAGCTGAATGTAAAGACCAATGGTGCCATTTAAACATGATGGAAAAAATAACAGCGTGGGGTCCCCCCCCCCAGTCCATACCAGGCTTTTCAGGATTTTAAGGGAAACCCCATGCCAAATGTAAAAAAAATGGCGTGGGGTCCCCTCCAAAATCCATACCAGACACTTATGTGAGCATGCAGACCAGCAGGTCAGAAAAAGGGGGGGTGAGCGAGCGCCCCCTTTCCTCCTTAACCATACCAGGCCACATGCCCTCAACATGGGGAGGAGGTGCTTTGGGGCAGAGGGGGGCTCTGCCACCTCACCCCAAAGCACCTTGTCACCATCATGATGGGGACAAGGGCCTCATCCCCACAACCCTATCTGGTGGTTGTGGGGGTCTGCAGGCAGGAGGCATATTGGAATCTGGAAGACTCCTTTAACAAGGGGGGGCCCCCAGATCCCGCCCCCCCCCCATGTGAATGTGTATGGCCTACCCATTCATCAAAAAAGTGTCAAAAAGTAATAAAAACACAGAGAAAGTTTTTGCCAATTCCTTTATTAAAAAAAAAGTGTCCCCCCCCCTCCCCCGATGTAATCCATTGTCAATCACATCGCCTGCTGCACCCGAAAAAGTAAAAAAAAAAACCTGCTCTCGCCGTCCACGAAGGCTGACCGCCTACTGCAGGCTCCGCTGTTTAACTGTTCTTATATAGGTAAGGGTGGGGCCCGATCTGCGACATCACCTGGTGGACCCACCCCCTTGTGACGTCACGGACAGGTGCATGCTGGGTTGGTGACATCACAATGGGGGGGGGGGCAGTGCCACCAGGTGACGTCGCCATTTTTGTTAGAGACCGCATTTTTTGGGCTGTTATTTGACTCTTAGTGAATTGACCCCCCCCATGTTTTTTTTATTACTTTTATACAGGGATACTTTTTAATATTTAATTAAAGATTTAATATTTTTGATTTTGATAGTAAAGGTGGAGTTCTTCCTTAAGTTTTCATTCACTTTAATATGCGTTCGGCGTGATTGTTTTTTGGCGAAGGTGCCGGCCGTTGCTCATGTTTGTAAACTGAACAACAGAAATGTAACATTTTGCTGATCGCTGTTCTCTAAATGGCAACATTGTATCATGTGAGGCAATCTCCGCACTCTTCTATTCCTGCCAAGGATTTGTATTGTCTGGTCAGTGGCCCCCTTGGCATTACTTTGTGGCCCTCACAGAGGATTTTGGTGCTTACACAAATCAGTGAAGGAAGAATATTCTTTAGACCGCCTTCTATTGAATGATTTTGTTTATTTCCTTCACACTGCCTTCCTTTTAACTGTGCTGACCGTCCCTCTTCTTTAGGGCTGCAACTAACGATTGTTTTCATAATCGATCAGTGGGCTGATTATTGTTTCGATTAATCGGTTAATAGCCTTAAAAAAAAAAGTGTAAGTGCAAAGTTTAAAAAAAAGGCAATTTATTCTTAAATCTCTCTATGTAGTGGTAAATATAAATAACCAACTATATGGTTAGAGAGCAAAGTATCAAATCCACTCTGAGAATAACAGACAGAAGAGATATACTGTATATAATATGAGAGGCGATATACTGTATATAATATGAGAGGAGATGTACTGTATATAATATGAGAGGAGATGTACTGTATATCAGTGGTCATCAACCCTGTCCTCAGGGCCCACTAACAGGCCAGGTTTTACGTATTACCTTTAGGTGATGCAGACTAGAATACTGCAATCACTGAGCAGCAAATGATATCACCTGTGATGTATTTCAGCTATCTTGCAAACCTGGCCTGTTAGTGGGCCCTGAGGACAGGGTTGATGACCACTGCTGTATATAATATTAGAAAAGATATACTGTATATAATGAGAGGAGATGTACTATATATAATATGAGAGGAGATATACTGTATATAATATGAGAGGAGATATATTGTATATAATATGAGAGGAGATATACTGTATATAATATGAGAGGAGATGTACTGTATATAATATGAGAGGAGATATACTGTATATAATATTAGAAAAGATATACTGTATATAATGAGAGGAGATGTACTGTATATAATATTAGAGGAGATATACTGTATATAATATGAGAGGAGATATACTGTATATAATGAGAGGAGATGTATTGTATATAATATTAGAGGAGATATACTGTATATAATATGAGAGGAGATATACTGTATATAATATGAGAGGAGATATACTGTATATAATGAGAGGAGATGTATTGTATATAATATTAGAGGAGATATACTGTATATAATATGAGAGGAGATGTACTGTATATAATATGAGAGGAGATATACTGTATATAATATGAGAGGAGATGTACTGTATATAATATGAGAGTAGATATACTGTATATAATATTAGAAAAGATATACTGTATATAATATGAGAGGAGATGTACTGTATATAATATGAGAGGAGATATACTGTATATAATATGAGAGGAGATATACTGTATATAATATGAGAGGAGATGTACTGTATATAATATGAGAGGAGATATACTGTATATAATATGAGAGGAGATGTACTGTATATACTATTAGAGGAGATATATACTAGTAGAGGATATATAGTGTATATAATATGAGAGGAGATATATACTAGTAGAGGATATATAGTGTATATAATATGAGAGGAGATATACTGTATATAATATTAGAGGAGATATACTGTATATAATATTAGAGGAGATATACTGTATATAATATTAGAAAAGATATACTGTATATAATATTAGAGGAGATATACTGTATATACTATTAGAAAAGATATACTGTATATAATATTAGAAAAGATATACTGTATATAATATTAGAGGAGATATACTGTTAGGGTATATACTATTAAAGGGTGAATCTGGTAAACATCAGACTCAGAGATCACATTTTTTGTATTTAAAAAACAAAACAAAAAGTCTTAAAAGAAAATATAATTTTAAGAACGTTCGTTCGATTTTTCTATTCATTAGTGGGGGTCAAATTGGTGTTAATTTTCAACCGCAGTGACGGGAAACTTTGGAAATGATAGAAAAGTTCTCGGTCGAAGGAATTTTCTCACGGTGTATGTGGTTTTTCGATCCGTGGGGCCAGCATTAGGCTCGGCGCACACCTATGCAGTTTGCTTTTGATCTTTTTCTGCCGTGCGTTTTGATTTTTTTTTTTTCAGAAGTGATTTTTGCTTCTATTTGCATTTTTGCAGTTTTTTTTTTTGGCCAATTTGTTGTTGGGTAGATGAAAAAAACACACATTTCTGCAAAAACGCATTACATGCATTTCTGCAGTTTCTCCATTGAATTATATTGAACCAAAAAAAGTACTGTTTTGCGTAAAAAAAAAAAAATAAATAAAAAAGTCCCTGACCGTTTCCAAATACCGTATATACTCGAGTATAGGCCGACCCGAATATAAGCCGAGGCCCCCAATTTACCCCCAAAAAAACTGGCAAACTTATTGACTCGTGTATAAGCCGAGGGTGAGACATGCCTGTCCATCCCTGTGTGTCCGTCCATCCCTGTGTGTCCGTCCATCCCTGTGTGTCCGTCCATCCATCCCTGTGTGTGTGTGTGTCCATCCATCCATCCATCCCTGTGTGTGTGTGTGTCCATCCATCCATCCATCCCTGTGTGTGTGTGTGTCCATCCATCCATCCATCCCTGTGTGTGTGTGTCTCCATCCATCCATCCATCCCTGTGTGTGTGTGTCTCCATCCATCCATCCCTGTGTGTGTGTGTCTCCATCCATCCATCCATCCCTGTGTGTGTGTGTGTGTGTGTGTGTGTGTGTGTGTCCAGCCTACCTGTGTCCCGAGCCTGTGTCCCGAGCCTCCGTCCCGTGCCTTGCCTCCTTGCCTCCGTCCCGTGCCGTGCCTTGCCTCCTTGCCTCCGTCCCGTGCCGTGCCTTGCCTCCGTCCCGTGTCGTGCCATGCCTTGCCTCCGTCCCGTGTCGTGCCTTGCCTCCGTCCCGTCCCGTGCCGTGCCTTGCCTTGCCTCCGTCCCGTGCCTTGCCAGGATCGCCGCTCTTCGTCGGCGCCTCGGCGGCCATTCTAAAATTCAAAAGCCGCGCCTCCGCCTTCGCCTGTGATAGGCGGAACACTGAATTTCCCAGCAGCCTGTGTTCCGCCTATCACGGACATCGTCTCATCCTCGTCCGTAGTACGAGGATGAGACGATGTCCGTGATAGGCGGAACACAGGCTGCTGGGAAATTCAGTGTTCCGCCTATCACAGGCGAAGGCGGAGGCGCGGCGTTTGAAGGGTAGAATGTCCGCTGTCTGTCTGCTCGACACGCTGATCGAGCAGGCAGACAGCGATGACTCGAGTATAAGCCGAGGGGGGCACTTTCAGCCTCAAAAAAGAGGCTGAAAATCTCGGCTTATACTCGAGTATATACGGTACACAACGACGGAAAAAAAGCACAGATGTGAACGTGTCCCATAGGAAACCATGGAAATGGACCGTGGTGCGTAACATAACGGGGTTAAAAAAAAACAACCTAAAACTAGCCCTTTATAGTACAAAAAAAGCAAATAATCACCACTGGAAGGGGTTCATTTTTTATTGTAGAACTGTGAAAGTAATATTTACAGTAACGATTATTTGCTAAATTGGGCTCATTATGTTGCTGGCCGATTAATCGGTTTATGAAAATAGTAATTGATTTGATTTCATAATCGATTAGTTGTCTCAGCCCTACTCTCTTCTTCCTCTGATCTGTTATATCCGATCTTGCTGAGAAAACTTTTTCAAATATGGCACAAGAAGTTATTAAAGGGGAGCCGTAATATATCATGTCTGCAGTCTCTGATCATCTCCTGTACTATGTCTGCAGTCTCTGATCATCTCCTGTACTATGTCTGCAGTCTCTGACCGTCTCTTGTATAATGTTTGCAGTCTCTGATCATCTCCTGTACTATGTCTGCAGTCTCTGATCATCTCCTGTATTATGTCTGCAGTCTCTGATCATCTCCTGTACTATGTCTGCAGTCTCTGATCATCTCCTGTACTATGTCTGCAGTCTCTGACCGTCTCTTGTATAATGTTTGCAGTCTCTGATCATCTCCTGTACTATGTCTGCAGTCTCTGATCGTCTCCTGTACTATGTCTGCAGTCTCTGATCATCTCCTGTATCATGTCTGCAGTCTCTGATCATCTTCTGTACTATGTCTGCAGTCTCTGATCATCTCCTGTATTATGTCTGCAGTCTCTGATCATCTCCTGTACCATGTCTGCAGTCTCTGATCATCTCCTGTACCATGTCTGCAGTCTCTGATCATCTCCTGTACTATGTCTGCAGTCTCTGATCGTCTCCTGTACCATGTCTGCAGTCTCTGATCATCTCCTGTACCATGTCTGCAGTCTCTGATCGTCTCCTGTACCATGTCTGCAGTCTCTGATCATCTCCTGTACCATGTCTGCAGTCTCTGATTATCTCCTGTACTATGTCTGCAGTCTCTGATCGTCTCCTGTACTATGTCTGGAGTCTCTGATCATCTCCTGTACTATGTCTGCAGTCTCTGATCATCTCCTGTACTATGTCTGCAGTCTCTGATCATCTCCTGTACTATGTCTGCAGTCTCTGATCATCTCCTGTACTATGTCTGCAGTCTCTGATCATCTCCTGTACTATGTCTGCAGTCTCTGATCGTCTCCTGTACCATGTCTGCAGTCTCTGATCATCTCCTGTACCATGTCTGCAGTCTCTGATCATCTCCTGTACCATGTCTGCAGTCTCTGATTATCTCCTGTACTATGTCTGCAGTCTCTGATCGTCTCCTGTACTATGTCTGGAGTCTCTGATCATCTCCTGTACTATGTCTTCAGTCTCTGATCATCTCCTGTACTATGTCTGCAGTCTCTGATCATCTCCTGTACTATGTCTGCAGTCTCTGATCATCTCCTGTATTATGTCTGCAGTCTCTGATCATCTCCTGTACTATGTCTGCAGTCTCTGATCATCTCCTGTACTATGTCTGCAGTCTCTGATCATCTCCTGTACTATGTCTGCAGTCTCTCATTGAATATCATGTGCGGTGATGTCAGGGGTTGCACCTGATGCCCCCGGTATGAAGTGAGTTGATCTCCATTGACATAAACTCACAGACAGTAAGGCGATCGATGTGGATAATAACAATGACAATTATCATTTCTCTCTGGCTGCTGATTTGTATGTTTGCGTTGATCTGTGTCCTCCTCCATGGACTGCTATTCCATTCGCTGTCCTCTGATGACATTCCTGATATTTCCAGAGTTCTCTATAACCCGGATTTAATTAGAAATGTATTTGGCATTTCATTACAAATATAGAAGAAGGATCTTCCTCTACAATCTCTTACCTGTTTTCTTCTTGTAGATTCCTTCTTTTTTTAGGCCCAGTTCACACCAGAACACCTTGAGGGAAAGGAGCGTTCCATGTGCGTTTCCCACACTGCATGCAAACGCACTGTCCTTGCAGTGCATGGCTCCGCAGTGCATGGCTCCGCAGTACATGGCTCCGCTGGTGCATGGCTCCGCAGTACATGGCTCCGCAGTACATGGCTCCGCAGTACATGGCTCCGCAGTGCATGGCTCAGCAGTGCATGGCTCCGCAGTGCATGGCTCCGCAGTACATGGCTCCGCAGTACATGGCTCCGCAGTACATGGCTCCGCAGTGCATGGCTCAGCAGTGCATGGCTCCGCAGTGCATGGCTCCGCAGTACATGGCTCCGCAGTGCATGGCTCCGCAGTGCATGGCTCCACTGGTGCATGGCTCCGCAGTACATGGCTCCGCAGTACATGGCTCCGCAGTACATGGCTCCGCAGTGCATGGCTCAGCAGTGCATGGCTCCGCAGTGCATGGCTCCGCAGTACATGGCTCCGCAGTGCATGGCTCCGCAGTGCATGGCTCCACTGTTGCATGGCTCCGCAGTACATGGCTCCGCAGTACATGGCTCCGCTGGTGCATGGCTCCGCAGTGCATGGCTCCGCAGTACATGGCTCCGCAGCCTTCTCTCCTCTACATCCATTCAAAGTGCAGAATTTACACAGTATTTTTGACCTTCAGAAAGCAGGCAGCGAGGATCTTATGTTGCCCACGGCACAACATAGAGCAGGGTGCTGAGTGTATTCTGAGTCCTGAGTACGGGTGAAAGGACACATCCCCCTCTACAGTCTCATAGTGAAACATGCACAGCTGAGGTTGTTAATCATTTAGTGTGTGCTGGACGAGGGGGTGGAGCCATCTCCCGAGATTGTCTGCTGTCAGAAGTCACTCATGCAGATAGCAGTGGGAAGAGGCAGAAATGACACTCAGTGCTTTGGATAGAGGCAAGTACACACTGTTGAAGGACATTCCTTGACCATATTTCTTTTCATTTCAGAGGTTTACAACCACTTTAAGAGTTGATTTAAAGGTTGGGCTTACTTTAACCACTTTCAGACCGGACCAATTTGCTGGTCAAAGACCAGACCACTTTTTGCGATTCGGCACTGCGTCGCTTTAACTGACAATTGCGCGGTCGTGCGATGTGGCTCCCAAACAAAATTAACGTCCTTTTTTTCCCACAAATAGAGCTTTCTTTTGGTGGTATTTGATCACCTCTGCGGTTTTTATTTTTTGCGCTATAAACAAAAATAGAGCGACAATTTTGAAAAAAACGCATTATTTTTTACTTTTTGTTATAATAAATATCCCCCAAAAATATATATAAAAACATTTTTTTCCCTCAATTTAGGCCGATACGTATTCTTCTACATATTTTTGGTAAAAAAAATCGCAATAAGCGATTATTGATTGGTTTGCGCAAAAGTTATAGCGTTTACAAAATAGGGATAGTTTTATAGCATTTTTATTAATAATTTTTTATTATTATTTTTTTTACTAGTAATGGTGGCGATCTGCGATTTTTATTGTGACTGCGACATTGTGGGGGACACATCGGACATTTTTGACACATTTTTGGGACCATTGTCATTTATACAGTAATCACTGCTATATAAATGCAGTGATTCCTGTGTAAATGACACTGGCAGTGAAAGGGTTAACCAGTGGGTGGCAGTGTAGGGGTTAAGTGTTCCTAGGGGTGTGTTACTAACTGTGGGGGGGTTGGGCTTTCATTTAGTGTACACTGATCTCTGCTCCAATCACATGGAGCAGAGATCAGCGTCACTAGTTGCTAGGCAGAATGGAAAAATGTTGTTTATACAGCATTTCCTCCATTCGGCCGCTCCGTGAGACGATCGCGGGGATGCCCGCGGCGATCGAGTCCGTGGGTCCCGCGACTGGACTCACGGGGGTCCCGACCAACGCGGGAGCGCGCCGCCGGCGGCGCGCTCCCGATGGCACGGTGGCAACGAATATTGGACGTACATGTACGCCAATATGCCTGCCCGTGCCATTCTGTCGACGTACATCGTCGTGCGCTGGTCGGGAAGTGGTTAAGGGATGGGTTTAGAGATTAGGTTGAAAATAAGTGTTGGGTTTATGGATTGGGATGAGATTAGGAATTGGGTTTATGGATTGGAATGAGATTAGAGTTTATGGATTGGGTTGAGATTAGGGGTTGGGTTTATGGACTGTGACAAGATTAGGGGTTGGGTTTATGGATTGAGTTGAGGTTAGGAGTTGGGTTTATGGATTGGGTTGAGATTAGGGATTGAGTTTATGGATTGGGTTGAGATTAGAGGTTGGGTTTGTGGATTGGGTTGAGATCAAGGTTGAGTTTAGGGACTGTGTTGAGATCAGGGGTTGGGTTTGTGGATTGGGATGAGATTAGGGGTTGGGTTTATGGACTGGGTTGAGATTAGGGGTTGGGTTTGTGGATTGTGTTTGGGATTAGGGGGATGGGTTTATGGACTGGGTTGAGATTAGGGGTTGGGTTTCTGGATTGGGTTGAGATTAGGGCTGGATTTATGGACTGGGTTGAGATTGGGGGTTGGGTTTGTGGATTGGGATTGGGATGAGATTAGGGGTTGGGTTTGTGGATTGGAATGAGATTAGGGGTTGGGTTTATGGACTGGGTTGAGATTAGGGGTTGGGTTTGTGGATTGTGTTTGGGATTAGGGGGATGGGTTTATGGACTGGGTTGAGATTAGGGGTTGGATTTCTGGATTGGGTTGAGATTAGGGCTGGATTTATGGACTGGGTTGAGATTGGGGGTTGGGTTTGTGGATTGGGATGAGATTAGGGGTTGGGTTTGTGGATTGGGTTGAGATTGGGGTTGGTTTTATGGACTGTGTTGAGATTAGGGGTTGGGTTTGTGGATGAGTTGAGGTCAGGGGTTGGGTTTGTGGATTGCGATGCGATTAGGGGTTGGATTTCTGGATTGGATTGGGTTTATGGATTGGGTTGAGATTAGGGTTGGGTTTATGGACTGGGTTGAGATTGGGGGTTGGGTTTATGGATTGGATTTGGAATTAGGGGTTGGGTTTGGGATTAGGGTTTGAGATTAGGGGTTGGGTTTATGTATTGGGTTGAGATTAGGGCTAAGGTTTATGGATTGGGTTTGGGATTATGGGTTGGGTTAATTATGGGTTGGGTTTAGGGCGGCACAGTGGTGTAGTGGTTAGAACTCTCACCTAGCAGTAAAAAGGGTCACTGGTTCAAATCCCATCCACGACACTACCTGCCTGGAGTTTGCATGTTCTCCCTGTGCCTGCGTGGGTTTCCTCACACACTCCAAAGACATGCAGGTAGGTTAATTGGCTTCTGTCCAAAATTGGCCCTAGTATATGAATGGGGACCTTAGATTGTGGGCTCCTTGAGGGTAGGGACCGATGTGAGTGTGCAATGTACAGGGATAGGGGTAGACACTCACTCAGGTTGAACTGGATGGACTAGTGTCTTTATTCAACCTTACTAACTATGAAAATATGAATAGATTGGGTTGAGATTACGGTTGGGTTTATGGATTGGGTTGGGTTTATGGATTGGGTTGAGATTACGGTTGGGTTTATGGATTGGATTGGGTTGAGATTCGGCAGTTTGGTTTATTAATTAGGTTGAGATTAAGGATTGGGTTTATGGACTGGTTTGAGATTAGGGTT